>CM065724.1:5151844-5154344 GCA_033310375.1 Conus canariensis
CAGGAATCACAGTCACCACGTGTCACGAAAGAGTTGTTTGATTGGCTGGGCTGTTCTCTGAAGTAGCCACGTATGTCAGATTGTTGTTTGCTAGTCAGTGACGTCAGTCCACTGAGGCGTGAAGCCTTAGCCTGCGTAAGAACTAGCATACGTATGCTTCATACTTAACAAAGTTTAAATGTAATTAATAGCGAACCGCCAAGAAAACGCAGACAAACGAATCACAAGACAAAACACGACGCGTTTCGACCTCTTAGGTCTTCTTCAGGCAAGAGACAAAACACTCACAACAACGAAAATGAACTTGCAATCATGTCACTTATTTCATTCACTTCAGCGCAAGATGGGCGTTGAATGAAAACGAGGCTGTCAAGAAGGAGACCGTGTGTAAGTCGAGGTAGTAATGATGACAGTGATATTACTGATAGGAATAATGATAATGGTAATCATGATGATCCAAATAATTAAAAAAAATTAAATAAAGACAGGATTACTACGATTTTTGGTGATAATATGGCAATAGCAGTTGTAGTATGGGAGAAAGGAGAGTGGGTTAGAGGATTCTTAAACAGCATGGTTGCTGTGGCAACGGTCTTAGTGGTGATGGCGATGGTGATGTTTATGGTAGTGATGGTAACATCAATAATAACAATCGTGTTGATAATAATGATGATAATGCTAACAACTATAGCAACGGTAATGGTAAATGATATTACTGGTAATAAAAGCATGATACAGAAATATAACCTAGAAAAGATTCATACTTAACAGTTTAACATTATGAACGGCGAAAGGTGGCGAATGAACAGCCAACCCGTGAATAGGAGACTGAAGAGAGAGAGAGAGAGAGAGAGAGAGAGAGAGAGAGAGAGAGAGAGAGAGAGAGAGAGAGAGAATCAGATCAACAGGAAGTAGTGAATGCCTTCAAGTATTGACAATGGAGCTTTAATCACCAGCACACAAAAATACTTCTCCTTCCACCTCTGTATCTCTGGTTCCAAGGACGTCTATAATGTTCCTTCCCTTGACTGGAGGGAAGGGGAGACCCCGTTACTCAAGCTGTGTATGTGTGTGTGTGTGTGTGTGTGTGTGTGTGTGTGTGTGTGTGTGTGTGTGTGTGTGTGTGTGTGTGTGTGCTTGCTTTCCTTTTTTTTTTTTTTCTTTTTCTTTTTTTTTTTTTGTTCGGTTCAGTCTATTTCCCCTTCCCCCTCCCTTACCCCCGCTTCCCTCTTTTTTTTTCGGTCTGTCTGTTTTTTGGTGCGTTTTTTCTTTCTTTCTTGCTGTTTCATCTTCTAGAGTATTTTTGTCTTTCGTCCGTCCCGTCTTTGTTACACTCTATAGGTCTTTCTTTATTCTCTTCTTTCTTTCCTTCCTTCATCTGTCGTTTTCAGAAACTTGATCATGGGATTTTACATGCGTGCAAGATGTGATGCGTGCGTTCACACAATACATACAGAATTACGGTTTAAAGTCTTATTTGAAGGACTTCTTGAGAAGTGGGGTTAGGATCAATGATAACACAGAAAGATAAATCCCCCTATACCGAAACGGCTCCGCGGAGATTCGAACCCGCAACTCAAGGAGCACCAGGATCACGAATGCGGCACTGTACTACTGAGCTATTCCTGCCCCCGTTGAGATAGATAGATAGATAGATAGATAGATAGATAGATAGATAGATAGATAGATAGATAGATAGATAGATAGACGGACACACACACACACACACACACACACACACACACACACACACACACAGACACACACACACACACACACACACACAAAACATATAGATAGATTGATTGACTGATTGATTGATAGACAGATTGCCAGATAGACAGATTGCCAGATTGGCAGATAGCCAGATAGATAGGTAGATAAACATAGATAGGCAGATAGATAGATAGACAGATACTTGTGTGTGCGTGCGTGCGTGCGTGCGAGCGTGCGTGCCTATGTGTGTATGTGTGTGTCTGTGTCAGTGTCTGTGTGTATGTATGTGTGTTACTGCAAATTTAGCAAGAAAGTCAGCTTATATAACGTGCTTTTTATATAGCTCCCTTGTGACATGTCGAAGCGTCCTCCATGATTTCTGCGAACAAACAGTGATTGACATTACTCTGACGGGGAGAGGCGAAAGATGGCTCTCTCAGTCAGGTTTCGTTGCACGTGTCTCTGCAGCAGGTTGTGCCAGCATTGTTAAGTTTCGCTCCGAACAGTCTGTGACTTGCTAAGTGATGGTTTTTCCACCCGGCTGTCTGCCGCCACGCTCCGTTGGCACGTGAGGTAAGGCGCTTCACGCGTGGCTGAATCGGCTCGGTTCACGGCTGGGTGGCGTTGGACTTGAGGCGACCTGGTGAAATAAGCAAGTGATTTTTTTGTGAGAAGGTGTCCGAGGAAGAGGAGAAGTGCACGAGAGCTAGCTCTCTTCTCTCTCTCTCTCTCTCTCTCTCTCTCTCTCTCTCTCTCTCTCTCTCTCTCTCTCTCTCAGCATGTC
>CM065724.1:5156844-5164344 GCA_033310375.1 Conus canariensis
CTGAAAATAAAGAATTGCAAAGAAGTCACGTTGCAGAGAAATCTGCACGATGCTATTCAGTTTATATTTACAAAAAAAATGAGCATCTTAAAGATAATGCTGAACATGGGAAAATCCCTTTCAATTTAACACGTATATAAGTAAGGTTCCGCAGAAAATGTAAACATGGGATGTTACCAAGTTCAAGATTAAAGTCTAAAATTTAATAGCACACATGATTCTGTCAGTGGCAAATTCCTGCCTACACACACTTATCTTTACTTACATCCATGGATCGTGTGCCAAAAGAATTGCACATGATTGCATTTCCAAATATGATCAATGCTATCTTTTTACTGGCCGCAGAATGTTCCATTTCTTTTAAAATAAAGTTTGTACCTGAACATCGAAACATTATCCTCAGATGAAACCATTTCATTTTTACGTCACTTTTCTTATGTGGCGACAAAAAAAAGAACTCCTACATTCTGTCATTAATTCCTACTTGTCACGACATTTAGGGTTTTCTTAACACTTTTGAACAACATGTCATAGCAAAGCATGAAGCCTCTATTAACAGAACTGGTATACATTTGTACGTCCTCTGGAGTTTCTGTGCTGGTTTCCGACCTTAGTTTCAGTACACTTAGAGTAAAACATTGTCTAAGCTTCAAAGATATTAGTCTGAAAATGATTCTATTTAATTAAGCTCGAAACAAACGCTGTACCATGTTTTGTAGTATGTGTCCATTATGAAAAACTGTCCAGAAGAATCTTTTTTAATGCGTCGAGTTTCAAGCTTTACGGAGACAGGGCAATTTTAGGGATGAGATAAAAGCTTTTATTTTGTTCAAGGCCAGTACGGCAATTCTCATAAATTTATATGAAGGCTTTCTGCTATCTTTTTCTGTTTGTTTTCAAACAAATCTGCTGAAAAAAAAAGTGTCATAGAGATTTGACAAAAGTAGGTTGGTCAGTTTTGAAAGAATAAGGCATTTCAAAACTAAGACTTAGTCCAGTGGTATAAACTGACATTTTACCCATACTTTGACACGATATTAAGCAACAACTAACGTATCTATATCATTCAATTTTAAACCGTCCTTAAAATCATTAATAGTCAAAGCATGTTACGAAAATTCAAAATGTTGGTGGATTCCAGCCCATTTCTAATGATTTTGGTCATGAACAAATAATTTTACCATACCTCCTAACCAAATCAGACGCGTTTTTCCCTATTGAAAGTTGAACCACTACCAAATCTATCAAGAACATCCATGCAAATTTTCAAAAGGTTTCCTGTCTCCTTCGAGTAGGAATTCTGTAATATCAGCGTATGTTGGACTTCTTGTATAGTAAAGCCTCGAATATCATGAATGTTAATCACACGATGAGTTGTCTTTCCACACATAAAACAAACTTTAAGAGGGGTACAGAGTCTCCTCATTGGCACCCTCTTTTTATTTGGAACCAGTCGGTGATGTGACAATTCATACACACGTACAATTTCATATCTGTATAAACTCTTTTAGAACCTTCAACACATACACTCAGTGAGCAGGATCATAATTATGGTTGATCAAAATGTGCATTTAGCAGCATTCCAGATAGATTGAATTGATCAAAATGGACTCTGATGTCACATATGTCTTAATGTCTTAAACTGTCGCCAGTGTATTGATTTTCTTTTGAAATCTTTATTGATTTTGGTTTGTAATTTTTCGTTCCAATTCATACAGTCTGCTGTACAAGGTGAACCTATTTCATAAACAACATCTAAAAGCAAGTTTTTTGTAATAGGTATTCTCTGGGTTTCTTTTCTCCTGGAAGGCATATGATAATTCCTTCAGTTTACACACAGTTCTCCCTTTCTAATTCATGCAGGACGTTCTGATAACAGGTGTGCCGATCTTACAAAATAAAGTAAAATAAACACTCGAAGAACTTTGAATAAAGCCATCTCAATTGTCGATTGTTATCATTTTTGAAAATGTTTTTTTCAAGACGTGCGTAGCTTCCTATAAAGTATTCTCTCCCTCTAACACATCAACATTTCCTCCACTGAAAAATGAAATATCCTTACCAGCTCTCTCCCTCTAACACATCAGCATCTCCTCCACTGAAAAGTGAAATATCCTTACTACCTCTCCTATGTCCCAACCCAGGACGTGAATAAAATGGATTTTGAATTCTTTCTATTTTGTAGAAAACGTCTTTATAGTTCGTTAAGACATCCTCCTGTTGGTCAACAATTCTTGAAATGTTTTCACTGGCATACTGACGCTCTGTTCCGCAGTTGATTTGTTGGAGCCCTTATTCATTATATAGAAGAGGGCTTTCACAAAGCATCTTGCAGTAACATCCCGTTTAGGCCGGGAGGCATTACAAATAAGGTATTTTGCTTTAGCAAGACACATTTACCGTAAATAAAGAACTTCTTGACCCGAAGCATTCAGCTATGCTCTGTTCCCATTACAATCCCGTCAAAGTTTTGTTTTAACATGCCAGCTAGCTCGGAATTTTCATATTCCTGTTCAGAATGGCTGATTGAAGTCATGTATCTGTTACTCCAGAAACTTACCGCGGAACTAGCTTCGATCAAACCTGGGATTACTCCACAGCAAAGCAACCTGCAAGAACTAGAGTACTCTCCACCTTGAAAGCATACCAGAAGTTATTACCAATGTTTTCTTTCTCATGACTATAATTCATTTTGATTGATCATTTTGTTTAACCCGGCGTATCCAGTTCAGCCTAAATTTATGTTGCGTTGTTGTTGTCTCGTTCGTCATTTCTTCAGATGGATTCCCCCGTCTCCTCGACAAAGGTGGCAGTACGTCGCAGGTCCTCTAGTCCTCCGTAGAGCTTCCGGGCCACTGGTATTGGGTCGGGCCAGGTTTATCGATAACTTAAACTTGACTTGGGTTAGGGTGGGATTGGGGGGGGGGGGGGGGGGCACGGATTAGAATATCGCCGACTCTGCAGCTTGACGATCGTTTTTGCCAGTACGAAGGTAGAAGAAGGTGCCCTGCGTATGCTAGATCGGACCAGGCACCACTGAACACCACCCAAGTGACCACACAGTATTGCAGTGTCTCTTCCTCTATGTTGTCTCCTTGCGGCCGCTTATTGTTTGACAGAGAGAGAGAGAGAATGCGAATACCAATTGTTTCTTGTGGTTTAGGCTGTTAAGGCCCATTCACACAAAGGGACCATGGAGGAATAGGGTGGGGGAACAGAGTAGGGACGGGGGCTGGGGAGAAACGGAAGGGGCGGGGGAGGCATATACACGAAACCTGTATTGAAAAAGTGTACCACAGTTGGCCTTTACAAACGTTCATCGTGACATCCCACTCCGCAGTATCAAATTTAATCGTAAATGATACTGGGACTGTCAATCATATATAATGGTCCACTTCAGAACTTCACCACAGTCATGATGGGTCCTGGTGAGGATTTCCTTTCACAACATCTATGCTCCAGGTAGAAGTGATTTGTTGAACTTCGCCGCAAACACGGAGGAGACTGTCCAAGCTCTTCCCTCTCTCCCCAATACTTGCCATTATTTGTGTGTGAATGTTGTTTCGTTGACAAGATTCTGTTTGTTCCTGCAAATTGTTAGCTTCTGCAGTGAGGTGGGCGCTGTCTGTGCCACAGGCGTTTGATGTTCTAACACTCACATTAGTGTGGCGCTCTGTGTCGTGTACAGGCATCGATTCTGAAGAGAGAGAGAGAGAGAGAGAGAGAGAGAGAGAGAGAGAGAGAGAGAGAGAGAGCGAGAGAGAGATAAAGAGAGCGAGAGAGAGAGAGAGCGAGAGAGAGATAAAGAGAGCGAGAGAGCGAGAGAGAGAGAGAGAGAGAGAGAGTGAGAGAGAGATAAAGAGAGCGAGAGCGCGAGAGAGAGAGAGAGAGAGCGAGAGAGAGATAAAGAGAGCGAGAGAGCGAGAGAGAGAGAGAGTGAGTGAGAGAGAGAGAGAGATAAAGAGAGAGAGAGAGAGAGAGAGAGAGAGAGAGAGAGAGAGAGCGGATTCTCACAATAGGAGCAGCTGTCTTGCATTTACTACACGCTACCCGACAGTTGACGCCAGGATGGTCTCAACAGACGTTCATGTGTCGTGTCCATTCCCCGTGGACTCTCAGGAGCTGGGTCTGCAGCAGGGCGGCGTGGGTGTGGCTGTGTCTGGGGCAGCGGGAGTGAATCTGATGGAAATGGTGCCACAGAAAGGCCACTGACCACACCACTGTTTCCTGTCCCTCTTTTTCTTTGTCGTCTCTTTGTCTGTTTGTCTGTCTGTCTGTCTGTGTCTGTCTGTCTGTCGGTCGGTCGGTCGGTCGGTCGGTCTGTCTGTCTGTCTGTCTGTCTCTCTCTCTCTCTCTCTCTGCCTCTCTCTCTCTCTCTCTCTCTCTCTCTCTCTCTCTCTCTCTCTTAGAGGGGTCTACAACTCAGTGCTTGCATGTGTGCGTGTGAAGAGTGAGTATTCAGATTATTTTGATTGTCCAAATGGAGTAAAACAAGGATGCTTGTTGAGTCCACAGTTGTTTTCTTTTTTCATAAATGAACTGGCGGTGGAATTGTCCCGCAAAGGAAGACATGGTATCCAGATAATACCTGGAGCAGTTGAATTAGTTTTACTACTGTATGCTGATGATGTTGTTCTTCTGTCCGGAACAGTTGTAGGTTTGCAAAACCAACTAAATGTATTGAAAGAAGAAGCAGACCGCTTAGGTTTATCAGTTAAATTGGATAAGCCGAATATAGTGGTCTTTAGAATGGGTGGCCACCTATCAGTGTGTGAAAAATGGTCTTATGGAAATGCAGACGTTCTTGGAATGATATTTTCAACAAAATTAACTTTCCGTTACGCATGGGAAGAATCTCTGAGAAAGGGGAAAAAAGGTACTATTGAAATTCTGAAATCCCTGAGAAAACTGAATTGTACAGACTGTGGTATATTTTGGAAAATGTTTGATACACAGATAAAACCTCTTCTTACTTATGCAGCTGAAATTTGGGGCTTACATGAAAATTCGCAGATGGAAAGAGTACATGCGTATGCTATGAAGCGTTTCCTTCAAGTACCTATTCATTCATCCAACACAGTTTTATATGGAGAATGGGCAGATACCCTTTGTATATAAGTACATTTGTGAAATGTATTAAGTACTGGTTGAAGATCTTGAAGCTACCCCAGTCCCGTTTGAGCAGGCAAGCCTATGATATGATACTTCTAGAAATGGAAAAAGGTAAAGAAAACTGGGCTTATAAAGTAAAGAAAGTCCTTTCAGAACAGGGTTTTGGAATAGTGTGGATGACCCAGGAAGTAGGAAATGAGCAACAGTTCATTGCGGAATTTAAAGACAGGCTTATTTGTTCTTTTAAACAGAATTGGCACTCAGATATGGAAAGAAAAGAAAAATATCGATGGTTTTTCTCATTTAAGAATGTGTTTCATTCTGAAAAGTTTCTCAATGTCATAACAGATAAATGGCACAGAATAAATTACGCAAGATTTAGGTTGAGGACTTTAGGTTTTAATGCGAACAAAAGATGGTTTGAATGTGAAACATCCACAGAATCTCCTTGTCCTGCATGTAGACATATTGTTGATGACGAAGAACAATTTCTGTTCCACTGTACTGCTTATAATGAAGTGCGGACAAATTGTTCATTTTTCCAGTTAGATATAGCGAAAAGACAAAATGTCGCTGGCGTGTTATCATCAGGTGATGAACTTGTAATTAAATCAGTTGCGAAATTCATCGCGGAAGCATTGAAAAGTAGACAGATGAAGGATAGTGAAATTTAAGATGATACATTATAAGAGATATCTGAATGAATATTATCATTCATCGCATGTTGAAGAGATCAGTAAAATACAATGTCATCATTTGATTGAGTGGATGGTCGAGTCAGACTTAAGTTGTTGTTTTTTTTGTTTTTTTTTAACCTTACTGCATTACTCCTGTGCGTGAGGTGAGGACATAACGAAATGTTACCAATTTATTTGTTTTTGTTAACTTTGGATTTAATACACACTAGGAATGAAAGTGTACTATTTGTTTGCAGGAAAGGAAGAGGGAAATGTTTTTGTTCTGTTACCTCTCCCCCCTTGTCAAAAGACCTCTTTGGTAATGACAATAAAATATCAAAGTGTCAAAGTGTCTCTCTCTCTCTCTCTCTCTCTCTCTCTCTCTCTCTCTCTCTCTCTCTCTCTCTCTCTCTGTGGTATATTTCAAAGAGTATCCATGATTAACAATATACATCGCCTTCCGTCGTTCCATGATGCATCATCATCATCATCTCTCTCTCTCTCTCTCTCTCTCTCTCTCTCTCTCTCTCTCTCTCTCTCTCTCTCCTCTCTCTGTTTATTCTAGTGTATGAGAATATAGTTTTATGAAAAGTTAAGTGGCATATGTGCTACATTTTATCAGTATGACACTACTGTGCGTTGAATTTGTACTCGCACTCCCCCCCCTTCCCCCTTCCCCTCTCCCCCCCCTCCCCCCCCCCCCCCCCCCCCCCGTTCCCCGTTCCCTACTGCCCGTTCTCTCTCTTCACCTTTATTCTTTTTTCTTCTTTATCTGATCTCGTTTGCTTTTCACCCACTCTCTGTATATTCTAGGTTCGTACTTTTACGGTTGTTATTAGCTTACCCTTTGTTATCTCCATTCATGTCGTAATTTAGTTTTTGCCGCATTGTTCGTTTGCTCATTTACTTTTGCAGTCTTTTCCTTTTCTTTTTTTTATTTTTTACTTTCGTTGAGGGCAGTATGTAAAAAAAAAAAAAAGAAAAGAAAAGAAACCAGTGTGTTCTTGTGCTTGCTGGTTTTCCTCATTAAAAACATTCGTTCATTCGTTAGTTCTCTCTCTCTCTCTCTCCTCTCTCTCGAGAGAGAGAGAGAGAGAGAGAGGAGAGAGAGAGAGAGACAGACAGACAGACAGACAGACAGACAGACAGACAAAAGAAGAAGAAGAAAACTAAAACGGCTTCAAGGATCTCACCACATGAGCAGTTTTCATTTACCGTCAGCTGCCCGAACAACACGGGAAACGCACACAGTAAACGCTTGCACACCCTTTGCATCCTCCTGCCTTTTCTTTCCCGCTCTCTAAAAGAGGTGAGGAAGGGAGAGCACTTTCGGTGGAAGTGGAAGTAGAAAGTCAGGGTTACACAACCCAGGCTGACAGCTTGTTTCCCCCGTGCCAGACCGGTTGGCAAGCACCAGTGCCTTTTTTTCCGCTTCCAGCTTATCTCTGTGTATCCGCCCCGCAATCAGTGAGGCTTCCTGCCCGTAATTCAGGTTGTTCCATGGACACGTGACGCTCCACGTGACACGTTCTTACGCCTTTATTTCGGGGAGGTGCTTTGACTGTGCAGTGAGCTGTTCTGTCTGTTTTTAACCCTTTCGACTTTACTCACTAGGGCAGAGATGTCTTGTGCGGTCTTCTGGTGGAGTCCGCTGTAGGCAAGGTACATACGTCTAACGCCGTCTGTTAATCTTCTCCACTTTAAAGATGGC
>CM065724.1:5174344-5181844 GCA_033310375.1 Conus canariensis
AACAATCAGGTTTCCAAATACCAGTATCTGACCAGGAGTTATATGTTAGTGAGTTTCCTCCTCATTGGAGATTGTCTCCCCCTTGGAGACTATAAGCTTGCTGAAGGCTCATTTTGAGAAGCATTTATTATTCCCCATCCACCCACTCAAGCACATGCTGTTAGTCAGGCAGAATTATCTACCACTGCAGATATGAATGCTTATCTCCCCCTATTTCTTCAAGCTAAGACATAAGAGCAAGCTTTGTTTATAATTAAATATTTCTTGCAGTCATTGCAACACCAAGCTGCTCTGTAAGTTGCTGGAATGGTGCTCGGTACTTATCCTTGGAATTTATTAGTTTATTGTAATTTAGTCCCTTGTGGATTCATTCCAAGAACTGGCCCTCAGCACTTGTGTCTTAAGAGGTTATCTTTTTATATTTTCTACTTTTCACAAGAAAATGTAGCTTGTTTTGCTCTTTCGTGATTTTCTTTTGCTTCTTAGATGGCACCTTTGGTTGGTTTTTTGAAAACTCAATAAACATACTACGGTATTGCACACCAGCCTTTTTCTGGGATAGCATTCTTCTTAACCGAAAAGGCAGAGGAGTCAAGTTACTACTTTCCGCGGTCACTGAGGAGAAACAATCAGGTTCGAACTACCGGTATCTGACCAGGAGTTATATGTTAGTGAGTTTTCTCCTCATTGGAGATTGTCTCCCCCTTGGAGACTATAAGCTTGCCGAAGGCTCATTTTGAGAAGCATTTATTATTCCCCATCCACCCACTCAAGCACATACTGTTAGTCAGGCAGAATTATCTACCACTGCAGATATGAATGCTTATCTCCCCCTATTTCTTCAAGCTAAGACATAAGAGCAAGCTTTGTTTATAATTAAATATTTCTTGCAGTCATTGCAACACCAAGCTGCTCTGTAAGTTGCTGGAATGGTGCTCGGTACTTATCCTTGGAATTTATTAGTTTATTGTAATTTAGTCCCTTGTGGATTCATTCCAAGAACTGGCCCTCAGCACTTGTGTCTTAAGAGGTTATCTTTTTATATTTTCTACTTTTCACAAGAAAATGTAGCTTGTTTTGCTCTTTCGTGATTTTCTTTTGCTTCTTAGATGGCACCTTTGGTTGGTTTTTTGAAAACTCAATAAACATACTACGGTATTGCACACCAGCCTTTTTCTGGGATAGCATTCTTCTTAACCGAAAAGGCAGAGGAGTCAAGTTACCACTTTCCGCGGTCACTGAGGAGAAACAATCAGGTTCGAACTACCGGTATCTGACCAGGAGTTA
Organism: Conus canariensis; assembly: GCA_033310375.1. Classification (NCBI taxonomy): domain Eukaryota; kingdom Metazoa; phylum Mollusca; class Gastropoda; order Neogastropoda; family Conidae; genus Conus; species Conus canariensis. The sequence goes on from CM065724.1 coordinate 5,175,632, forward strand.
TATGTTAGTGAGTTTTCTCCTCATTGGAGATTGTCTTCCCCTTGGAGACTATAAGCTTGCCGAAGGCTCATTTTGAGAAGCATTTATTATTCCCCATCCCCTGCTCAAGCACATACTGGTAGTTAGGCAGAATTATCTACCACTGCAGATATGAATGCTTATCTCCCCCCTATTTCGTCAATCTAAGACATAAGAGCAAGCTTTGATTATAATTGAATATATATATATATGTGTGTGTGTGTGTGTGTGTGTGTGTGTATACATGCATGACTTATACTATTAATTTTATTGGCTGAATTACTAATTGTGCTCCCTCTCCCTCTCTCTCTCTCTCTCTCTCTCTCTCTGGCGTCACACAGCAACAGGACAAGATGAGCATCGAGGAAAGCATTCGCTGGGCCGACGCCTACGTCCTCCTCTACTCCGTAGCCGACCGCTGCAGCCTCAACGAATGCCTCCGCCTCAAGTTCCTCATCAACGCCTACGGCAAGCGCAGCCGGAAGCTGAGCCTGGCCTCGCCAGAGGGCGCTCTCTCCATCAACCCGGTGGCGCTGGTCGGGAACCAGAATGACCGGAACCTGGACCGGATGGTGCCCCTACAGGAGGGCGTCAGCTGCGCCGCCCAGCTTGGCTGCGTGGCCTTCTACGAGATCTCCGTCCGCGAGTGCTGCGACTCCGTGCACACCATCTTCGAGGACCTGTACACCTGCCACAAACGGCCCAAGAAGTTCCGAGCCGTCTACCCCCGCCGCTCCGTGTCCGAGTGCAAGTTCCCCCCTGTGGCTGTGCCCTTGGGACTCGGGGAGAATGAGCAGGAGGCGGAGGGGGAGCGAGTGGGGGGACCACAGGAAGGGGGGACGGATGGGGAGGGGGGACGGAGGACTGAGGAGGATGAGAGGGAGGGGGAAGGGGGAGCTCAGGGATGCCGGCCGGCGGCGACGGGGGTGCGGGGTGGGAAAGACGTGGAGATAGCGCCGAGCCGACGGCGAGGGGCGTTGCAGTGTATCAGTTAGTGAGTGGACTTTGGTGGTGTGTTTGGTGAAGGGACGCCGGTTGTCGCTGAGGGACATTGTGAGCAGTGGGAAGAAGTTTCTCCAACGGCTGTCCATGTCTGTTGTCTCTTGGTGACGGCACGTGCAAGTGAGTTCGACCTATCACGTGACAACAGCTTTGTCAAAAGCTTCGTCATTAAAAGCTTTAGGAAGAGTCGAGCGATTCTGAAAGCGGAGAAAGAGTCGTCAAGAGGAGTTCCAATGACATCTCTTTAGCTGACTGACGTTACGTGTTCTCTGCTCGTGTAGTCATTCACTGACCCGGCTAGATGACGTGCATCTGCTCCGGTGACGTCAACATCATCCCAGTGATGTCCTTACGCTTACAGGGTGTCGTCTACAAAGTCACATGCGTTGGAGTGTATGTGTGACGTTACACACCAGTTGACGATCACTGGTTACTCATTACTGTGAAAGTGATCACACGTATTCATCTTCGGAAAAGTGAAAGTGTGTCAAAGTGAATGACGTCGCACTGAACACAGCACGTGCTTACGTCACGGGTCTGTGTTCAGAGAACATCGTGACGTAAACTTTCTGACATGTGTCATACTGAATGAGGTCACACAGACAACAGCACGTGCTTTCGTCAAAGGTGTGTGTTCAGAGAATGTCGTGACGTAAACTTTCTAAACTGTCACACTGAATGAGGTCACACTGACAACAGCACGTGCTTACATCAAAGGTCTGTGTTCAGAGAATGTCATGACGTGAACTTTCTAAACTGTGTCACAGTGAATGACAGCACCCTGTTAATTGACATGATGTAGTCTGCAAGCGAACATACCGGGTACAGAGTTTGTGTCATCGATAGTGAACCTTCCGGAGACTGAAACACCGGAATTATGACGTCATGACGAGTTGCCATGGAAAGCAGCGTCTAAAGTCTTGAAGCGCAGACCCACCGGCAAAGTCGATCGACCGGTCTTTATTATACCCAACTCCCCCCCCCCCCCCCCCCCCCAAATCCATTGTATATCTCTTAATGCAACGCCGAAGCCATTACAAATATATCAGAAGTCTCTTATTGTATTCATTTCCTCCTTTGCACTGTAGTGATAGTTGCAGCGTCCTTGCTCAGTGTGTTACTATGCTGCGACACTGAATGAATATCTCCTCATTCTACCCCTCCCCCCTAGCCCCATCCACCCCCTCTCCCTTCCTCCTTAGGAATGCTGTTTTGGTCACTGGATCCAGTTCGCGGTCTGGATCTATACTTAAGGCTACAAGTATCTACTCGTCACCTATGAAGCGCGTTCTTTCTCCCATTGAAATTCATGCCTTATTTCTGAATATATTTACCAAAATGGTCACTTCATTTTTCGTGGAAATCCATAAATTCAACCCACACTTCCCCTATCCACCCCCACACCCCGAAAAAAGGGAAAGAAAGAAAGACAACAAAAAAAGGAAAACAAAATCAGAAAATTTATAATCTTGTAATTTGAAAGTAAATTATTTCCCCCCGGATCCGTCGCGTAATCCCGATCGATGTCTTAAGTTCAATCGATTCGTCCATGGGCCGTGTTTTGGCCTTAACTATATCCTTATTTCAGTAATGCTGTGCAGAATCCTAGCAAAGTCTTTATGCCTTTACGTGAGCTACAGGCTTTAGCTATATCCTAGGATATTTCAGTATTGCTGAGCAAAGTCCTTATGCCTTTACGTGTGCGACAGGCCTTAGCTATATCCTTATTTCTGTATTGCTGAGCAAAGTCCTTATGCCTTTACGTGTGCGACAGGCCTTAGCTATGTCCTTATTTCAGTATTGCTGAGCGAAATCCTAGCAAAGCCTTTACGAGTGATCGGGCCGTATCACTGTCTTAACACTTTACGAGTGCTGCAGACCTTAGCAATGTCTTGGTGCCTTTGTGAGTGCTCAGGCCTCTACGCAATGTCCGTAGGTCTGTACGTGTGCTGCAGACCTTAGCAATGGCAACATGTCTTTGCGTGTACCTCGGGCCTTTAAATGATGGCCTCATCTCCCCTCAGATGAGAATATCTGTATTGTCACTGAAGATGTTTTCAGGTCGATGTGAAATCCAAGAGTATTGAATGTTAATGCATGACTGACAAGATGAGTGTACCGGCCTAATATGTCATTGCCTGCTCTGTCAAGGTTGGATTTCTTAAGATCAAAGGGGCAGTAACTGTCAGAGAACCAATTGACATATACTGTCAGATGCAGGTGCTCAGTCTTCCCCTCCCACCCCCACCCCCACCTCCAACACCACAGACATCGCACCCTCTTCCACATCCACCCATCCATTCCATATTCTCCGCGAACATATCAACATTATGCCTGCGCACGCACGAACAGCACACACACACACACACACACACACACACACACACACACACACACACACGCACACGCACGCACGCACGCACACACACATACACACACACGCGCACGCACGCACCACACACACACACACACGCGCACGCACGCACGCACGCGCGCACGCACGCACGCGCGCACGCACGCACGCACGCACACACACGCGCGCGCGCACGCACGCACGCTCGCACGCACGCACGCACGCACGCATGCACACAGACATTTTCTCTCGGAGAGAGAGAGTCAGAGAATGTCAGTTGGGTGTGTGAGATTCTATAACAGACATGAAAATACCAAAACTTGTATTGTATGATAACAGTCAAGAGTTGCAAAGTGACTTTATAGGCTGGTACACAAGTCAAGTCATAGACAATAAAATGTTGTTTTTTTATAATATGATTTTGTTATGATTGTGCGGCATCCCTTGGAGAAATCCTCAAGGCAGACATCAGCACTGGGAATCAATAATAAAAAAAAAGTTGCAGTCGTTGAAATGAGTTATTTGTTCCATCTCTTTATACACATTCAAAACTCATTCCGCGCTCTCCAAACACACACACACACACACACACACATATATATATATATATATATATATATATATATATATATAGCGCGCGCTCATTTGTAACCGATTTTCAACCAATCAGGAAAAAAAAAACATCCGGTTGGTAACCATTAAATTATTTTTTCTTTAACATTTAGGCATATATTGCCACATAGACAAGAACTTAACAGAGCACACGCGCACACACACACACAAGGACAGACAACCACAGAGAGAGACAGACAGACAGACACATAGACACACAGATAGAGAAAGTATTTGCAAGCCATTGCTACATACACTCACGTACGCGAGCGCGCGCGCGTGCACGCACATACAGAGAGAGAGAGAGAGGTTGCTCTAAAGACTGGCGACCAAACGCTCCGTGAAGAATTGACACATACTACAGTCGGCAACAATAGATACTGACAGTATGCAGAAAAAGGAACCGTTGATGACTTTATGATTATTGATCTGTCAACACTAATTGTACACTTCCAAACAGAAGAAGTAAGAGACTTAGAAGCAGATATTACCCTGGATGAATCAACTTTAGTATTGAAAACTATAAGGAATATTTTTTTTAATGGGAACAGATGGCTTCACAACCGATTTTGTTGAATTAGTTGTTTTTTTTCTTTTTTTGAGCAGGATTTACATTTTGCTAGTTTTGGCCCTGAACATTAGATTTGAAAAGGGAGAGCATTCGTGTGTTCAAAGGGATGGAGTCATAATTTGCATTTTTTTTAATCGGAGAGAAACCATAAAACATCATAAACAATTAGAAACCGATCTTACCGTAAAACGTGAAACATAAATTTGGTTCGTCTTCCGTAGCAGATCGTTTACAAATCGTTCTTCCGACGCTCTTCAGTGAGGACCAGACTGGTTTTATTCAAAACAAACATATCGGTGACAATTTCACTACGACACCGTTGTTGACCTAAATTAACCCAGTGTGCCCAGAGTTTTATTAACTATAAACTTCGAAAAGTATTTGACCCAATTTTATTAACTATAACCTTCGAAAACGTATTTGAGCCACTTTTTTATAAACTGTAAACTTCGAAAAGGTTTTTGACCCTAACTATAAACTTCGAAAAGGTATTCGACCCTAACTATAAACTTTGAAAAGGTATTCGACCCAGTTTTATTAACTATAAACTTCGAAAAGGTATTTGACCCAGTTACCTCCCATTTCGTGTTTAAAGTAGCATTTGTTTTTCAGCCAAAAATGTGTAAATGGGTAAATTTTACATTTCATGCAAATATCAAATCGTGTGCTCTTGTTAACGGTCAAGCCTGTGAATGGCTTGACGAGGAATGAGGTGTTAAACAGGCTGACCCCCTATCACATTGATGCTGCAACATCCGTCCGCTTCAAGCGAACCACACAGATTCAAGGGAAATAATTTCAATCAAGCCAAATTCATGATCCCTGGCCGTTATTTCCCTTCGCAGTCTCAATCGCTCACAAAGACTCTCTCTCTCTGTGTGTGTGTGTGTGTGTGTGTGTGTGTGTGTGTGTGTGTGTGTGTGTGTGTGTGTGTGTCTGTCTGTCTGTCTGTCTGTCTGTCTGTGTCTGTGTGTGTGTGTCTCTGTGTGTGTGTGTGTCTGTGTGTCTGTGTCTGCGTGGGTCTGTGTGTGTGTGTGTGTGTGTGTGTGTGTGTGTGTGTGTGTGTGTGTGTGTGTGAGAGAGAGAGAAGAAAGGTAAGGTAATGCTGCTTATAGCCCAGCCGACCGCAATGGGCCATATCAGGGCTGTCACTTCGTTGATGTCAACTCACAAGAGAAGTGGTACGCTTCGCATATAATGAATCAGACATGATTCTTATTGTGTCCTGATCATATTATTCTGTTCACTGATCGACGATATAGAGCACACACTAAAATAGTCACATACTCTGGCACACATCTTGTTTTCTGTTATGAGTCATATGGTGCACACAGTTGAAGAGTAGCAGGAGAACTTTGCGAACACTATATGTTATATAATGAACTGACTTTTTCTTATCATCTGGAGAAACTATACTAAAACTGCCCACTCTCATTATCTACGGAATGTGTTCACAAAGAATGCCTTCTATTGGAAAGAGCTTTGAAAAAAAATCAATCCAGAAAGAACGCTGGTATCATAAGTATGTACAAAAATCGTCATGCCGAATCCCATCCATTTGTGTTAACAATAAATAAACAAAACAAAAAAAGCGGGGGAGGGGGGGGGAGAGAAAGACAGAAAGATAGGAAGTACAGAGAAACAGAAATAACACAAA
>CM065724.1:5186844-5191844 GCA_033310375.1 Conus canariensis
TAGAGTATTAAGTACTTTATATACATGGCTATAAAATCTCTCCTTACATAAGAACGTCCGTTTCGTCAGCTGTCAAGGACAGATTCTGAGCCAACACAAACCAGGATAAACTGACATGCCACCGCCGCGTATTAAAGTTAGTGGCAAGAGGAAAAAAAGATGCAGTTTAGTTGCAAATGCAGAGAAGCAAACCCCTGAAATCAAATGAGAATTCGGAGAGCTCCTCACCTGAAGAAAACCAATGTTTTAACCAGGCCTGGACATATATTTCGCAGCTTGAGCTCCTCTTCAGTAGGCTCGGCAAATGGTGAAAATGTGCCGGGGGGTCGGGCCCTGAAACCCCACGAAAAATGCAGTCATCAAAAAGACGACTGACAATGCTGGTTTTCAGTGCATTTCTCTTTGTTGTTAATGCTGGTTTTCAGTGCATTTCTCTTTGTTGTTAATGCTGGTTTTCAGTGCATTTCTCTTTGTTGTTAATGCTGGTTTTCAGTGCATTTCTCTTTGTTGTTCCCTAGAGAAAGTCCGTGAGGAACAGCTATTCAATAACAAGTCAGAAACGTTAGAATCGATAGGTTTCTTTGTTTAATTTGATACCAAATTCTGCCTCAAACTCATGTTAGGTTTCAAAATGCTGTCATGGATTGTATAGTCATTTAGAGCAACATCTTAATTGTGGCGTGTGGCCTTCAGAACGGCCCTGGAATTCACTGGCTGGTCCAGGATCCGTTCAATACTCTGGATTTCACTGGCTGGTCCAGGATCCCTTCAATACTCTGGAATTCACTGGCTGGTCCAGGATCCGTTCAATACTCTGGAATTCACTGGCTGGTCCAGGATCCGTTCAATACTCTGGAATTCACTGACTGATCCAGATCCCTTCAATACCCTGCAATTCACTGGCTGGTCCAGGATCCGTTCAATACTCTGGAATTCACTGGCTGGTCCAGGATCTCTTCAATAATCTGGAATTCACTGACTGATCCAGATCCCTTCAATACCCTGCAATTCACTGGCTGGTCCAGGATCTGTTCAATAATCTGGAATTCACTGACTGATCCAGATCCCTTCAATACTCTGAATGAGCTCATCTCTAGGCCTCACTCCATGTCTGTGTCAACCCTGGCGGAAACAGGTAAGGGAAATAGAAAAGGTATTCGCTTCCCTATACGCCCACCCCTCACCCACACACACACACACTTTTTTTCATTTTTTTCATCCCCCCCCCCCCCCCCCGCCCCCTCTTTAAACCATATATGACAAAAATAGTAGGTTAGTGTATTCATATGTATGTACGTATGCACCTATTTATAGCCCTGTGTGTGTGTGTGTGGTGTGTGTGTGTGTGTGTGTGTGTGTGTGTGTGTGTGTGTGTGTGTGTGTGTGTGTGTGTGTGTCGTTATCTGTCCATATAGTTTTGCGTGTGCTCGGTGGTCGTTTGAATTTTGTATTTTTTGTCCATAGTTTGTGTGTGCTCTATTTTTGCGTGTTTGGTGATCATTTGAATTTTGTATTTTTGTCTATAGTTTGTGTGTGCTGTGCTTGTTGCGCGTGTTGGTCATTTGAATGTGTAGCTATTGGTTATTAGTAAACTGTAATAAAGAGGGGTACACTGTGTGCAATATTGCGTGTTCAGTCATGTCTGAGCTCATTAAGGTTATGCTTGGCTCTTACTGGGTCAGTATAGGTGAACAATTTACTATTCACTATATGTGCGTTCTTAAGTGCATGCGTATGTGCGCGCATGCGCGTGTGGGTGACTCTGTGTGTGTGTGTGTGTGTGTGTGTGTGTGTGTGTGTGTGTGTGTGTGTGTGTGTGTGTGTGTGTGTGCAAAAAGGTTGCGTTTAAGCCTTTGTTTATTTTGCAATATAAAGATAATTCATGCCAATTTTCCTCACTTCACCCAGCTGTGAATGGGTGCCTGACTGCAGTTAGGGAAGGTTAAGGCGGTGGAAGTGGAGAAAATGGTTTCGCCTTCTAATTCCGTGCCCTTGTCACAGTGAATGAGTGATTCACTACCCCTGTGGCCGGCAATGGCTACGGGCCCTTTACCTTTACCTGGCTTTACTTTATTTCGCAAATAGTGTGTGAGGTTTATTTTATGTGTGAGTAAATTGTGAAGGATTAGTAACGGGAGGTGAAAAAGGAAAATTATTCAAAGAATAAGTACGGTTGGCAGTTGAGTGTATTTCCATAGTATTGGATGTGGAACACAATAAGAGAAGTTTTATTCACTTATAAGCAAAACTAAGCGATGGAAAATTTTTCATTTTAGAATTCAAGCAAGGTTCCCTGTTGTGCCCACTTGGGTTGAATTATCCAGTTGTGCACCTCACCTTGAAGGGTGAGACTATAAGATGGCATTTAGTGATTGTTCCTTTTAATCATTCTTTTGGGAACACATTGTTCAGGAATTTTTGGATGTTTTGTGATTTTTGTAGGAAACATTTTTGTTTGTACTCTATTGGTAGGCTGTATTAGGAGAATTGATGCAAGGTTGAATTGATGGAAATTTAAGATGAACTGTAGAGCAAAGAAAAGTGGTCTTTTTGTTTTGTAATGATCATGTGGGGGTGAAGACAGGTTAATTTACCATTATCAGTTTTGTATATATTGCTCGAGTTCTGAATGGCAAAGCACATGGGACTTTGGTTGGAAAAAAAAGCTTGAAGTTATTATTGGAGTATGGCTGCCCTGATGGGGGACAGAAAAAAAGTGTGTGTGTGTGTGTGTGGGGGGGGGGGGGGGTTATATACACAAAACTCCACTCCCTGTGTTGTTTAGGTGGGATTGATCCTTGCCTGTCTGCGCAGGGAATGTCCGCAGGAATGTCAGCCTGCGTACGTGTAAGAGAGAGAGAGAGAGAGAGAGAGAGAGAGAGGAGAGAGGAGAGAGGAGAGAGAGAGAGAGAGAGAGAGAGAGAAATATTATATAGAACTTTGGCAAACATCAAGCTGGAACAAGTGTATGGTCATCATAAGCTGGAAAGCCGCGGAACTTTAAATTAAGATCGTATTACATATTCCACTTCCTGGTGAGATGTGGAACACAGATTAAACTTTCCAACTGAATGATACATGTGCCAACTTAACCACCTGAAACACAGTGTGATAAGAGTGTTAGAGGAAGACTTTCTGCGACATCGCAGACATTTTGTTCTCAAACCATGTTCAGGTCTGGTTGGCCCCATCTCTGTACTTCGCTGAGGTCTCCGACCATCCCTGTGTCACAGAGTGTTTCTTGGCCACTGCAGTACCTCAGCCTGCCCTCATCTTCACTCTTTGCCGGGAGTGGCGGCAGTGGACAAAGTGTCGCCTGCGTCCCGCAATTAGGGCTGTGTTGTGTGTTGATTGTGCGCGTTTTCTGGAATGAGCATCGATGACTGAGAGACTGTTTCCAGTGTCGGAACAGTTCTGATTCAGGAGTCGTCGAACTTTACTGCACGACAAACTTCGTGTGATGTTGGACATGAGACAATTTCATACTACTGGTCAACATTTAAATTGTGTGTGTGTGTGTGTGTGTGAGAGAGAGAGAGAGAGAGAGAGAGAGAGAGAGAGAGAGAGAGAGAGAGAGAGAATCTAAAATAACAAAGATGTGGTGTGAGTATGTGTAGTTTATATGCTTGTGCTTTATCATTGAGTCATGCGCTATTTAGTGTTGGTGTAGTGGGAAACCAATGTGATAGGTCTATGTATAAATTAGAGTAAAGGGGGTTGGGTTGGAAGGAGTCGTGAGTGTATAGGAGTTGAGGTTGATGAATTTGTCGTGCATGTGTAAGTTGCTGTGTTTGTGTGGTCTTGTGATTGCGCGTGGCAGGAGAGTAGAATCTGGTGGGAGGGGATTTATTTGTCCGGCTTAGCGACCGTGACACGGTGCATACTAGTTTGTTTACTGGAGGGCTGCCATTGGAGATGCATTGTTTATTTCACTTATAGACCTGTTTGTAACATGGTGGTGGCCCAGAAATTATTCAGTGGACATCATATGTTGTACTGCCGCAGACAAATTCAAAACACACGTCGCTGGTATACTTTAGATGTAAGTCTCTATCCCTAATCCAGCTACATCTCATTTGAATGGCTCTGTGGGGATCAACTGGTAATGAGTAGATTCATCCGTTGACCTCCAGATTCATTCATCTACTCACATAGTTCAGATTATCCAGCCTTTTGCAGAGAAACGTTATGCCGTGCACATTGTTTCGATGGCATGCTTCACCTTTAAACTTTTTTGTCAATGTCTTAACAACGTTTAAGTCGAAAACGTGCACGCCAGTTGTTTGATTCCCGGTCACAAAATGGACCAGGACATATTTAGATCACTGCCATTGTGCTGGCATATTGCCTGTACGCTATGTGTTAGGTAAAAGAAGGCTATATTCCAATGGTCAGGATCATTACTAACGAATGATCTGCCAACAGGATAATTACGCGGTCGGTCATCACCAATGACGAAGAGCTTCGCAAAATTCGGCGAACCACGTAGCTTGACACATACAGTACTATATATACTGGCAGTGTGTAAACTTGACACATACAGTACTATATATACTGGCAGTGTGTAAACTTGACACATACAGTACTATATATACTGGCAGTGTGTAAACTTGACACATACAGTACTATATATACTGGCAGTGTGTAAACTTGACACATACAGTACTATATATATACTGGCAGTGTGTAAACTGTGAAGTCGAATAACATCAGCATTGAAGGGTCAAATGAAATGAAATTGATGGTTTCAAAATGTGTGCTCCTGTGTGAGAAAGTGATAATATCATCAGTATTCTATGTTCATTGGAAGAAAACAGTAATGAAAAATAGCCAATCTCACCATAATCAGATCCACCCTGTGTTTGGTAACGTTTGCTTCACAATTTCACACAAACACATTTTGGAAAGATCAATTTTCTTTCATCTCATCAACCAATACAAACTTGTATAACTTGCAGGTTCACAACTTTGGCGGGAAAGGGACCCGATTAATGTGAAGC
>CM065724.1:5199344-5211844 GCA_033310375.1 Conus canariensis
GTGTAGCGTATATGGACTAGTCCGCACGCAGTGACGGCTCCTTGATGAAACTGAAACTGAAACTCAATGACATACCTGTTTCTCTAAGTTTAAACACTTCATATAGCAATAAGAAGTAATTTCGAACAACGTTTTTGGTAGATGAAGACATCAGCAAGCACAATGTGAATACAGTAGGCTTTCTGAAGTATCTAGAATTAATAAATCTTTGAAGACATCAGCAAGCACAATTTGAATAAAGTAGGCTTTCTGAAGTATCTAGAATTAATCAATCTTTGAAGAGATCAGCAAGCACAATGTGAATACAGTAGGCTTTCTGAAGTATCTAGAATTAATCAATCTTTGAAGAGATCAGCAAGCACAATGTGAATACAGTAGGCTTTCTGAAGTATCTAGAATTAATCAATCTTTGAAGAGATCAGCAAGCACAATGTGAATACAGCAGGCTTTCTGAAGTATCACCAGGGCCAAACGGAATACCTTACCAGCTGTACAAGAAATGTCCCAAGGTGCTGGAGTGGCTCCACAGGCTGCTGCGATCAGCTTGGAGAAACCAGAAGATCAGCAGCCAGTGGATGACGGCAGATGGTGTGTACATCCCCAAAGAGCAAAACTCAAGTGACATCAGCCAGTTCAGGCCAATATCACTACTGAACGTCGAAGGGAAAATCTTCTTCTCTGTCATGGCAGCAAGGCTGACCAAGTACCGCGTGGAAAACAAGTACTTGGATGTGTCAGTCCAGAAAGGTGGCATCCCAGGCGTGGCTGGCTGTGTAGAACACGCCACAATGATCTGGGACGCAATCCAAAGAGCAAAAACAGAAAAGAGAGACCTGGACGTAGTGTGGCTTGATCTGGCAAACGCATATGGATCTGTACCCCATGAGATGATACAGTTGGGTCTTGAGATGTACCATGTGCCAAAGAACATCCGCGACATGCTCAAGAAATACTTCAATGGCTTCTCAATGCGGTTCTCTACCAAGGAGTACACAACGGATTGGATCAACTTGGAAGTGGGCATTGCAATGGGCTGTGCAATTTCCCCAATACTGTTCGTGTTGGCAATGGAAGTCATCTTGAAAGCAGCAACAAGCAACGCAAGACAAACAGACCTTGGCGATGGATACAAGATGCCCCCTCTCAAAGCCTTCATGGATGACACTACAGTGATTTCATCCAGTGAAGACGAGACACGTCATGTGCTGGAGAGGCTGGACGACATAGTTGCCTCATCCAGAATGAAGTTCAAGCCAAAGAAATCACGGAGTCTCTCACTGAGGAAAGGAAAAGTGGCCGAATCTGTGGTCTTCAGTGTTGCCAACCAGGCCATTCCAACAGTCACAGAAGAGCCAGTCAAGAGCCTTGGAAGATGGTATGATGATACGCTGAAAGATACACAAAGAGCAAAAGAAACCAAACAGATGTCGGAAGAAGGCTTGGAGACCATTGACCAGTGTGGGCTCCCTGGCAAATACAAGGTCTGGTGTCTGCAGTTCATGCTGATACCAAAGCTCCTATGGCCTCTGATGATATACGACATCTGCACCAGCATAGTGGAGGCAATGGAAGCCAAAATCAACAAGTTCACAAGAAAATGGCTTGGTGTCCCACCCTGTCTGACTGACATAGCGCTGTACTGTCGCCAAGCAAAGCTGAAACTACCACTGAAATCCATCCTGGAGGAATACAAAGCAGGGAAGATCAGACTTCAAAGCATGCTGGAGGACTCAGGAGACAAGGTGGTAGAAGCAATCAAGCCCCAGCTGAAGACAGGCAGAAAATGGAGAGTTCAAGAGGCGATGGATTCTGCAAAAGAAAGTCTCAAGATCAGAGAAATAACAGGACACACTCAGACCAACAGACAAGGACTGGGGGTGACCAAAACTGAATGGTGGTCAAAGGCCAAAGGAAAAGCCAAAAGGTACATGATGATTCAGGAGATGAGAAAAGAAGAAGACCAAAAAAGACTCCAAAAAGCAGTCCAGCAGAGCCAGCAAGGGCAATTGACAACGTGGGAGAATGCACTCCAAAGACGTCTCACTTGGTATGACATTTGGCACATGGCCCCTCTCAGGATCAGCTTCATTCTCAGATCTGTATATGACCTTCTGCCCTCAAATGCAAACCTGGTGAAGTGGGGATAAACAGACGATCCTGCATGCCCCCTCTGCCATGGAAAACAAACAGTGGAGCATGTCCTAAGATCATGTAAAGTAGCCCTGGCTCAAGGAAGGTACACATGGAGGCACAACCAAGTGCTCAAAGAGATTGTACAAGTAGTCTGGGCTAGTACCAACACCACAAAAGGGAAAATCAGGACTCCAAAAGCACCCGCAACATTCTTCACGGCAGGAGGCAGCAACTCATGGCCAAGGACAACAGTGCCACTCAGAACATGCAGGCAGAGTCTGCTGGACGGGGCAGATGACTGGGAGTGCACTGCAGACCTCCCAGAATGGAAGAGTCACCCAGAGATCATCAGCAAGAGTGGCATGAAACCAGACATAGTAGTCCACTCTCAGTCAACCAAGCAGCTGATCATGATCGAGCTCACGGTGCCATATGAGAACAGAATGGAGGCAGCTCAAATCTACAAGACTGAAAAGTATGCTGATCTGGCAAACAGCCTGAGGAGAGAAGGCTATCAGGTCAAAGTCCTCACTGCAGAAATTGGAGCTAGGGGGTTTGTAGGAACGTCCGCATACAGCCTCATGAAACAGCTCTCAGTTGCAGGGAGGGAAAAACCAGAGCCCTGAAAGCAATGACAGAAGCAGCAGAGAGGTGTTCAAGCTGGATCTGGTCAAGGAGAAACAAAAGTGAACTTCATAAGGCTTAACTTTCCTACAAATATCGGGTGTCCCTGTGGCTCAGTGGTTAGAGTGCGAGTCATTAAGTGGAAAAGGAGCATGTCCAGAGGGTCATGGGTTCGAATCCCAGTCATGGCACGTCCCAAGATGGGGAAAAAAATGGCAGCAGAGGGACATCCGGAGTCATGAACCGGGTGTGGCCCAACCCCCTAGAGTGTCAGGAGATAAGGGCCGAAACACTTGCTTGAAGGGGGCTTCTCTTCTGAGGACTCTCTGCTGCCACGCTCTCCACGAGTTTCTTTCTACAGATTAGATTTGTGTCACTGAATGGTCTGTATCTATAATGGTGAACCGTTATATATCTAATCTAAATCTTGTCGTTACGAATGCTTATCGATATCAAGCTTTAAGTAAGGTTTGAGATCAGGATTACTGCAAAAATTTCAGTAAAATATAAATCGTTCTCTAATTTGAGTGTGATCAGACCATTTTTGCCAGCTGCTATCCTTTAGCTTCTGACGAAAAATATGGATGAAATCAGTAACATAACCAACACCTTCATTTAACCCAAACAAAAAAAATCCATATTCAAACAAACAAAGCCGTACTTTAGTTTTCCTTACCTCTCGTATGTAAGCCAAACAACATAATGATTGTCCGCGTTGCGAGGAAATCTGTTGTCATCCATCTGCTCTAACTTCAGCCAGTAACGAATGCATTTTACCGCTGAAAGAATATGTATTGAATATCTTTTTGTCTTGCCATAAACGAGATCATTAGGAATTTGTCTGTCTACACCCACGAATTTCTTGAGGGCAAATGTATATACTGATTCACTGTTGATCGCAGCTTTATCCATGCTCTATGACTCAGAACCATACTGAACAATTGGCTGATTCACTGTTGATCGCAGTTTTATCCATGCTCTATGACTCAGAACCATACTGAACAGTTGGCTGCACCTGAGCGTCCAATCACTTAATAGATAACTCAAATAAGTGCTATTGAGGTTATCTAACCTTTTCATACTGCAAAGTAAAGTGATTTTGGCCCTAGTTGTCAGGTCTTTGCATGTGCTAAGAAAGCTTACATGTGTAGACAAGAAACTTCCAAATATTGATAAGGATTGAAAACAGGCATTACATCGCCATCCTATATCCATCTTTCCCTTAAACTTAGATATCCATCCTAACGAAATACTATGATATTACTTTTAGACATATAACTTTTAACTGAAGTGTCACAGCAGTGCGTTGTAAATTATTTAGTTGTGTTTGCATACCAATAATTGTATATCGTATTAAAATAACATTATCAGCCAGCAAAGGAATAAAAAAAAAATTCAAAACCGCCAAGAGAAAATAAAGTACCGTGTCTTCCATTAATACTTACTTTAATCGCTAACTCATTTTTGAACAAAGAAAACAAAATAGGGTTGCAAGCATCTCCCTGTTTTACTCTGGTTGTACAGTTGATATAATCTATCAATTCAGCACCACAACGAACCCGCTCTTACCAAATTATACATACTTCTAATACATAAATTTTACCTTTAGTACCATTTCTTACGACTTTGACTCACACATTATTTCCCTTTCAACAGCCTCGTTCTCATTCAACGCCTTCTTCCTTGCGCTGAACTCTGAAGCGATCTGAAGCGATCAAAGCTAAGTGAAGTTTCGTTATTTTTTTCGTTTGTGTATCACCTGAAGAAGACCTAAGAGGTCGAAACGCGTTGTGTTTTGTCTTGTGACTCGTTTTTCCACGTTTCTCTGGGCGGTTCGCTAACATTTATTTAAGATTTGTTTAATAGAATTGCCAAAGAAGATTTCGATTGTTTATATCAATGGCTTTCTCAGAGTCTATAAAAGCAACATATAACAAAACTTATAGGAAAATTGTGTCTGTACACGTGCTAGTAAGGTAAGGATATGAACCACAGTGGAATATCCCTTTTTTAAATCGAGCCTGGTGGTCACCTGTAATGCTATTTTCTTCAACCCATTCATGTAACCTGTTATTGATCATTATTCCAAACAGTTTACCGCCTATGTCACAGGGGGAAGTTCCCCTATAGTTATTGAGATTATGTATGTCGCCTTTCTTAAACATTAGGAACATGATTGATTCACTCCAGTTCTTTGGATACACGCCATTGTCAAAAAGAAAGGGGTTACGTGCTCAGATGAGTTTTTGAATAATTTACCGATGATACCATCAGATCCGGCTGCTTTCTGATTTTTAAGTTTACATTTTGCCAGTGATACTTTTTCTATTGCCAGTGATACTTCTTCTATTGCCAGTGGTACTTTTTCTATTGCCCGTGATACTTCTTCTATTGCCAGTGATACTTCTTCTATTGCCAGTGATACTTCTTCATACTTCTTCTATTGCCAGTGACACTTCTTCTATTGCCAGTGATACTTCTTCTATTGCCAGTGATACTTCTTCTATTGCCAGTGATACTTCCTCTATTGCCAGTGATACTTCTGTTGCCAGTGATACGTCTTCTATTGCTAGTGATACTTCTTCTATTGCCAGTGATACTTCTTCTATTGCCAGTGATACTTCTTCTATTGCCAGTGATACTTCTTCATACTTCTTCTATTGCCAGTGATACTTCTTCTATTGCCAGTGATACTTCTTCTATTGCCAGTGATACTTTTTCTATTGCCAGTGACACTTCTTCTATTGCCAGTGATACTTTCTCTATTGCCAGTGATACTTCTTCTATTGCCAGTGACACTTCTTCTATTGCCAGTGATACTTCTTCTATTGCCAGTGATACTTCTTCTAGTGCCAGTGATACTTCCTCTATTGCCAGTGACACTTCTTCTATTGCCAGTGACACTTCTTCTATTGCCAGGGACACTTCTTCTATTGCCAGTGATACTTTTTCTATTGCCAGTGATACTTCTTCTATTGCCAGTGATACTTCTTCTCTAAAATAGGTCTATTCATGTATTCATCTTCCGATTTTTAAGTTTACATATTGCCAGTGATACTTCTTCTCTAGAAATAGGTCTATTCATGTCTTCATCTTCGCCATCGTAAACTGTGGATTGGCTGTATTGTGTGTAGTGTTAATACACATATTGCCAGTGATACTTCTCTAGAAATAGGTCTATTCATATCTTTATCTTCGCCATCGTAAATTGTGGATTCGCTCTATTGTGCATAGTGTTAATACTTGACTGTAATAAAGCCTGAAAATGTTTGAACCAAGCATCGGGAGTAATGGTACTTTTACGTTGTTTCCTTCTGAACGACACTTTATGGATCGTATCCCAAAATTCCTTTTGGCATTTTATTGATGAAATAAGTTTATCAATGGCAGACTTATTATTCTGACTTTTCTTTCAAGTAAATCTTTATGTTCTCGCCTAGCAATTAGTTACTCCTTTCTGTCGTCCGCTCCCAGAGTCCGTCTACTATT
Source organism: Conus canariensis (assembly GCA_033310375.1). NCBI lineage: Eukaryota > Metazoa > Mollusca > Gastropoda > Neogastropoda > Conidae > Conus > Conus canariensis. The sequence continues at coordinate 5,205,591 of CM065724.1, forward strand.
TCGCAGCAGTCTCCTAGCGTTTCTCTAATAAGATAAATATTCTTTATCATACCAGTCGCTGGGGGCCCTGTAGAATACAGCCCTGTCATGCAGTCTCAGACCAGAATGGAAATTAGTAGCATCATCTTCATCATCTTCATTCTCATCGATCAGCATTAAAAAAAAAGTCACTGAACACCACCAAGTGACTCGGCAGCAGTGCTGTGTCTCCTCCGGTGGGTTGCCTCTTGATGACTTGAAATTGACTAGTCCCTGTTGATCGGTGCACACACGTCTTTCCATACTTTCAGCACTTTCCTTTAAACAATCGTTAAACATACCAAATGCATGATTTATATTACTATCAATTAAATTTATCGCCAAATCAATTTTTGCATGAATCTCTTCACTACTCAATGACTTTAGGAACAATTCTGCGCAACCATCATCCCAGACTATGATAAGTCGCTCTTGTTCGTCAACATCAGCATACCTTTCATCACAAAACACAGCATGAAGTGTGACAGGTAGATGATCAGAATCAATGCGCTCGGAAACGTGCAGTTTACATGTCACAAACAATATCAAGAACATCGTTAAAAATATGAACTAATCAATCACACGGCAACTAGCATCTGAAATGTATGTGTAGCAACCGTTAACGTCGCCCTCACCTATGCCGTTTAAAATACTCATATATAAAGCAGTGCTAGCATTCAATAACAGCTTTCCGTAATTGTTCAAAATATGATCTTAGGAACACCTGGTAGAGTTCAGAGAAGAGTATCTATACTGTACAAAGATCTTTTATAGAACGATTTTGATCAATATTTGCGGTTCTGCTATTCAGATCGCCGTTTGAAATAACATATGCATCAGATGATAACAGACAGTAAGTCAGGCACTTTCCAAGGAAGAAATTCCATTATCATCAAAGTATGCATAAAAAGGTAAGGTAAGATAATGTAAGATAATGTTGCTTATAGCCCAGCCGACCACAAAGGGCCATATCAGGGCTGTCACCGCGTTGAAGTCAACTCACAAGTCATCATTCACACAACCCTTTAAAATACTTCTTCTAAAAACACACCCGAAATGTTGTTAAAAATCTTTCCCCTGTAAAATCTTAGATCAAATGAAAAGTGTTAATCTCTTTCAAAAATTCAAAGATCGCATCAGGTGGATCATCTCTGAACTGGTTTTTCATGGAGTATGCTGTAAAATGTTTGTATCTCACATCATGCAAGTCCTAACACTCTAAAAGAATATGTTTCATTGTGAGTGGCACATGACATGGAATGCACCACATAGCTTCTTCACTCTTTAAAAGGTATGAATGAGTAAAATATGAATGGCCGGTGTGCAGCCGGCATAGAACCGTTTCTTCTTTTCGACCACCTGAGGTGGATGAGAGGAACTGTTTTAGGTTTGGATGGATCTGGAAGAATTTATTATCCGTCTGTGTATTCCAGTTCTCCTGCCAGAGGTCTCTGACATAATCATTAACTTTTGGTTTTTGATCTGTGTAGGGGATAGATATGTTAGACAGTTTCCCTGTTGTGGCATTCTTGGCCAAACGATCAGCCATTTCATTCCCTTCGATGCCAACATGACCGGAAACCCAAGCCAGAACAATGTTGTGACCTTCCGCCTTCAAGGAGGTAAAAAGTTAAATAAAAAAAAAGTGCAGAAGTTCAGGATGATGAAGGTTAACCCTAAGGAGGAACATACAAACAAAAATAGAGACTATCTTTGTCCAATCCAAACAATTTCTTACCAAGCTAAATACACAAACGTTCGGATGACAAATTTCAATTGTTTTGACAAAGGGACAAAATTCGTTCTTTGTTTGGCAGATCATTCCTCCTGATCGTCTGCTTTGTTTTGACAATTTCACCGCTGACTTGCAGAATAGAGTTTATCCTAACAATGCATCTGCTCAACACTCTTCCATGAATATCTCATTTATCCTAACAATGCATCAACACTCTTCCATGAATATCTTATTTATCCTAACAATGCATCAACACTCTTCCATGAATATCTTATTTATCCTAACAATGCATCAACACTCTTCCATGAATATCTTATTTATCCTAACAATGCATCAACACTCTTCCATGAATATCTTATTTATCCTAACAATGCATCAACACTCTTCCATGAATATCTTATTTATCCTAACAATGCATCAACACTCTTCCATGAATATTTCACTTCAACAGACAAAATCAAATTTGTAGACAAATGAAAGGAACTCAGGATCAGTAAGTCTTGAAAACAAGCCATTTACATTCCAAAGTAAACACAAGAAAGATTGAATTCTCAACATCCATACACGTCGTGGCTTTCCTGTGTCTGCACGTGCTTTGGAACTGTGTTCAGGCTGTGTCACGGTCACCAGTGACAGGTCATTTCACAGGTGCTGTTAAAAGCTGGGAACCTCTACACCTGACATTTTGTGACGGACCGTTTCTGTGGTTTGGCCGGCCACTTCCAGATCTGCTGACTGCTGTCCTGTGTGCTCACTGTTTCAGCCTGGGTGGGCTCCGTGTGCTCCGGCCTGTCCTTCCTGCTGTCCATGCTGGCCAGCATCCTGAGTGACCGCTTCGGCATCCGCAAGGTGGCCTTCATCGGAGGCGCCCTGTCCTTCGTGGGCATGCTGTCCAGCGCCTTCGTGGAGAACGTCCTGCTCTACTACCTGACCTACGGCGTGCTGATAGGCACCGGGTTCGCCCTGGTCTACTCCCCTTCCCTGGTGATCCTGGGTCACTACTTCAAGAGGAGGATGGGTCTGGTGAACGGGTTGGTCACCTTTGGCAGCGCCCTGTTCACCATCGTCTACGCCCTGGTGCTGCCCGTGCTGCTGGACAAGATCGATTTGAAGTACACCCTGCTGTGCCTCAGTGGGATGATCTTCATGTTGATGCCCTACTCCCTGACATGGAGACCCTTGGTCCAACGAACGTCCAACGCTGCTTCCGTGACGACGTCAAAAGAGAGTGACGTGGAAGAGGCCAACGGGTGCCGCCGGTGGGTCAGTCAGTATGTGAACCTCAACATCTGGCGAAGCCGGGGTTACGTGGTATGGGTCATGGCCAGAGCCGTGGCTCTCCTCGGCTACTTCGTTCCTTTCACTCATCTGGTAAGTACTGACCAGGGGCGGATCGCGTCGTCAAGAACTTGGAGGGTCTATTTTCCATTTAGGGATCCCCATTAGCACACACACACACACACACACACACACACACACACACACACACACACACACACACAAAACACACACACACACACACACACACACACACACACACACACACACACACACACACACACACACACAACACACACGCACACACACTCGTTCAGCGGGAAAGGGAGAAGGGCAGGGGAGGCCAGGCTGCAGCAGAGAGGTAAGCAGTAAGACTTACTCCCCATTTCCAAATATGAATTGCACTCGCTAAAACGAAGAGGGGAAAGGGGGGGGGGGGAGGGGGGGGGGAGGATGCAGAGCTGGGATTACGGTGGTGGCAGCGAATACTATCCTTGTTTTGCTGAAGGAAACTCACTATCCCTCCACCCCCACCCCACCCCCACCCCCCTCAAAAACGAGAAGAGAAAAACAAAGATAACAAAATGGTGGGCAGGGAGACTGTGTGTCCATAGTGATTTGGGGGGGGGGGGGGAGGGGGTGCGGTCGGCTGTATCTATGTGGACCCATAAAAGAAAAAAGAAATGTTGATTTAAGCTTGACATGAAATGTTTTTATATACGTTTGTTATATTGTGAGGTGGATTAGGTGGATTAGTCAAGGGAAAACACAACAACAAAGAGATTAAAATCCCCGTGCGCCGAGAGAGTAAGGCCCAAAAGAAATGAATTATTTTCATTCTTTTTTTCGGGGAAGATTCTAAAACAATATCTTGATTTATTATTATTATTATTATGAATAGTTATATAGCGCCTATCGTCGGTTAGAGACCAAGCTCTAATCGCTTTACAATCCACACTCGTTTACACAACGGGCTGCCTACCTGGGTAGTGCCGACTGAAGAGCTGCCAGCTGGCGCTTCATTCAGTCGTTTCCCGTGTCATCCAGTTGATATCGCTCAATATGGTTCACTCAGTTTCCTTACTTCCTTCATTCTTTCCATTTCTCACGCAGGGTGCATGCTGTGTGGAACATGTCATCCATACCAACGGCCAAACTGGCCTCCTCTTCCGAAAGTTGGTGATGGGATTTTACGTGTGCGCAAGACGTTATGCGTGCGTTCACACACGGAACCTCTATTTATAGTCTCATTCGAAGGACTGTATGGGAAATGGAGTCAGAACCAATGTTAACTCCGAGGGAAAAATCCCCTTGTACCGAAACGGCCCGGCGGAGCTTCGAACCTGCAACCCCAGGACCACAAGATTACGAGTCCGGCGCTCTACCACTGAGCTACCCCGGCCCCGTGTTTATTGAAAGAACATCAGATGTGTGGTTGAGTCCGGCGCTCTACCACTGAGCTACTCCGGCCCCGTGTTTATTGAAAGAACATCAGATGTGTGGCCCCGTGTTTATTGAAAGAGCATCAGATGTGTGGCCCCGTGTTTATTGAAAGAACATCAGATGTGTGCCCCCGTGTTTATTGACAGAACATCAGATGTGTGGCCCCGTGTTTATTGAAAGAACATCAGATGTGTGGCCCCGTGTTTATTGAAAGAACATCAAATGTGTGGCCCCGTGTTTATTGAAAGAACATCAGATGTGTGGCCCCGTGTTTATTGACAGAACATCAGATGTGTGGCCCCGTGTTTATTGACAGAACATCAGATGTGTGGCCCCGTGTTTATTGAAAGAACATCAGATGTGTGGTTGCATGCGAGGCGCATGACTGGCTTTGCATGTGAGTATGAATGCAGAGATTGTCGTGGGACATTGCATTAGAGTCAAATCATTGGCTTTGCATGTGAGTATGAATGCAGAGATTGTCGTGGGACATTGCATTAGAGTCAAATCATTGGCTTTGCATGTGAGTATGAATGCAGAGATTGTCGTGGGACATTGCATTAGAGTCAAAATCATTGGCTTTGCATGTGAGTATGAATGCAGAGATTGTCGTGGGACATTGCATTAGAGTCAATCATTGGCTTTGCATGTGAGTATGTCAGAATTGTCGTGGAATGCATAGATGGACATTGCATATCGATTTAGTGACTAAAAGCAACGGGGAAAAAAACACAAAAAACTACTACTACTACTACTACTACTACTACTACTACTACTACTACTACTACTACTACTACTACTACTACTAAGTTAATAAAAATGAATGCATACATACATACATACATACATACATACATACATACATACATACATACATACATGCATGCACACATATATTATGTATCCATGCATGCATACATGAATACATAAGTAAATATGTAAATAAATGAATAAATAAATAAATAAATAAATGAAAAAATACATACATACATACATACATACATACATACATAAGTGAATAAATTAATGATTGTCTCTTCGTCGTCTTCTTTCTCTGATAGACTGGGCATGGGCGTTTTCCTGGTATATCACGGGAACAGGCGTTTCAACCGTTATTAAGCATGATGCTCCGACCAACTTGTGATTTGACCCTAACTTCTTCCTTCTTTTTTCTCCCTCTCTGTGCGGAAGGTTCAGCACGCCAACCACACCTTCCCTGGCTCAGACGGCCACCTGCTGCCCATGATCATGAGCATCGCCTCCGGGGTGTCCCGGATCGTCTTCGGCCTGCTGGCCGACGTCAAGTGCGTCCGACTCATCCGCATGGAGCAGGCCGCCTACTTCGTGCAAGGCATCGCCACCCTGTGCATTCCCTTTGCCGACAGCTTCACCACGCTGATCATCATCTGCGTGGTCATGGGGCTGTGTGACGGGCTCCTGATCTGTCTGGTGGGACCCATCGCCTTCGACCTGGTGGGGTCCCGCGGGGCCTCTCAGGCCATCGGCTTCCTGTTTGGCATCGTCTCCCTGCCCATGACCCTGGGACCCCCCTTGGCTGGTGGGTTTCAACTGCTGCCTTTGTGTTCACCTTGATTTCAACTGCTGTCTTTGTGTTCACCTCGATTCAACTGCTGTCTTTGTGTTCACCTCGATTCAACTGCTGTCTTTGTGTTCACCTTGATTCAACTGCTGTCTTTGTGTTTACCTTGATTCAACTGCTGTCTTTGTGTTCACCTCGATTCAACTGCTATATTTTGTGTTCACCTTGATTTAACTGCTG
>CM065724.1:5219344-5221844 GCA_033310375.1 Conus canariensis
ACGTTGGCAGCAAGGGCCCATCACTTTTTCTTAAACTTGTATAGTCTATGTCATAATTTGCTCTACTAAGTTCCCATTCTGGGATAGTGCTAAAAGACACCCGAGGAGCTACGTTTTGAGGTGCAGTGCCTGCTTTTGTAAATAAGTCAGATGTGTATGAGGCTATCGATTTTAGAGAATCAATTTTTTGTGCCCGTTTAGGAAAATTTATTTCTGATTTTAATTCAGTTTCACTGGTATTAAGATTTTGTAGTGTGACTTCTTAAGATATATTTTGCAGATGCAAGTTTCATATTTTCTTCAAAAGGCAATATTCCGATCTCCATATAAGTTCTTAAAGTTGATGTATGAACCGGGACACCAAGAGCTATCTTGTAAGCTTTACTATCGATACTCTGCAACTTTTTGATTAAATATTTTGGGGCTGAAAAAAATGTCTCCTGGGCATAGGATAGTTTTGATCGTACAAGCGCAGTAGCTAAATGTGTTAATACTTTACTGTCTTTACCCCAGGATTGTTGACTCACCATTTTCAAGAAATTTAAAGTTTTCTTAGCTTTTGTTAAAATAGTTTGTATGTGATTATTCCAGCTCAATTTAGAAGTTAAATTTACTCCTAAAAATTTTACAACTTTTTTATATTCAAGGCACAATCCATCTATTTGAAATGAAGGCAGAGGATTAGGATCATAACCAGTATTGAACAGAACCATATGCGATTTTTCAGCTGAAAGGGCCAATCCATTTTCAGTCATGTACTTACTAATTTTATCTAGTTCATTTTGATATATCTTTTTAATATAGTTGATTGATCTAACTGGTGTGTGACGTTTTAAAGTAACTTTCATCCATATGCAGATATCATCCGCATATTGTGCTAGTTCAACAGTTTTTGATAATGATTTAGGAAGATCATGGATCAAAATATTAAACAGGATAGGAGCTATTACAGCTCCTTGCGGGATTCCCATCTGGATATGTCTTTCATTAGAGTATACATTTCCTACCTTCGTCTGTATTGTTCTATCACTTAAAAAGGTTTTTAAGTAATTGTACATACATCCTGAGAGACCAATTAACTTCAATTTGTTCAGAAGTTTTGAATGCCAGACTTGGTCATACGCCTTTCTAATGTCAAAAAACGTGGCAAGAACATTTTTTCTGCGTGCAAACTGATGTTTAACCTGTGTTGTAATTTTTACAAGATGGTCAACTGTAGATCTACCCTTTCTAAAGCCCGCCTGTTGTATTGGTATTATACCATTTTTTTCACAATGATGTTCAAGTCTTTTTAGAATAATTCTTTCCATAAGTTTTCCCACATGTGAAGTGAGAGCAATTGGCCTGTAGTTATTTTTGTCTGATTTTGACTTGCCCTCTTTAGGGATAGGGGTTACAATTGATTTTTTCCACAAAGATGGTTGAAGCCCTTCAGACCAACATTTCTGAAATAATAAGTTCAGAAACATTGTGAAATTAACTGGCAAATGCTTTATCATTTCATTGGAAATCGCATCTGGTCCCACTGACTTTCTTTTCGAACCAATAGAGAAAATTGCATCCTTTACTTCTTGAAATGTAAGGGGAGCGTTTGTATAGTGACTATTATTGGGACTTTTTTCATGCGTTTCCTTATCCTCCATTTTCTCTCTGTATATCTTTTGCTTTTCTGTCAGGCCCTCCCTATTGCTATTTTTTGCAAAAATATTTGCAAATGCTTCAGCCTTTTCAAATTTTGAAGGAAACTCGTTATTTTCTAATTTTATGGGATATTCAGGAAGACTGATTCCGTTTTTCATGTCTTTTAATTTTTTCCATGTTTTCTGAAGATCTTTGTGGTCATGTATTTCATTTTCACAGAAATTTGACCAATATTGCTCCTTGACTTTTTCGATTACTCTGTTACTATGATTTTTTGCTCTATTCTTTTCAGCAATTTTGTCAGGATCTTTCTTATCTTTTAAATATATATTTTATAGGCCTGCATCTTTTTTTCTCTTGCTTCTTCACAAGTAGCATTCCACCATACATTCCCTGCATATTTGTTTGATGCATCAGAATTGCACCTTGGTATTGAGAGATCAGCTGCATGTAAAACAATATCAACAAAATTCGCGTAGCTTGTGTCAATGTTATCAGACATTATCTCTTCACAATTGTAAGTAGAGAGTATGTTTTCAAATTTATCCCAAACTGCTTTATTATAATTATATTTTGGGATCTTATCTTTAGCGCAGTTTTGAACGGGTTGTTTACCCTTAATGGTAATAATTATTGGCAAATGATCACTACCAAGAGGATCTTTGAAGGTAGACCACTCACAGCTTGGAGCTATGGCAGGAGATGTAAGTGTTGAATCAATTGCTGTTGCTCGATGGCGTAAAATATCAGGTATTCTTGTTACACTGCCATCATTTAACAGACTCATTGAAGAGTCTACTATATTTCCAACAAAACGATTGTGTGTTACTATTTCGCATTCATTATCCCAAAACGGGGC
>CM065724.1:5226844-5249344 GCA_033310375.1 Conus canariensis
CCACTCTCCCCCTTTCCCTTTATTGTTTAACCCCCCCTTCCCCCCCCCCCCTTTTTTTTTTTTTTTTTTTTTTTTCCCAATTTCCCTCCTCCCTTCCACACTTTCCCTCCACCATCTTACAACCATGCGAGCACACAGACAGACAGGCACACGCATGCACGCGGCCCCATGCGCGCACACACTCACGCACATACGGGCGGACATGTGCACATGCTTCCGTGGGCGCTCATACACACACACATACTTTTTCCCCCCTTTTTCCTTACCCCCACCCCCACCCCCCTCCCACTTTAAGTTTTCCTTTCACTGTTTAACTCTACTCACTCCTACCACTGATTGCTTTCTTTTTCTGTGAGTAGCAGTCAGCCTTTTATTCTTACTTCTTGCCCCCTTCCCTGTGCAGTTGAGAAAGGGTCTATGACCTGAAACGTACTGTTTTAGCATCTTTGTCTTCTTAATCGACGAATTTTACCCTGAGGTGAAAAAGTTTTTTACCTTTGTTTTCTCTTCACTTTTACGTCGATCCTGCGGTCTTCATCCCTTTTTTTATTGTACACCCCAATCCTCAATAAAAGACTTTACAACTGGCTGGAAGCGAATGAAAAAACTGGAGAAACGCAGGCAGGTTTTAGACGAGGTTATTCAACCTCAGATCACGTATTTACGTTGTATGCTTTAACGCAGAAGTACTTGTCTAGACCTGGTGGTAAGCTTTATGTCGCCTTTATCGATCTCCAAAAAGCGTTTGATACAATTAAGCGTGACACTCTGCTTGGGTCATTACACAGGGCAGGTGTATCATTCAAATTTTGAACGCAATCAAGGCAATTTATCTTAAGGTGACTGCACGTGTTAGAGTTCAAAATGAACTCACCGAAGCTTTTGAATGTCCCCAAGGCTTGCGCCAAGGTTGTGTCCTTAGTCCAACTCTTTTTGCTGTAATTATTAATGAGCTTGCAGAACATGTCACCGGATTCGGCAAACATGGTATCCAGTTACTACCAGACCTTGTTGAACTTTTTATTTTGCTGTTTGCTGATGACCTAGCATTATTGTCATGTTCGCCTAGTGGCCTACAGCGCCAGCTCGATTGTGTATGTAAAATGTGTACCAAACTCGGACTAACTGTAAATATTGACAAAAGCAAGATCATGGTTTTCAGGAAGGGAGGGTATCTGGGAAGGCATGAGGAATGGTTCATCAATGGTACTAACATTGAAGTTGTAAATAGTTATGTGTACTTAGGCTTTACATTTACCACGTCAATGAATATGTGCAACAGTGTAAAGCAGCTTGCAGTCAAAGGTAAATCGTCCTTGTTTGAGGTTCTAAAAGCTCACAGCTCTCTCAACCAAATGACAAGAAAAACCTTTTTTAAAATATTTGATACCATGATTCAACCTGTTCTGTCGTACACTGCTGAGATATGGAGTATCTTGGTAAAGGATGATCCTACTGAAAAATTCATTTATTTGCCTGCAAAAGATACCTAAACGTGGCCCTACGAACACCAAACCAAATGGTTTATGGTGAGCTCGGCAGACACCCTCTCATTATCAATGGTTTTATGAAAACTTTGAAATTTTGGTTCAGATTGTTAGATATGAATGACAAGCGCTTACCTAAGCAAGCGTACAGGATGCTCATGAATTTAGACTTAAACGGCAAACGGAACTGGGTATCAGAATTGAGGTTTTTACTGAATAGAACTGGTTTTGGATTTGTATGGCTTGCTCAGGGAGTGGGTGACGTGAATCGATTTTGTAATGTCTTCAAACAGAGACTCCTTGATATGAACCGCCAAGACTGGGAGCACAATTTGACTACCAGTGACCGTTATGTTCTCTACAGAGACTTCAAATCTGACCTGTGTCCGGAAGTTTATTTAGGTTGTATAAAGCAGAAATGTTTCAGAGACGCTTTAATTAGATTCCGACTGGGCATAACTAATTTGAAAGTACATTGTAACAGATATGTTAAACCTGGGGTGACTGTTGATAATAACTGCCCCTTTTGTCCAGGTGAAATTGAGAACGAAACACATTTTATGTTCCGATGCAAACAATATGATAGTATTAGGCATGTACATATGATGCAAACAGTATGATAGTATTAGGCATGTACATATGAAGAATATAGCGGCTTGCAATGAATGGAGACAGTTTTCACATTTGATGTCAACTCATAGTGAAGTCAAAATAAGGCAACTGGCTCGGTATGTCTTTAAATGTTTTGAGATGCGTGACAAACCGTAAGTTTGCTTGAAATGTATTCCAGGACTTTTTGTCCCTGTTTATGTGCTTTGAACATTGTGATCTCCTCCCCCCACCACTCACACCCCTACGCCCTACCCCTCCCATCCCCGTTACCCCCCCCCCCCTCCTGTCCCCCCCCCCCTCCCCTCCTCTCCCTACGCATGCATTGTTCAATCGTCTCCAATTTATGTAAAAATGTCAACTCATGAAATGGGCCAAGGCCTGAATTCATTAAAATCATCTATTCATTCTCTCTCTCTCTCTCTCTCTCTCTCTCTCTCTCTCTCTCTCTCTCACACACACACACACACACACACACACACACACACACACACACACACACACACACACACACAAAGACTCGGCCAACCGACAACACGCAGCACACCGCAACGGACTTGGTCATGCGGGGTCACGGTCGACTCCTCGCCCCGGTGACGTCTGTGCAAGAGACAGTGGCAGCCAGTTTCGTGGTGCACGTGTCGGCAAAGGTAGGCCGAAGAGAGCACAGAAACAAACTGGTTTGCACGGTCATCTTCGTGCTAGTGACAGAAGACAAAACCATCAGCAACATGATGTTGGTCGTACAAAGGAAGAAGAAGACACAGTTCGGTGGCAGACAGAAATCCGCGCTCGTCTAATAAATGACAATAACAGACATATGTCACTTCTTTTGAATCTGTGTGTCTGACAGAGACCTTTATTGATAAATCTTTTCATCTACGTTAGTGCTCCTGCTAAGAAATTATCATCTCAGGGTCGAAACTCAGGTGGTGTTCTTTTTTGTGTGTGTGAAGAAATACATGTCGAATTTTTTGGTTTTGAAATAATTAAACTGGAATGTGATAATGCTATTACTGTAATGAATTTTTTTTAATGCTAATTTGGGGGTTGTGGTGGGGTGGTGGGGGAGAGGGGCTGAATGGGGAGGACAGAAATGTGCGTGTTCACGATGCTGTGTTTGTGAATTTTGATGTCTCAGTGAATAGAACTAGCGGATTTACTACTGTTATTATTCGTCCTCACTTATGTACGATTTAGTTTTTAATTCTTTCCCTCGGCGAGTGATCTCCCTTGAACATGGACGCGTCATTCTCAGCGCTGCTTTGAATTTGTCATTTTTCACTGTTTTGGCATGCTGAAAGTTTAGTTACTAATTTATATGTTCAAAATTTTGATTCCCTGATTAATACGAAAGATAGTGATAAAAAAAAGTTTTGACTCAAGACTGTTGAATGCAGCAAATCAGCAATTGTGACTGTGCTTGATTATTGTTGTGTGACAACTCCAGTACAGTGACAGCCTCGTCTACAACTTCAGCAATTCACTGTCATCTTCTTGGTGTTGTGTGGTGTTAATTCAGCGAGTATTTGTCAGCACGGTGTTTATTTACAACGAAAAGTTTAAATGTAATTTTCACTTCTGGGAGGAAAACCGTGCCTGTGCTAATTATTCTCAGGAAAGATTTCCGTTTATCACCCCATGGAATCATGTCAAGATTGTGAGAATTCAGCACTGCAGCACTTCCTACACTACACAAACATGACCAGAACAATAATGTCTGCTTCTTACTTTCTCTTAAACAGAATTTTCTTGTAAGAGAATGGACGAACAACAAGATGAAAAACTTTTACCTACTAACGATTCGATACAAAAACGTTTCTTCTGCAGCCAAAAAGAACTCTGTGTGTGGAGAAACCGCCTAGTATATAGGTATTCTGCCATCGATAACGACGATATTAAAGTGTACATTTCAGATTTTGACGTTTCAGGTGAGATTCTTACCTCCTTTCCAGCACTAGTAGACTTCCCTCCACCGTACTATTTAAGCAAAACCGTGATAAGAATTTTATATGGCTCATACAAAAGTATCAAACTCAGCCTGTATTTCAAATCACATGAAGGTGGCACTTTTATGTGTCAGGGTGTAGACTGCTTGACATGGAGTAAAGAAGAATGTGAACAGTTGAGACACTTTGTCACACGTTTCATGGACACACATGATGAGAAAGAACTGGCCACTTGTCTGCTGGACACCCCTGTCACCTTTATCCAACCTCTGCCGGACCCCGTGTCCCTGAGACATCCCTGTGACCTGTCCCTGCCCACATTCTCCACTGACCACACAGCCTCCCCTGCCCGGCCTGTGCACGGCCTGCTGCACTGTGAGGAGGCCACACACAGCAAAGTCGTCGTTCTTCCTCCCACTCCAGTCATCCCCTCCCACACTGCGGACACTGGCAGTCAGGGCACAGCCTCCAACGATGTCACCCCATGCCGCCACGAGTCACCCAGTCACCAACCACGCAAAAAACATCGTCGACGCACGCTCTGTTTCACCCCAGAATCTTATAGAAAGAAAACCTCCAGTGCGTGTGTTCGTCCTCCTGTGTTAAGAGAGGAACTGAAATATATTGAAACTGCCATTGACACTATCTCTGATGCGCAAAAGGAATCTCAGATGGCAATGACTTCTTTATTGAATGATGAAAAATGTGCTTTAAAAAATGAAGTACGTGCCTTGATCCAAGATAAAATCGACCCTCTTCACTGTTACATTGATACCCTCAGTAACAAACTCTCCTACTTACAAACAAAGACAGATCATCTTTCAAAAGAAAATCACTCCCTGAAGACACACCTTGGGACTTTACAGTCTAAAATAAAAAAATAAATAAATAAAATGTCCCACGGTGCCATCAGTTAGTCATGTCAGTACACAAGCTGACTCTGACCAAAGTATTTCCCAATCTTATAAAGAAGTTCTGTTGACTGAACGCTCCCCTGAAATTCAAACTGATCAGACAGCTACCGGCTTGACAAATGAGCATGATAGACATTCACCAGTAATCTCTCTGTCTGCCCAAATAGATAATGACAAAAACGAGCCCTGCTCAAGTTTGACCTGTGAAACTGAATCTGAAGAGGTAGTCTGTAGTTTACCGACAAACAATCCTTTCCAAATTCTGGCCGACGATGAACCAAATGACAGTGATCCTAATAGACTACTGACGCTCTCACACCAGGACAACATTTCCAACAAAACCCCCAACACTGACATGACAAAGGCACCCGCTAGTTACTTATCTGACACCAAGGTTAATCACCCTTTGTCCCTTCTGTGACAAAACAAACGACATTGTCAATCCATCAGTTGATTCCCAAGATAGCCATCCTTCTGTCACCATCCCTTCACACACCTCTATGCTTCTTGTTGGGGATTCTGTACTGAAGTTTATCAACCCGAGAAAACTTACCCCCTGTGGGGAATTTATGTACAAAGTATGTATTCCTGGCTTAACTGTGACTCATTTGACAAATTTGCTTTTGACCCTTTCTTCATCAGATCAGATCAAGACTGTACTGGTGCATGTGGGGATAAACAGCTGTCCCGCTGGTCCCGTCTCTGAAGAATCTTGGGCAAAATTAGTCAGTGCTGTTAAAACAGCTTTTCCAAGATCTTCTGTTGCAATGAGTTCTATTATTCCCGCTAGAGGGCGCCAAAGCTTGAATAATGGAATCTTTCCCTCCAACAAAAATCTGAGTCATGTCAGTAAAGAGATGAATGTTCTCTTCATAGACAACCATGACACTTTCACAGCAGCATCAGGGGCTCCGCGCCTAGCATTGTACCAAAACCTGACCCACCCCAGTGCAAAAGGCACAGCAAAGCTTGCTGTGAATTGAAAGCATGTGTGTCTGAACTGGAAAGAAGAATATCATTCTAAACGATCCGTTAATAGTTACCGAAATACCCAGTTTGACCCCCAAAATCAAGATTCCCAAACAACGCTTGCAGCATGCAATGCCATTCCCCCATCAGCAAGTCCCTAATCGCACACTTCCCTCTCTGGTCAATGTTGACCAGGGCATGAGTTCCCGTCAACAAAATCCTCCCTACCAGTTCCCTTCTGAACATGTCGGTCAGAGGCCTGTATCTGGACAACATGCTCCACCTCATCAGTTCTCTTATCCCCAGGATTTCCGACAGAAGTCTTTTCCCCATCATCATGCCCCTCCCCTCCATCTCCCTCGTTCTGGGGACATAAAGGATGATTCCGTCTCTCTCCAGGGAGCCCCGTCCCACCCATTCCTCTATCCTGAAGCCATCAGAGAGCTGTCCTCTCCCCACCACCATGGCCCGGCCCCTCAACACTCTCACCCTAGAGACCTAAGACAGAAGTCCTTCCCCCAGCAACCGGCCTTTCCATACCTGTTTCCTCTCCCTGTTAATGTTAATGAGAGAACCATGCAGTATCCTCAAATTCCAATGGTCTCCTATTCCGGTGTAAACAAACAGGAAATTAACCACATGCATCATAACACGCAAGGGATTTCTCCTCTGTTTCCCAGTCACGAAAAAAAGTTTTCCCAATGTTGAGAACACAAATTTTGCCCGCAGAATGTACAACAATCCTGAAGTACTCCAATATCCATGTGCCGACCTCCCTGCCCAAAGCTCTAGCATCAACGGGGATCTGCTTAATCCTTTTGCTGTGCAGCTAATAAACAATGTGGCCTCTCAAATTCTAGCACAACAGCAGCAAGCTTTTAAAACCTAGTACCTCGTGTTTTCTTGTGTGGGGACAAGAACGTATGTATTTCAATTCCATTTGTTCATGTAACAGTAATGAATTTGCATGTAATATATACTATGTTATATTTATTGCCCTGATCGTGAAAAACAAATTAATCCTTTCCATTGCATTTCCCCCAGCCCTCATTCCCCTCTCCTGCCTTATCCCTACCATCCCCTTACTCCCCAGTATTCTTATCATAGTGGCTGCTAGTGGGTGGGTGGGTTGGTGGGTGGGTGGATGAATATTCATCAACAGAATGTGTAGAGGTAGTGCTGCAAGCTGTTTGTCTGAACTGCTTTCGAAGAAACTGATCTTTCAATTGCCGGCTGTTTTTCGGACCCGTCGATAATTCACTGTACATAATAGTTAAAGTTAATTTAATGTTTTTTTGTGGTTGAAATTTGTATGCTTAATCTTGATTTCAGTGTTTTGGAGCTATTGTGAACTTTCTATAATTCAATCAGTTATCTCTTTACTAAAACTATTTCTGCATTTCTTTGAATTTTGTACCCCTCAATAAGTTTGTGCGTGGTTGTTCCTAGTCGTGCTTATTAACCTCTTATTCATTTGTTCTCGTTCATTAGTTCTCATTATGTCTACATTGAGTACCTGGCGTTGTAAAGAAGGACTCCGGATTGGCTATCTGAATATCAACCGTGTATTAAGCAAGCTGACTGATATATCAGCGATCTTAGAAAATTCTGGAAATCCCTTTCATCTGTTTTGTTTTTCAGAATCACGATTAACAGACTGTACATTAGATTCTGATATAGCTATGCCTGGCTATAATGTTATTCGCCTAGATCCAAAAGCTAAAATGGACACGGGTTTGTTAGTTTACTACAATCAGTCGATAACTATAAAACAGAAAGGGAATCTGGAACAGTTTGGTGTCGAATCAATATGGCTAGAAATAAAAATAAAACATATCAGTCCCATACCTGGATTCATATATCGAAATCCGGCTGAAAGAACAAATTGGTTTGACAACTTTAGTGGAATGATGGATGCCGCTCTACTTGACAATGAAGAAATGTTTATGTTCGGTGACTTCAATATTGACTTGTAAAAGCCTCACAAACAATGGACCGAAATGTATACCTCATTAAATTTACACCAGATTGTGGATCGACCAACACGAATTACAACTAATTCCAGTACTCTTGTTGACCACATTTATGTCACATCTAAACATAACATTGTGGAAATCTCTTCTCCAGCGACTGGGTGCAGTGATCACTCCCCAGTTTGTATTACTTGGGGGAAAAGGGGGATACAAATTCCAAAACCAGGTCATAAATCTATCCTATATAGGTGTTTTAAAAGATTTAACGAAAATGATTTTTTTATCTGACCTGCTACATTCTCCTCTGTCCCAAATATACCATTATACCGATCCTCAAAAAACAACAAATGTTTGGATTAATGTATTTTCCAATATCTACAATAAACATGCACCCATCAGAACTAAACGAGTAAAATACCACTTAAACCGCCGTGGATATCAAAGGAAATAGATAAAGAAATACACATCAGAGAACTTTTAAAAGCAAAAAACGACGTTGGTTTTGCAAAGCAGGGACATTTTGTGACGTCAATGAAGCGAAAAGCAAAGTACAAATATTTTCAAGACATAGTATCCAATAAAAAAAAGAGTCAAGAACTATTTGGAACGCAATCAACAAATTGACAAACAAAGGGTATTCACGAACACAACTTAACAATAAAGATATTACCCCTGACGCAGTTAACAACTATTTTGTTAACATTGCTGAAAACTTAATAAATAATAATGAATGGGAAGAAAATTATCTAGAATTAGTATCTGAATATTGTAAGTCAAAGAATATTAAATCTTATGTGTCAATTCCTTACATAACAATACCCGAAGTATTTGCATACTTAATGTCACAGAAACAATCGAAAACCAAAGATATTTACGACTTGGATCCCAATATAATCAAGTTGTCTGCACCAGTCATAACAGACTCTCTTACTGACATATATAACCTATGTATAGAGAAAAACTGTTTTCCAGAATGTTTCAAACAAGCAAAAGTTGTCCCGCTGTACAAAACTGGAGATCCGTCCAACCCTTGTAACTACAGACCTGTATCTGTTCTGTCAATTCTTTCAAAACCGCTCGAAAAACATATCCAAAAATATTTAGTTACCCATTTAAACAAATATAATTTGATTCATCCTAAGCAGTCTGGTTTTAGGGAAAACCATTCCTGCCACACCGCGCTTACGCAAATGATTGACAAATGGCTCTTGAACATTAATAACAATGAACTTACAGGAGTTGTCTTCGTTGATCTAGCTAAAGCTTTTGATGTTATAAACCATTCTCTTCTCCTAAAAAAAAAGCTCGCTTTATACGGACTCTCTGAAAATACACTTCAATTCATGTCCTAATTTCTTTCTGATCGAAAACAGGTAGTATGTGTTAATTCCTCAAAATCAGATTTGCAGCAAGTAAAATATGGTGTTCCACAAGGATCCGTTCTTGGTCCTTTACTCTTTTCGATCTATATATATGATTTACCGCTACGTATTCGATGTGACTGCGAATTATTTGCTGATGACAACTCTATGCATTCTAACCACCCTCGCTTACAGGTTGTGACGTCCGATCTACAAGATAGTTTAAACAGTGCCGTCAAATGGACGGAAATCAATCACATGCCTCTTAATGCAAAAAAAAACAAAAAAACTAAATGCATGGTCATTACTAGCAGACAGAAACGTCAAAATATGCCTGGTGATTTATTTTCAATATTTGATTCTAGTGTTAAAATCGAAGAAGTAAAAACACACGAAGTTTTGGGTGTTGTCATTGATAGCAACTTATCATGGTCCGATCACGTTGCTTACCTATGTAAAAGAATATCCCAAAAAATATTCCAGTTGTCAAAAATAAAGCATTTTCTGAATATGCATGCTAGAAAACAATTCTTTCATGCCCATATACAGTCGATTATAGACTATGCTTCTACTTTATGGGATTCATCCAGCGCAAACATTCTGAAACCTTTAGCAAGATTGCATAGGTGCGCGGTAAAATTAGTTCTCTTAAAATCTAGTTCATTAACTCTAAACGATTATAAATCTTTGGATATCCTTCCCCTAAGGCAAAAACTCGAATACAATAAGGCTATATTTATGCATAAAGTGGTAAATGGAAATGCACCTCCCTCCATTGTGAACAATTTCCGGACAAATGACAATAGGCACGTCCACAAGTTAATAATGCCTCTGCCCAGACTTGACCTTTACAAATCAAGCCTCGTGTACAGTGGTGGTACGTATTGGAACAATTTGCCTCCGTTTCTGAAAGAAATCTCAAGTTTTAATATTTTCAAAGAGCGCTTAAAAGGATATATACTCAGTAAGTTAAAAGATATATATAAAAAAAACTGTACCAGTTGATTCCTAAATCAATTAAAAGACTGAGTGAATAGAAATAAAATACTGCACGATTATAAGCCTGTGTTAGACGGAAATCTTGCACGTGTCATTTGAAGCACAGCAATAATGGGTTAAGATATTTGAATAACATGTTTTACATTGATGATATCGCTTAATTGCATTTCGTTATTTGATGTATTGTGTATATTCAAGTCTATTTGACTCTTTTTTCCCCGTCTGCCTTTGTACTTTACATGTACTTTCTTTCTCCCCCTCCCCCATCCCACCCACACCCCATACCCCTGCTTCCGTTCTCTCTCTCTCTCTCTCTCTCTCTCTCTCTCTCTCTCTCTCTCTCTCCGCTTCTCTCCACCCCTCTCTCTCTCTCTCTCCCTCTCTCTCTCTCTCTCTCTCTCTCTCTCTCTCTCTCTGTCTCTCTTCACCCCGCCGCTTACTATGTATGTTTGTGTGTTGCTTGTTTGCGAAAGTGTACAAGTGTTTGGGTGGGTGTTTGGGGAAGGGCGTTTTCTGGGTGGGGATTGTTAAAGTGGAAGTGTGTTACGTTTCTTTGATGTTATTTCCATTGTCTGTATTTTCAAACTTTTTTGTGTGTTCAATCTCTTGTTTGTTGGTTGTTGTTTTTTTGGGGGGTTGTTTGTTTGTTTGTTTGTTTGTTTGTTTGTTTGTTTGTTTGTTTTCGTTTGTTCATTTTTCATTTCGCAGTTGTTTTTTGTTTTGTTTTGTTTTTGTTTTGTTTTGTTCCCCTCTTGGGCGAGGGCTGGATGTAAAAAAGCATGAACTTGCTTATCTATTACCCTCGATAATAAAGAATTTGTCTTGTCTTGTCTTCTTCTCTCTCTCTCTCTCTCTCTCTCTCTCTCTCGCTCTCTCCCTCTCTTTCTCTCTCTCTCTCTCTCTCTCTCTCTCTCTCTCTGAGTGTATGTAAAGCGTGTGTGTGTGTGTGTGTGTGTGTGTGTGTGTGTGTGTGTGCGTGCGTGCGTGCGAGTGTGTGCGTGCATGCATGTGTGCGTGCGTGCGTGCGCGGTTCTTTAGTGTGGTGTGTGTGCATGTAGGAGTAGTGGTTTGTGTGGTGTGACTAAGGATATGAGAGTATGTGTTGATATTATTTACATATGAATGCTTTTTATTATCGTTGAATGTATTCTGATCACCGCAAGACAATTTTCCTTTTGTAAGAGGACAATAAATACTGATGACGTATACATGACGGTGTGTGGTGATATGAATGCGGGAACAGGCTGTGAGCAAATGAGAGTGGAGGCTATGTGGAATCATGAGCCAGGTGTTGATTGTGAGGATGAAGACAGAGAATGTGTGATACGTTCTTCAAAAGATAACGTCATTAACGATTTTGGTAAATCACTACAAGAATTCTGTTATTTGTTTGATTGACTCATAGTCACTGGATGTTGTGAATAAGATGCTGACAGTGAGTTTATTTTTGTATAAACTCGTGGGTAAAGTATAATTGATTATTTCATTGTATTGGAATTTCATCGATTTCAAAAAAGCATTCGACACAGTGGACAGAGAAGTAACATGGAAAATTCTGAAACACTATGGAATTCCACTCAAGATGGTGAAGATCATACAGAGCCTGTACAAGGACACAGCGTGTCACGTCATCCACAACACCAGTGTGTCGGAACCCTTCACAGTGAACACCGGGGTCCGTCAGGGATGTTTGTTGTCACCGCTGATCTTCTCTCTTGTGATCGACTGGGTGATGAGGACAGCAATGAGCCCACCACGCGGGATCCAGTGGACACTCATGCAGGAACTTGAGGACCTGGATTGGAGATCAACGCGGAGAAGACAAAGACCATGAGAGCCAACACAAGCCAGGCTGAAGCAATTCGCCTAGGGGAACAACAGATAGAAGATGTTGAGAAATTTACCTACCTAGGAAGCATCGTCAACAAGACAGGAGGTACTGATGATGACATTAGGGCCAGAATAACCAAGGCAAGAGTTGCTTTCACCACCCTCAAGCCCATCTGGAGGAGCGCAAACGTCCATCTTCACACCAAACTGAGACTGTTCAACACCAGCGTGAGACCTGTGCTGCTGTATGGCTCGGAGACCTGGAGACTCACCAAAGGGCTGGAGCACAAGTTGCAGGTCTTCATCAACACATGCCTGCGGCGGATCCTCCACATCAGGTGGCCTGACAGAATTGCCAATGAGGAGCTATGGCGCCGGACAAATCAGAGACCAATCGGAGACACCATCAAAATCCGAAAGTGGAAGTGGATCGGACACATCCTACGCCGAGGGCCGGACAACACCACACGGCAGGCACTGGATTGGAACCCTCAAGGAAAGAGAAAGCGAGGCCGCCCAGTGACAACTTGGCGTAGGACGCTGGACAGTGAGCTGATTACCATCAAGCTGTCCTGGGGTGAGGCAAAGCGGGCAGCCCAAGACCGCACACGTTGGAAATCTGCAGTGAAGGCCCTATGCTCCCACTGGAGCGAAGAGGATTAAAGAGAAAAGATTGTATTGGAAGAATTGTTAGCGTATTGCGATGTACATGTTAGTGATAACTTATACTGTCGGCATCTTCCAGTTGACTTGCTTTGGAACAAAAATTCATGTGTAAATATTGTGCACCATATACCACATTGGACACAAACAGAAGCAAACATGATATGGTCAGATGATTCTGTCGAAACTTACAAAGCTGAATTAGAACCTGAAGAGTTTAAGGATGTTTTGGAACAAGCGTATCAGAACCTCAGTATGAATGCCGACAGTGCTGCTGAGACATTTAAAAACACGATGTATGGGTTTGCAGTATGAATGTCGACAGTGCTGTTGAGATATTTACAAACACGATGTATGGGTTTGCAGTATGTATGGTAAGATCAGTGGGTGGAAATGAGGAAAAATGAGGAAACATGCAGGCATTGGTTTGATACTGATTGTAAACATAGGAAGAAGGCTGTTAAATGAATGTTACAAAGTCTTCGCAGAGCTAAATCATTAAAACATAAAAAGCACAACAAGAGACGTTTAATAAAGAAAGAAAGGAATATTCTGATATGAAAAAAAGAAAAACAGAGAAAAATGTTACAAAGTTTTTGTAGAGCTAAATCATTAAAACATAAAACGCACATGAGTCGTTTATTAAAGAATGAAAGGAATATTCAGATGTGAAAAAAGAAAAAAAATGGAATGACAACAAAATCAACGTAACGAAAAAGTCAGTTGATGATCTAAAACGTTTTTGGTCAACGATAAGGACTATCAATGACTGTTACCTCTGACACAGAGTTGTTGAGAAGTGTGGTTCAGAAGACCATGACTGGACTGTAGAGTTTTATCTTCCTAAAGGATTCCTCTCTGAAAGTGTTGCCCAAGTTTCCTGACCAACACATCAATATCTGTATGTTAAGAATGTTAAGAATGCAATAAAAAAGGAAGAGTGTATTTCAGACATGACATACAGTTTTGGATAAAACAAAAATCAATACCCTCTTCTTGTGTCTATGAGGTCAAAGTATTCTTGTTGAAAATCAGTTACATGTATACCGAGAGGCAGAAATTCCGCACAAACATAAAACACAAACACAAAAAATCATGCACAAAAATCTCATTTGTCAGTTTTTTAATTGGAAACTTGGTAACAACTTAAACAAACCAAATCTGCGTTAGAAAATTTGATTGAAAAGGGCATGTGTGAACAAAAAAAAAACGACCTGAATCAAATTCATAAACAACTGTCAAACATGGTTATTGCACAGCATAAACCATCTTTCAAAAGAGATGATTCTGTCAATATCTGGTGTATCCACCATTGGCAGCTACACACGCTCAAAGACGCCGAGGCATGGACTGCACGATACGTCGGATCTGCACCTGCTGGATGTTGACCCAGTGATGCTGAAGAACGGCGATCAGTTCACCTTTCGTCTGGGGCCTCAGCTGATGCTGCTCCACTCTCCTGCCGAGCGCGTCCCAAAGGTGCTCAATGCAGTTCATGTCAGGTGACAGGGATGGCCAGAGCATCACCTCCACTCCATTCTGCTGCAGAAACTGATGGGTCATCTGGGCACTGTGAGGTGTAGCATTCATGCTGGAACACAAATCTGCGTCGTCCACCATGGTGATCCAGGAGTGGAAGCAGGACAGGCTGGAGAACGTGGTTCACGTAACGCTGTGCCGTGATGTTGCCATCGATCACCACGAGCTGGGATCTAAAGTTGGCGTTGATGGCACCCCACACCATCACTGAAGGGCCGCCAAACCGGTCGAGCTGCCTAACACAAGGGTCATGATACCGTTCTCCTCGTCTCCTGTAAATTCTGATTCTCCCATCAGCGTGACTCATGCAAAAACGTGACTCGTCAGAGAAGATGACATTCCTCCATGTCTTCCCAGGAACGCACCATTTGCTGCCCAGTGGCGCCGGGTCTGCCTGTGTCTGTCAGTCAATACAGGGCCAACATAGGGTCTGTGACACCTGATTCCTGCATGTGACAGGCGTCGTCTGACGGTGCGGCTGCTGATGGGTCCCCCACGCTCCCCCAAAGTTGCTCCAGCAGTGGCAGCAGCAGTCAGGAATCGGTTCCTGAGGTGGGAAAGGCAAATGGCTCGATCTTGTCTCTGAGTCGTCACTCGAGGTGCGCCTGGTCGAGGACGGTCAGAAACTGACCAGGTGGCTGCCAAGTGCTGCTGTAGGCGGTAGATAGTGGTGTGGTAGGCGCTCATGGCTCTTGCCACCTGTCGGACAGATGAACCGGCTCTCCGCATCCCAACAGCGCGGTTTCGCTGGTTGTTGTCTAGCCGTGGCATTTTCTTGCAGTGTGATAAAATCATTCTGGTTGTGGCATGTTATGGGGTTAAACTGTGTTTATACGTGAAAAGAAAGCGACGCAATAGTCACTCTGAACTGAGTTGTCGCCCAGTTTGGCTTTTTGCTTCTGGCGCTATTGTCTGTTCGCCGGCACGTGCTGCACGAGAAACGTCGCTGTGGAAAGGTGGGTCACACTCCCACCAACTGAGGAATGGGTCATAAAAGGAACAACAAATCAAACTTTTCCCGTGGAACTTGTGTGCATGATGTACGGACTTTATGCCTTTCAGTATAGTTCAAAATCTGTGCAACATGGGGGAAAAATGTGTGCAAATTTGTTAGTTTTGTCGCAGTATTCCCTGGCGGCAGTTTCGGAGGGAGGGGACTACAAACTAAACAGGGAAGAAGAAAATTTTGCAGCAGTCACTGAGGCAGAAAATGCCTTGATACTGCTGATGATGGTGCAACAGTCACTGAGGCAGAAAATGCCTTGATACTGCTGATGATGGTGGCGTCTCTACCACTGCAGGGCACGATCATCGGGTCGGCACGTCTCACGCTTGCCAATCCAGATTGTGTGGAGCATGGCGAGTCTTGAGGGACGCTGTCGCTCCTCGAGGATTCATTAACTCTTGAGGCAATCCTGTGTCTGTTCAGGACACACCCTACTGCCATTCATGGGGCTCTGTTGACCCTAGAGCTCTGTTGGCGGAAGAGCTGTGAACAGTCCTGACATACTGCTGTGAACAGTCCTGGCATACTGTGGGTGGAAGGGCTGTCAACAGTCCTGGCATACTGTGGGTGGAAGGGCTGTGAACAGTCCTGGCATACTGTGGGTGGAAGGGCTGTCAACAGTCCTGGCATACTGTGGGTGGAAGAGCTGTGAACAGTCCTGGCATACTGTGGGTGGAAGGGCTGTCAACAGTCCTGGCATACTGTGGGTGGAAGAGCTGTGAACAGTCCTGGCATACTGTGGGTGGAAGGGCTGTCAACAGTCCTGGCATACTGTGGGTGGAAGAGCTGTGAACAGTCCTGGCATACTGTGGGTGGAAGGGCTGTCAACAGTCCTGGCATACTGTGGGTGGAAGAGCTGTGAACAGTCCTGGCATACTGTGGGTGGAAGGGCTGTCAACAGTCCTAGCATACTGCTGTGAACAGTCCTGGCATACTGTGGGTGGAAGAGTTCTGAACAGTCCTGGCATACTGTGGGTGGAAGGGCTGTGAAGAGTCCTGGCATACTGTGGGTGATAAAAACGTATTGAGTAATCTGATTGTTTCCACCACTTTGGCTGAATATCTATTATTTGTATATGACAGTCAAAGCACTGAGTAATCCTTATTGTATTTATTAGATACCAGAATCTGCAGGGTTTCCTTATATATTCATGAACCGACGCATGTGTGGATTTCCCCACCGTCCCAAAATCCTTCCCCCCCCCTCCCCCCCCCCCCCCCCTCCATCCCGTTCACGATATTTTCCCTTAAAACCCACCTCTTCACCTCTCCTTCCCCTTTCCCGGCCACCCCCTTTTTGTCACATCTTTTCCCCTCCACCCCCATCCACCCAACCCCTCTTCTCCCCCCACCCTCTCCCCCTCTTTCCCAAGCCTCATTTCTTCACCTGTCCCCTAACACTCTTTCCCTTTCTACCTCCACTTCTCTTTTCCTACAACCCTTCCTTTCCCTCTCCCTTCCCTTGCACCCCCCCCCCCCCCCCCCCCCTTTTAG
The DNA here is from genome assembly GCA_033310375.1 of Conus canariensis. Lineage (NCBI taxonomy): Eukaryota > Metazoa > Mollusca > Gastropoda > Neogastropoda > Conidae > Conus > Conus canariensis. The sequence goes on from CM065724.1 coordinate 5,243,638, forward strand.
GCTCTCTTCAAATGATTTCTCCTTTTCTTCCCTTTTTATTCTCCTCCCAACCCCCACCCCCACTTCCACTCTCCCACCCCTCCATCCATTTTAATTTCTTTACCCCTCCTCCTCCCCCTCCTTCCTCCCCCCCCCCACCCCTCCCTCCCTTCTTCCCCGTCCACCGCCAATTTCCATATTTTTTTTCTGTATTCGAATACGCTGAATTTGACATCTGACACAGTAGAATCCTAGTCAGATGTTTGGAGCAAAGCTCGTTTGAAATACCTTTTGGATACGTCTATACCTTTTCACACAAGAAAAACTCACAATCTTGTGAAATCGAATTCTGAATAACAACTCCTATCCCCCTCACCACCAACACCCCCACCCACCCCACCCCCACCCCCTGCATCCGTAGTCTGCTCCTCGATCCCTTTGTTTACATTTATTCCCCCTCCTCCCCCTCCATCCTCAACTCAATTCCATCTGCTCCTCTCTCACTTTCATTTTTTTTCTCATTTCTCTCTCTCTCTCTCTCTCTCTCTCTCTCTCTTTCTCTCTCTCTCGGGGTGAGTTCAACGTAGTGTTGGAGAAAGACGTAGTGTGTAAGTCTCTCTCAGTTTTCCTGTATATTTGACGGATCAAGAAGGTGTTAGTGACTGTAATTGTGACTGCATCTGGAATTCGAACCATGCCATTGGATGGACTGTCTTTCAGGGCGAGGTGCGGTTGCTTTGTGGAGATATTTCGGCATTTTATGTACAAGAGAACTGTACAAAATGCGAAAATGAGGATTTCCATTTTGAAACTGCGTCGACCGAGTGACGGTGTCTGGGCAGGTTTGCTCCTCGTCTTGTTGTTTTGGGGCGGACTATTACTGCAGTGTGGAGACGTGGAGCAGAACCCCGGACCTACACCAGCGGTGAAGGCAGACAACGTGAAGCAGACCCGGCTGGGATACGCTACGCGCGGTGCCAGTGCGGACAGGAGTGCTGCCCCCTCTGAGGACTCTACTGTATCCAGACCGACGAACGCCGAACCCACCAATGCCGACATCATGACCAAGCTGCTGGAGATGGACAGGACCAACAAGGCCATGGACAGTAAGTTGGATGATGTAAAAACAGAAGTGAAGACCCTAGGTGAACAGTATGCTGCTTTGCAGAACGAAGTGAAGGGTCTCAGGGATGAAGTGGTGGAATTACGGTCCCAGAACAGTGATCTGCAAAGAATGAACTCTGAACTGGTTGACAGAGTAGAGTTGCTGGAAAAGAAGCGGACGACCTTGAAGGGCGCTCGAAACGTAACAACTTGTTGTTTTATGGTTTGAGTAAGAGTGAGAATGAGAACAGTGATGACTGTGAACGAATGTTGAAGGACTTGACTGCTAAGAAGTTGGGCGTGAATGGGGTCGAGTTTGATAGAGCGCATCGTTTGAATGCAAAGCATGACTCCCCCATCATTGCCAGGTGTTCCTCGTATAAGGACAAGGTACACATTTTAAAAGCTAAGGCCAAGTTAAAAGGAACCAACATCTTCGTCGGTGAAGATTTTACAAACAGGGTCCGTGACATAAGACGTAAACTCACTCCTCATCTGAAAAATGCGAGGAACAGTGGCAAGAGAGCCGCGATGGTCTTTGACCATCTCCTTGTTGATGGCAAGAGGTTCGGGCTTGATGTCTCTGGTCAGCTAAAAGAGTTAAAATAGGGTTTTGGCCGGTCCTCTTGCGATGATAAAGATGTTAATTTAAGAGGGAGAAAAAATACCTTGACACCGGTGGAAAGACTGGCCGCTCCGGATTCTGTCACGCGTGGCAGTAGTCGCTTTGCACGTGCTTTTGACGGCAGTGTTGTGAATGTGAGCGATGGCACTGGAAAACGCTTGAATTCGTATGACAGTTTGAATGATAGCCGTTTGAATGATGATTTTTCTAAATCTGCTGATGACGTAGATAGCAATATTAATGTCTGTATGGAAAACGGTGCAATTGATAATGGTGATACGTACATTGACAACCGGGGTCTGGACGCGCCTGAATGTAATAATAAAATGTTCAAGCTTCTTTCTTGGAATGTGAGTGGTTTACTCTCAAAGGGTTTGACAATGCATTTATTTCCTATGCCTGTGGTTTTGATTTTATATGTTTTGGAGAGACTTTCCTTGAAACGTTTAACATGAACATGTTTGTTGGGTATAAAGCCTTTGTTAAACCTGCTGTTAAACTCTGTCGTCAGGGGAGACGATCTGGAGGACTCGTTTGCTTGATAAAACAAGAATTTGTTCCCTTCGTATCATATGTAGAAGTTGATTACTCTAACGTATGTGTCTTTTTAATCGAAAAATCGCTTTTTGGTACACTGAAAAATATTGCTTTGGTTTGTACGTATATTCAGCCTGAAGGTTCCCCTTTCTATAATTCGTTTAATGCTGATAATAGTATTTCCATGTTGGAGGAATGTTTGGCTGACTGCTTGTGCTCACTTGGTGACATTGATATAGTACTGTGTGGCGATCTGAACAGCAGGACGGCAAATTTTTCTCCTGACTTGTCTACTGATGTTTTTGATTCCTGTATGCAAACAAAAAGCTAGCCACCTTTCACAGATCGATGTTCTCGTGATAATGTTCTGAATAACTACGGTAAGTTATTGTTAAATCTTTGCGTTGCTTTTGATTTGTACATTATGAATGGTGTATGTCAGGGCGACCGCCATGGTTGCTATATATACATTTCAGACAGTGGGAGCAGCGTTAATGATTATTTCCTCGTATCTAAAGATTTTTTTCTCCACTTTTTGTGATTCATGTTATTTGTTTGTTTCGGAACGTATTGAATCCGATCATTTACCTGTTGAATTTCATATTGACTTAACAACGAAACATAGTGATAAATCAACGGAGAACGTTGAGGCGACTGTATTTGAAAAGTTTGTATGGAGTGATGATTATGTTTCGACTTACAAAGCCAATTTGTGTAATGCAGAAATGTGCTCAAAATTAAATGAGGCTGCAGAACTGATCAATGTTGATGTAAATAAAGCTTTAGATTTGTTTAATGATTGTATTAAAAACAGTGCTGAATGTATGAAAAAAACGTGTGTTAATAAGAAACGGCGCTGAAAAGGAAGATTGGTTTGACAGTGACCGTTTGGTAATGAAAAGAAAAACGCTAAAATTGTTGAGAATATGGCTTCGTACTTTGGACGATAGCAATAGAAGTGAGTATGTCATTGCAAGAAGAGAATATAAAAATCTTCAGAAGCAGAAGAAAAAGATGTTCAATAAAAACTTGTTAGATCACATGATCAGATCTCTTCCTTCACAACAGGAGTTTTGGAAAACATTAAAAAGAGCTTCATTTAAAAGAAATTATACTAAGAATAATATCTCCCTGGATACATGGTATGAACACTTTAAACATTTGCTAGATAAAGATATTTTAAGCGATGAAGAGCTTTCTGATGTTATCGATGAGGGAGAAGACGAGTATTTCAATCGCCCCATTTCTAAAGAAAAAATTATATTTGCCATGCGGAAAATTAAAACTAACAAATCGGCAGGACCCGATTCTATTACTGGTGAATTGTTGAAGTATGCTGGACCTCAAGTTGTTGATTTTTTACTAGTTCTTTTTAATTGAATTTTTGATGATGGTATCTTCCCAGAAGACTGGACAGAATCTGTAACTTTGCCCTTATTCAAGAAGGGCGACGTAGATAACCCTAATAATTACAGAGGTATCTCTTTGGTTGACGTTAGTAGTAAAGTGTATAGTACTGTTATTAACAACAGATTGCAGGAATGGATTGAACATAACATCACGGGAGAGCATCAGGCTGGGTTCAAAAAGGGTTACTCTACTGTCGACCATATGTTTACTCTTCTTGCGTTTGTTCAGAAACAATTTTCATTAAATCGTAAATTTTATGTTGCATTTATTGACTTTGAAAAGGCGTTTGACTCCATCAATAGGAAGCTCTTGTGGACTACATTATTAAAAAATGGTGTTAGAGGCAAATTATTTGGCTGCATTAGAGCCATGTACAAAGTTGTTAAGACTAGGGTAAGAAGTGGCTCCAATCTGACAGATTATATTAATTGTTCTGCTGGGGTTAGGCAAGGTGATGTTTGTAGTCCTGCGCTGTTTTCTATATTCATTAATGAGCTTGCCATTGAGGTTATCAATAATCGCCTACATGGTGGACGATTTCCAGAAGATGTGTTAGAATTATTTATCCTACGTCTGTACGACGTATGCAGCATCCAGGAGAAAGTACTGGCCAACACCGACAGCAGTGGAAGCCAAGCTGTATGGCACCCTGGAGGAGCTGCGACGGACGGCAGCCTTCATCGAGGACACCGGGCTGCTCATCTAACGGGATGGCGAACGAGGAAGAAGAAGAAGATTTATCCTACTATTAGCAGATGATGATGTTTTGGTTTCAGAAACGATAGTTGGCTTACAACGTCAGTTAAATAACCTGAACAGGGCTGCCTCTTCATTAGAGTTGAAAGTGAATATGAATAAAAGCAACATCGTGGTGTTTAGAAAGGGAGGTTATTTGGCGGCAAGGGAAAGATGGATGTATGACAGACTTACTATACCTGTGCTGAATGTATATAAATATTTAGGGATCTATTTTTCTACACGCCTAAGTTTTACCTTTGCCTGTAAAGATCTTGCTTGTAGAGCAAAGAATGCTTTGATATGTGTAATGAAAAGATTAATTGCTTTGAATAACAATTCGCTTGAGCTATTTCTTAAAATCTTTGATTCCCAGATACAGCCTGTTCTGATGTATGGGGCCGAAATTTTGGGTTGGATAATGCCGTTGTTCATTGTGAGGCAGTGCATTTATTTGCTTTGAAGAGGTTTTTAGGTTTTGACAGGCGTATTTCTAATGATTTGGTATATGGGGAGACTAATAGATATCCATTGTTTATTTGTTCAGCCATTAGATGTATGCGGTATTGGTTAAAGCTTTTACAGATGGGGCATTATAGATTGCCTCGTAAGTCTTATGAAATGTTGTTCGAATTAGATGTAAAGGGAAAAACAAACTGGGTTTCAAATGTACGTCTGTGTCTGTGTAATCATGGATTTGGGGATGTCTGGCTGTCTCAGGGTGTTGGAAATCAAAGCCAGTTTATTCATGTTTTCCGACAAAGGTTGATTGATTGTAGATGGCAAATGTGGGATGATCATATCCAAAGTAGTGGACGTTATGATTTGTACAGAAATTACTCTAGTTTTCATTGTACTCAGCCTTATTTGAAATTTGATTTGGATATGCACCTGAAAAGATCAATTGCTAAATTCAGAGTTGGTGTTTCGGACATAAAGACTCATTACTTAAGATATAGACAGCATAGACAAAATGACTTGGTATGTCCATTGTGTATGCAAGGTGAGGAAAATGAAACACACTTTATGTTCCTTTGTCCAGCTTTAGAAGCATTCGTCAGAAATTTATCCCACAGAAATATTATAGGCGCCCATGTATGTTTCGTTTACAATTGCTACTTAGCTCTAACAGTTATAAGGTTATTAGGAATTTAAGTATGTTTCTGTTTAAGGCGTTTAAGATCAGAGAAATAATGACGTCTTAGAAGGCGTTGTGTTCTGTTGTTTTTGTTTCCTGATAAATCATTTGTTTCTTGCACTTAATGTGAATGATTATGCTCATTCCCCTTCAAATGGGCCAATGGCCTTACTGAATAA
>CM065724.1:5256844-5265453 GCA_033310375.1 Conus canariensis
TCCAGGGTTTGAACAGTATCTGACTTGCAGAATTTCTGGTTGTTGTTGTTGTTGTTTTCTTCTTCTTCTTCTTCTTCTTCTTCTTCTTCTTCTATCGTAATTATCATTCTGATAAATTATATTTACTTCATTTTCTGAACAAGTTACTCTCCACAAATACTTACATGAACACACGTACACACAAGCATGCACACGCGCACGCATCCACGCACATACAGAAACGCACACATATGCAAGCACACACACACAGACATTACACACACACACACACACTACACACATACACACACGCGCGCGCGTGCGCACACACACACGCACACACACACATCACACACACACACACACACACACACACACACACACACACACACACACACATACACACACACACACACGCGCGCGCGCGCGCGTATGCGCACACGCACATACAACTATAGAAGTTGTGCAAACAATGATTGGTAGATGCTCAAGGTCTGACCAGTGCCTTAGGCTAATACGTAAGTCAGACGAAGCCGTGGTGTGTCCAGGAGGTCCTTGCCATGAAATCCGCTCAACTGAATGACCAGTTGATTGGTCAGTCAAATGTACATCCGGCGCATTGTGGTCCCGTACCTAACAGATGTGATGTAGTGTATACGTGAATACGGAGGAGTCCGCGCAAATTGAAAGTGCCTACACCAAGCTAAAACTAAATCATTCGAAATTACATTCTCTCTCTCTCTCTCTCTCTCTCTCTCTCTCTCTCTCTCTCTCTCTCTCCTCTCTCCTCTTCTCTCTCGTCCCCCCCCCCACTGCCCCGACCATCCCATCACTGCCTCTCTCTCTCTCTCTGTCCCCCCCCCCCCCCACTGCCCCGACCATCCCATCACTGCCTCTCTCTCTCTCTCTGTCCCCCCCCCCCCCCACTGCCCGACCATCCCATCACTGCCTCTCTCTCTCTCTCTGTCCCCCCCCCCCACTGCCCCGACCATCCCATCACTGCCTCTCTCTCTCTCTCTGTCCCCCCCCCCCCCCCCCACTGCCCGACTATCCCATCACTGCCTCTCTCTCTCTCTCTCTGTGTCTCTGTCTCCCCCCCCCCCCCCCTCCGCTGCCCGACCATCCCATCACTGCCTTGCAAGAACAGTATCAATTACACTGCTTGGTTACCGTGGTACCAGGATGACAGAATCAGATGTTCAAGAAGGTGTCATGGGATTTCCTGCACTTCTTGCAGGATGCAGTACAGTGATTGGGTTTGCAGCCGCATCGCGTGGTCAGTGGTGCAGCTGCAGGTGATCAGTTCCTCACAGGCTTTTGGGACGGGAGGCAGTGACATGAGTTCGGGAATCAAATCAGTCTCTTCCATTTTCCAGCCCATTATTTCAGGTGGTGGCAAGACAGGGTGCTGCAAGTAGGCCTGATGCCAGGCCAAGGTTTGGTAGTGGCAGCGTTCGATGTGATACAAAAGTGCATCTCTTGTCGGTGGAGGCTTCTCTATTGTCACCCTGTTGACAAACATGCTCACTCGCATTTTGTTGATGGTGGTGGCAGTAGTTGCACCATAGACTCTGCACATAAACTGCTCAGCCTCCTGAATGGTCCGATCAGTAGGAACAGGACTCTCACTAAGGCCCCTCAAGAGATGATGGTGATCTTTGAAACATTCCAGCATGGTTGGTTTTTCTTTAGTGTCCAGCAAGGTAAGATGCTGTGTCACTGCCTGTTAGAGCATGGAACCCAGGCAGCAGGCTTAGAACTCCAGGCTCCATTTGCAGGTGCTCCACAAGGGTGTGAACTGGAATGAACTTTTGCTGCTTTGCTGTCCCAGCTTTCATCCAGATCTTCTGACAGGCCATAAGATGAAAGTATGCAATCAACATGACGAGAATGTAAGTATCTCTGGCAGATACAACAATGCTGGTGGCCATGCTCTCGGTACAGTGCAAAATTACTCTAGTGTCTGCTTCGTCATGCTTTCCTTCCAGGTCCTCCACATCCAGATTTGGGTCAGTAGCTTCTACACGCTCTGGGCTGCTCCATCCTCCTGCTGCCACGATGGTCTTGTTGGGGGGTGCTTGTAGGATCAGTTGGTGTGACAGGAACCGAGCAAGGCCTTCCTTGTTGCCCTGGTGTGCCATGAAGTTCCACTTTGTAGGAAGGGGCACTTCCCTGTCCGCTATAGGCCTTCTGATGGCAACTGTGCCCTTCCCACGCCGTTTCCGGGTCCCACTCTTGATAGAAGTCTCATAATACCTGTCAAATGTGACATCAATGCGCTGGAATTGAGCACCACTCTGAAGAACAGCTTCAACGAAAACATCTGCAAAGTCTCCAAATGTGACAGCTGTTTTTGGTTTTCCAATTGCAGCAACCCGTGCTTGTCCATCAATGATGAGAGTTGGGTCCCCCTCTAGGTCCATTGCTTCAAGATGATGACAAGGGATATCAACTGTCAAGACCTGAGCAAGGACTGCTTTTGACCCTGTGTTTAGTTGTCCATTCACCTCTGCTAGGGCTAGAGGTACCACAAACAGCTCATGTGTCAGTATTCTGTCCAGCTTGACTGTTCTCCCAGCTTCATATGCAGCAATGAGCCTCTGTAGTATGTTTCTGTCTGCCTTGACTGTCACTGTCTTCCCAGTTTTTGCATCTTTCTGTTGAGCCTCAAACAAGGAGGCAAAGATCAAGTATATGTTCTTGTGCAAAGTGTCTCTGAACGCAACGTTTCTCTTCTCACTGGGCAGCAGTCTCTCCTCCACAAATTCGTCTAGCTGGTCTTGTCCTTTTTTTGCAGCTGAAAGCAAATTGTCTTCAATTTCTTGAGAGGCAATGTCTTTGTTTGCAATGTTCTGCAGCGTTTGGGGCAAGTCATTTGAGAAAAGACTGAATATCTCCAAGACAGCCAGCAAAGCATTTTCATCTCGCAAGTCAATTTTCTTCGTGCCTTTGGTGGTTTCATTGTGGATGCAGTCATCGCCAGACCCAAGACCAAAGGTTTGTCTTGTATCAAGGGCAAGATGGGATCGGAGATTGTATGACAAGGCCCATCTGCAGAGAGCTTTCAAGGTCTTTGTGATCCAAACGATTCTGCCTGCTTTCTTGCCAACACCATTTAGCCATTCCTGGCTCTGGTCTGGGTCAACTTGATTGAAGCGATGTGCTGACCGCTTGACAACAAAGTCTCCTGCTTGGAACTTCACCTTGACCTCTTCTGGGAGCTGGTGCATCTCATTTAAGTACATGGTTCCCCAGCGAGCATAGTTGATTTGGTTGTACCAATAGAAGTAGGGCAGCATACACTGGAAAGCCTGCAGATGTAAGTCCTATATTCCATCCCTCTGAGCACGGGTGAAGAGAAGCAGGACTTGCACCATTTGCAGATATCTCCACCAAAGCCTGAAGCTTGGGTTAGTGTTGGTCGTGAGGAAACTTTCCATGCACTCCTGTAACTCTTCTGAAGACAGTGTGGATAATGTGTTTTCAATGGGTCCGTGCACTTTCTCAAGGAGCTCTTTCTTTAGATCAGGGGTCTTGTCTTCCATGAAACTCAACAACTGAGGCAGAAGTATTCTCCACATTGCCTGATAGGTTATCTTGTGGGCCCTGATTCCTTTGTCGTACGACTTTCCTTCCTTGACCTTTTCAGCAGTTTTCTGGCCAAGCAAGCTGCTTTCAACCCATGCTTCCACCAGTCCGGACGACTGAACATGCTTGCCTATCACCTCCAAAAATTTCATGGAGGTATGAAAACCCCCCAACCGGACAATGCTACATGAACCATTTCAAGAAACTCTTCATCAGGCGGTTGATACTTGGGGATTAGACATGGTTCCTGATCATCTGAGGTAAGGTCAGAGAAGGGCATGTGCTCAAACTTCCTTGGGACGAGCAACACATCTTTCTTAGGTATACTGATGAAGTCAAATGAATCTCCCACAGCCACTTGGAGTTTTTCCTTGAACGTAGACCTTCTACTGATGTATGATGCAGGTATCAATGTCTGCCTTCTGTGCCAGCCCACAGTAGCGGTTCCAAACTTCAGCGAGCTGAAGTACATGTGCTTTCTTGGCAGACTCCCTGATTTCGGCAGCCAGCCACTCCATAGCCAGATCAGTCTTTTCAGCAGTCTCTTTTGTTTATGAGGCATTATAGTCAAATTTCTTGTAACATTTGGGATGGTACTTTCCTTCTGCTGCTGTTAGGTCACTGATTCCTGCCAATCATACATGCATTTCTTGGTCATATTTTGACAAGTCCAGAATTTTATCACTCATCTTAAATGTGGTAACTGAACATAGCATTCCCTTGACAGAGGCATCTTGGCAGAAGATGTAGGCCTCCCAGTAGACTGGCGTTGTAGCGCTCCTTAGCTTTGTGGTTGACGTCCTTGTTGTGGGCTTGAAAGTTTCCTTCTATTCTCAAGTCTTTCTATGTGGTTTTTACTTGTAAAGGCTGCATAGCAAGACTTATGACACCAGAGAGTATTCTGAAGAAGATATGAAGGCAGTGCATATATTCTGTCAATTGCAGGCCTGTTGTCTACATCACCCAAACTGTCCCTCTTCTTTGCAGCATTTTTTAACGTCGCCAGTCCTTGTTCTCCACACTGTTTCCAGTCACTTTTCCTTTCCTCTTGACAGATGAAACAGTCCTGTGAATCAGGAGGCTGAATGGGCCGCTTTAGACTGCACACAGGTTCCATTGTCACGGTACTCAGTTGTTAGTCTGAAAGAAACAACCACTCCAAGACCGTTAGGGTGATTGTAGCAAAACGAAACAAGATGCAAAGCATATAAACGTACTCCCAGTTTATCTTGAATACGCGTGAGATACTCCATAAAGAGGAAAAACCATTTTGGGCCGTTATAGCCGTTAGTAATGGCTATTCTGGTAAAAATGGGCCATCATCTGTGACCCATAATGAACATACCTACAAATTTTCAGAAAGATCGGCCAAGTACTTCTGGTGACTGTGGAAGCCACTAAAGTGGAAAAGGGTAACGTATTTACTCTCTGTGCCACTTTGTATTCGTGCTCCTCTCTGCATTGCTATTCACTGCCTTTCCTTCCGTGGATCGGCGTGACCTTACCAACTGAAAGCTCTAGGTCCCTCACCCCATCAAAGGCTTTGACTGTCTGAAGGCGTTCCACACCATCCCTGTGTACAATCGACTGTCTGAAGGCGTTCCCCACCATCCCTGTGTACAATCTGTCTGAAGACGTTCCCCACCATCCCTGTGTACAATCTGTCTAAAGGCGTTCCCCACAATCCCTGTGTACAAACTGTCTGCAGGCGTTCCACACCATCCCTGTGTACAAACTGTCTGCAGGCGTTCCACACCATCCCTGTGTACAAACTGTCTGAAGGCGTTCCACAACATCCCTGTGTACAATCTGGATGAGTGGGCTTCGTCTCTCTGAAGGCGTTCCACACCATCCCTGTGTACAATCTGGATGAGTGGGCTTCGACTGTCTGAAGGCGTTCCACACCATCCCTGTGTACAATCTGGATGAGTGGGCTTCGACTGTCTGAAGGCGTTCCCCACCATCCCTGTGTACAATCTGTCTGAAGGCTTTCCCCACCATCCATGTGTACAATCGACTGTCTGAAGGCTTCCCCACCATCCCTGTGTACAGTCTGTCTGAAGGCGTTCCCCACCATCCCTGTGTACAATCGACTGTCTCTAGGCGTTCCCCACCATCCCCGTGTACAAACTGTCTGAAGGCGTTCCCCACCATCCCTATGTACAAACTGTCTAAAGGCGTTCCCCAACATCCCTGTGTACAATCGACTGTCTAAAGGCGTTCCACACCATCCCTGTGTACAATCGACTGTCTGAAGGCGTTCCCCACCATCCCTGTGTACAATCTGTCTGAAGGCGTTCCACACCATCCCTGTGTACAATCGACTGTCTGAAGGCGTTCCACACTATGCCTGTGTACAATCTGTCTGAAGGCGTTGCCCACCATCCCTGTGTACAATCGACTGTCTGAAGGCGTTCCCCACCGTCCTTGTGTACAATCTGTCTGAAGGCGTCCCACACCATCCCTGTGCACAATCTGTCTGAAGGCGTTCCACACAATCCCTGTGTACAATCTGTCTAAAGGCGTTCCACACTATCCCTGTGTACAGTCTGTCTGAAGGCGTTCCACACCATCCCTGTGTACAGTCTGTCTGAAGGCGTTCCCCACCATCCCTGTGTACAATCAGTCTGAAGGCGTTCCCCACCATCCCTGTGTACAATCTGTCTGAAGGCGTTGCACACCATCCCTGTGTACACTCGACTACCTGAAGGCGTTCCCCACCATCCCTGTGTACAATCGACTATCTGAAGGCGTTCCCAACAATCCCTGTGTAAAATCGATTGTCTGAAGGCTTTCCCCACCATCCCTGTGTACAGTCGACTGTCTGAAAGCGTTCCACACCATCCCTGTGTGCAATCTGTATGAAGGCGTTCCCCACCAACCCTGTGTACAATCGACTGTCTGAAGGCGTTCCCCACACCATCCCTGTGTATAATCTGTCTGAAGGCGTTCCACACCATCCCTGTGTACAATCTGTCTGAAGGCGTTCCCCACCATCCCTGTGTACAATCGACTGTCTGAAGGCGTTCCCCACCATCCCTGTGTGCAGTCTGTCTGAAGGCGTTCCCCACCATCCCTGTGTACAATCGACTGTCTGAAGGCGTTCCCCACCATCCCTGTGTACAGTCTGTCTGAAGGTGTTCCCCACCATCCCTGTGTACAATCGACTCTCTGAAGGCTTTCCCCACCATCCCTGTGTACAGTCTGACTGAAGGTGTTGCCCACCATCCCTGTGTACAGTCTGTCTGAAGCCGTTGCCTACCATCCCTGTGTACAATCCGTCTGAAGGCGTTCTACTCTATCCCTGTGTACGATCTGTCTGAAGGCGTTGCCCACCATCCCTGTGTACAGTCTGTCTGAAGACGTTACCTACCATCCCTGTGTACAATCTGTCTGAAGGCGTTGCCCACCATCCCTGTGTACAATCTGTCTGACGGCGTTCACCACTATCCCTGTGTACAATCTGTCTGAAGGCGTTGCCCACCATCCCTGTGTACAATCTGTCTGAAGGCGTTCCACACCATCCCTGTGTACAATCTGTCTGAAGGCGTTCCACACCATCCCCGTGTACAATCTGTCTAAAGGCGTTGCCCACCATCCCCGTGTACAATCTGTCTGAAGGCGTTCCACACCATCCCCGTGTACAATCTGTCTGAAAGCGTTCCACACCAACCCCGTGTACACTCTTCCTGTGTACAATCTGTCTGAAGGCGTTCCACACCAACCCTGTGTACAATCTGTCTGAAGGCATTCCCCACCATCCCTGTGTACAATCTGTCTGAAGGCGATCCACACCCTTCCCGAGTACAATCTCTCTGAAAGCGTTCCACACCATCCCCGTGTACAATCTGCCTGTGTACAATCTGTCTGAAGGCGTTCCACACCATCACTGTGTACAATTTGTCCGAAGGCGTTCCCCACCATCCCTGTGTACAAACTGTATGAATGCGTTCCACACCATCCCTGTGTACAATTGACTGTCTGAAGGCGTTCCTCACCATCCCTGTGTACAGTCTGTCTGAAGGCGTTCCCCACCATACCTGTGTACAATCTGTATGAATGCGTTCCACACCATCCCTGTGTACAATCGACTGTCTGAATGCGTTCCTCACCAGCCCTGTGTGCAGTCTGTCTGAAGGCGTTCCCCCCCATCCCTGTGTACAATCGACTGTCTGAAGGCGTAGCCCACCATCCCTGTGTACAGTCTATCTGAAGGCGTTGCCCACCATCCCTGTGTACAATCGACTCTCTGAAGGCGTTCCCCACCATCCCTGTGTACAGTCTGTCTGTAGGCCTTGCCCACAATCCCTCTGTACAATCGACTGTCTGAAGGCGTTCCCAAACGTCCCTGTGTACAGTCTGTCTGAAGGCGTTCCCCACCATCCCTGTGTACAATCGATTGTCTGAAGGCTTTCCCCACCATCCCTGTGTACAGTCTGTCTGAAGGCGTTCCACACCATCCCTGTGTAAAATCGACTGTCTGAAGGCGTTCCCCACCATCCCTGTGTACAGTCTGTCTGAAGGTGTTCCCCATCATCCCTGTGTACAGTCTGTCTGAAGGCGTTCCCCACCATCCCTGTGTACAGGCTGTCTCAAGACGTTGCCTACCATCCCTATGTACAATCTGTCCGAAGGCGTTCCCCACCATCCCTGTGTTCATTCTGTCTGAAGGCGTTCCCCACCATCCCTGTGTAAAATCTGTCTGAAGGCGTTCACCACCATCCCTGTGTACAATCTGTCTGAAGGCGTTCCCCACCATCCCTGTGTAAAATCTGTCTGAATGCGTTACCCACCATCCCCGTGTACAATCTGTCTGAAGGCGTTCCACACCATCCCTGTGTACAATCTATCTGAAGGCGTTGCCCACCATCCCCGTGTACAATCTGTCTGAAGGCGTTCCACACCATCCCCGTGTACAATCTGTCTGAAAGCGTTCCACACCATCCCCGTGTACAATCTGCCTGTGTACAATCTGCTTAAAGGCGTTCCAAAACATCCCTGTGTGCAATCTGTCTGAAGGCGTTCCACACAATCCCAGTGTA
>CM065724.1:5265553-5303053 GCA_033310375.1 Conus canariensis
CCACACCATCCCTGTGTACAATCTGTCTGAAGGCGTTGCCCACCATCCCTGTGTACAGTCTGTCTGAAGACGTTGCCTAACATCCCTGTGTACAATCTGTCTCAAGGCGTTGCCTACCATCGCTGTGTACAATCTGTCTGAAGGCGTTGCCCACCATCCCTGTGTACAGTCTGTCTGAAGGCGTTGCCCACCATCCCTGTGTACAATCTGTCTGAAGTCGTTGCCCACCATCACCGTGTACAATCTGTCTGAAGGTGTGGCCCACCATCCCCGTATAGAATCTGTCTGAAGGCGTTGCCCACCATCCCCGTGTACAATCTGTCTGAAGGCGTTGCCCACCATCCCCGTGTACAATCTGTCTGAAAGCGTTCCACACCATACCCGTGTACAATCTGTCTGAAAGCGTTCCACACCATCCCTGTGTACAATCTGCCTGTGTACAATCTGTCTGAAGACGTTCCACACCATCCCTGTGTACAATCTGTCTGAAGGCGTTCCACATCATCCCTGTGTACAATCTGTCTGAAGGCGTTCCACACCATCCCTGTGTACAATCTGTCTGAAGGCGTTGCCCACCATCCCTGTGTACAGTCTGTCTGAAGACGTTGCCTAACATCCCTGTGTACAATCTGTCTCAAGGCGTTGCCTACCATCGCTGTGTACAATCTGTCTGAAGGCGTTGCCCACCATCCCTGTGTACAGTCTGTCTGAAGGCGTTGCCCACCATCCCTGTGTACAATCTGTCTGAAGTCGTTGCCCACCATCCCCGTGTACAATCTGTCTGAAGGTGTGGCCCACCATCCCCGTATAGAATCTGTCTGAAGGCGTTGCCCACCATCCCCGTGTACAATCTGTCTGAAGGCGTTGCCCACCATCCCCGTGTACAATCTGTCTGAAAGCGTTCCACACCATACCCGTGTACAATCTGTCTGAAAGCGTTCCACACCATCCCTGTGTACAATCTGCCTGTGTACAATCTGTCTGAAGACGTTCCACACCATCCCTGTGTACAATCTGTCTGAAGGCGTTCCACATCATCCCTGTGTACAATCTGTCTGAAGGCGTTCCACACCATCCCTGTGTACAATCTGTCTGAAAGCGTTCCACACCATCCCCGTGTACAATCTGCCTGTGTAAAATCTGTCTGAAGGGGTTCCACACCATCCCTGTGTACAATCTGTCTGAAGGCGTTGCCCACCATCCCTGTGTACAGTCGACTGTCTGAAGGCTTTCCCCACCATCCCTGTGGAGAATCTGTCTGAAGGCGTTGCCCACCATCCCTGTGTACAATCGACTGTCTGAAGGCGTTCCCCACCGTCCCTGTGTACAGTCTGTCTGAAGGCGTTGCCCACCGTCCCTGTGTACAGTCTGTCTGAAGGCATTCCCCACCATCCCTGTGGAGAATCTGTCTGAAGGCGTTCACCACCGTCCCTGTGTACAATCTGTCTGAAGGCGTTTCCCACCGTTCTTGTGTACAATCTGTCTGAAGGCGTTCCCCACCATCCCTGTGTACAGTCTGTCTGAAGGCATTCCCCACCGTCCCTGTGTACAGTCTGTCTGAAGGCGTTCCCCACTGTCGCTGTGTACAATCTGTCTGAAGGCGTTCCCCACCGACCTTACGTACAATCTGTCTGAAGGCGTTTCCCACCATCCCTGTGTACAGTCTGTCTGAAGGCATTCCCCACCGTCCCTGTGTACAGTCTGTCTGAAGGCATTCCCCACCTTCCCTGTGTACAGTCTGTCTGAAGGCGTTCCCCACCGACCTTGCGTACAATCTGTCTGAAGGTGTTGCCCACCATCCCTGTGTACAAACTTTCTGAAGGCGTTCCCCACCATCCCTGTGTTCAATCTGCCTGAAGGCGTTCCCCACCATCCCCGTGTACAATCTGTCTGAAGGCATTCCCCACCATCCCTGTGTACAATCTGTCTGAAGCGTTCCCCACCATCCCTGTGTACAAACTGTCTGAAGGCGTTCCCCACCATCCCTGTGTACAAACTGTCTGAAGGCGATCCCCACCGTCCCTGTGGAGAATCTGTCTGAAGGCGATCCCCACCGTCCCTGTGTACAGTCTGTCTGAAGGCGTTGCCCACCGTCCCTGTGTACAGTCTGTCTGAAGGCATTCCCCACCGTCCCTGTGTACAGTCTGTCTGAAGGCGTTCCCCACCGTCCCTGTGTACAATCTGTCTGAAGGCGTTCCCCAACGTTCTTGTGTACAATCTGTCTGAAGGCGTTCCCCACCATCCCTGTGTACAATCTGCCTGAAGGCGTTCCCCACCATCCCTGTGTACAATCTTCCTGAAGGCGTTCCCCACCATCCCTGTGTACAATCTGTCTGAAGGCGTTCCCCAATCTGTCTGAAGGCGTTCCCCACCATCCCTGTGTACAATCTGTCTGATGGCGTTTCCCACCATCCCTGTGTACAATCGACTGTCTGAAGGCGTTCCCCACCATCCCTGTGTACAATTTGTCTGAAGGCGTTCCACACCATCCCTGTGTACAATCTGGATGAGTGGGCTTGTGAGCCATCCGTCTCTAACCGCTGACTAAAATTTACTCTGAACTGTCATTTGAAACTTTTTTCTCTGATTAATGATAATGATGATGGTGATGATGTAAATATTAATAATAATGATAAGAAGAAGAAGAAAAAGAAGAATGTACTTAAAATTGTTACTCACTGTTAAATTTCAAGAGAAACTTGAGGAGAACTCTAATTCAAGTTTTCTCAAGTTTCCAGACGATCCTCCATGAAGTTTCCGTCTTGACCTTATCTCTTATCGCAGAGGCTGTACCTGCGCTGAGGAATATAAGACATTTTTGGATCAAAATTTCCTGCAAGTTTCCAAATTTTCAAAGATTACTTGTTAATGTTCTAAATGAAGCGAGACGTTGCTCCTGCTGCTCACTGTTAATGTTCTAAATGAAACGAGACGTTGCTCCTGCTGCTCACTGTTAATGTTCTAAATGAAGCGAGACGTTGCTCCTACTGCTTACTGTTAATGTTCTAAATGAAGCGAGACGTTGCTCCTGCTGCTCACTGTTAATGTTCTAAATGAAGCGAGACGTTGCTCCTGCTGCTTACTGTTAATGTTCTAAATGAAGCGAGACGTTGCTCCTGCTGCTTACTGTTAATGTTCTAAATGAAGCGAGACGTTGCTCCTGCTGCTCACTGTTAATGTTCTAAATGAAGTGAGACGTTGCCCCTGCTGCTCACTGTTAATGTTCTAAATGAAGCGAGACGTTGCTCCTGCTGCTCACTGTTAATGTTCTAAATGAAGCGAGACGTTGCTCCTGCTGCTTACTGTTAATGTTCTAAATGAAGCGAGACGTTGCCCCTGCTGCTTACTGTCCACCCGCTCCCTCTCAAAATTGCTCCAAACACATGCTCTCAGACAGCGCCCTCTATACTGTTGAGCTCACAGCATTGGTCCTGACATTCATTGTAGTCCCTGTATATACAGACTCTCTCTGACTCCCTTTTTGAAGGCTATTGCTGGCCGCACCGCACCATTTTTTTAAAAGGTAAACCTCTCCGAAATCTTATCGTTGTATCATAGTTTTTGCTTAGGTCAGCGTTTGAGACGATGAAATGGCTGATCATCTGGCCAAGAGTGCAACAAATAAAGAAAATAACATCATCATAATTATATTCACATTAAAATCCAGAAGCATGAGAACGATATCAATGAAAAGACCGAGTACAGTTCTGACAGTTACAACTACTGAGTGTCATGAATCAAAGACAAAGGCGGTAAACAGGACAGGTTTTGATGTGGTGCTTCACGTCCTCTGGTCATAATCAAAGACAAAGGCGGTAAACAGGACAGGTTTTGATGTGGTGCTTCACGTCCTCTGGTCATGAATCAAAGACAAAGGCGGTAAACAGGACAGGGTTTTGATGTGGTGCTTCACGTCATGAATCAAAGACAAAGGCGGTAAACAGGACAGGATTTTGATGTGGTGCTTCACGTCATGAATCAAAGACAAAGGCGGTAAACAGGACAGGATTTTGATGTGGTGCTTCACGTCATGAATCAAAGACAAAGGCGGTAAACAGGACAGGGTTTTGATGTGGTGCTTCACGTCATGAATCAAAGACAAAGGCGGTAAACAGGACAGGATTTTGATGTGGTGCTTCACGTCATGAATCAAAGACAAAGGCGGTAAACAGGACAGGATTTTGATGTGGTGCTTCACGTCATGAATCAAAGACAAAGGCGGTAAACAGGACAGGATTTTGATGTGGTGCTTCACGTCATGAATCAAAGACAAAGGCGGTAAACAGGACAGGGTTTTGATGTGGTGCTTCACGTCCTCTGGTCATGAATCAAAGACAAAGGCGGTAAACAGGACAGGATTTTGATGTGGTGCTTCACGTCATGAATCAAAGACAAAGGCGGTAAACAGGACAGGATTTTGATGTGGTGCTTCACGTCCTCTGGTCATGAATCAAAGACAAAGGCGGTAAACAGGACAGGGTTTTGATGTGGTGCTTCACGTCCTCTGGTCATGAATCAAAGACAAAGGCGGTAAACAGGACAGGGTTTTGATGTGGTGCTTCACGTCATGAATCAAAGACAAAGGCGGTAAACAGGACAGGATTTTGATGTGGTGCTTCACGTCATGAATCAAAGACAAAGGCGGTAAACAGGACAGGATTTTGATGTGGTGCTTCACGTCATGAATCAAAGACAAAGGCGGTAAACAGGACAGGATTTTGATGTGGTGCTTCACGTCATGAATCAAAGACAAAGGCGGTAAACAGGACAGGGTTTTGATGTGGTGCTTCACGTCCTCTGGTCATGAATCAAAGACAAAGGCGGTAAGCAGGACAGGGTTTTGATGTGGTGCTTCACGTCATGAATCAAAGACAAAGGCGGTAAACAGGACAGGATTTTGATGTGGTGTTTCACGTCCTCTGGTCTATGCACACTGTTCTGTTTTAGCGGCTAAATATTTTCATAAAACCATTATAACACATTTCCATCACGTGCATATATTCGTTTACTTGACATAAGTATTCTAATCCACATGTAAGTTCTGGCAGTCTTGGCTTCGTAGTACTGGTTTTGCCTTTGTATTAGAAAAGAAAACTTTACCCACAATGATGTTACAATAAATGTTTGGTCGGGTTTTTTTGTTTGTTTTGTTTTGTCGTCTGCTTCAAACTATGAATTCAATGTTCAACGACAACCTGAAACAATTTTCACATTTGTGTTTCACGCATTCCTCGCACTCCTTCCAGAATTCTTGTGGTGGGGCAGTATCACAAACAATAATGTGTACTCGCTTTCAAAAATGTATTAATTCTTAGTTGTCAGACCCATAGAGGGAGGTGACTCACCTTCCAGTTGTCAGACCCATAGAGGGAGGTGACTCACCTTCCAGTTGTCAGACCCATAGAGGGAGGTGACTCACCTTCCAGTTGTCAGACCCATAGAGGGAGGTGACTCACCTTCCAGTTGTCAGACCCATAGAGGGAGGTGACTCACCTTCCAGTTGTCAGACCCATAGAGGGAGGTGATTCACCTTCCAGTTGTATTCCCAACGTTGTTGCAAAACCTTCGCAACTTGAAGGGAAAAAAAATTCATGTATCATATTTCCAACATGATTTGTTTTCTATTCATGCATTGAAGTAACAATGACAGTTGTTAATTTTGAAGTTGCCACGATGAAAGATAGCTTCGGCTGCAATCTCTTCATTATTCTCTAAAACCGTGTGTGCATTCGTAGTAAGATTTGAACGCATCCATCGCAATGGGTTGCACTGGCTATTTAAGACTTTCTCTGAGCCAAAGGATTGTAAACAATTTGCGTCATAGCATAGAGTAATAAACAGTGTCTTCTATTGTGAACTTTTATGGATGAATTTTCAGATCCCGGTCGACTTCAAAACTTCCATGAAAATGTGAATGGTTGGCAGTCCCTAAACTCCATGGTTAACGTAATGGGCCGCATTTCTTTCGTTTTGTTTTATCAGGAGTTTTGTCCCACACATATTCAAAG
This sequence comes from Conus canariensis, assembly GCA_033310375.1. Taxonomy (NCBI): domain Eukaryota; kingdom Metazoa; phylum Mollusca; class Gastropoda; order Neogastropoda; family Conidae; genus Conus; species Conus canariensis. The sequence continues at coordinate 5,271,562 of CM065724.1, forward strand.
CACATTTTTGGAGGAAGTTCCATCCATGCCAAGAGGAATACGTATTCCTTGTGACCAAGTTTTAAATACATTCTGCGCTTTGGTAAACTAATCTGATCTATTTTTTCTCTTTTTCACAGAACATTTCAAAATCAGATTCCAAGAATTCTGTTTTTCTTTTCTTCTTTTTTTTTTAAGATTCCATATCATGCGCTTTTCGACAAAGTACAATGCGCTTGAAGTTTTCTTCCGTCCTAGTCATACATTGCAGCTTTCTACACACACACGCACGCGCGCGCGATCCCATACTCACTGTTTCATAACAACAGACTTATTGGTTTATAGGGTCTAACACCTTTTCAAAGTCAACGCAAACTAGTAGTCCGGGCATTTTCCCCTAAACCGTGCATCATGTCATACTATATTCTCAGATTATTCATTACATACCTGTCTGACAAAACTCCTGTCTCATCCTCATGTGTCCTATACCTGTCTGATCAAACTCCTGTCTCATCCTCATGTGTCCTATACCTGTCTGACAAAACTCCTGTCTCATCCTCATGTGTCCTATACCTGTCTGATCAAACTCCTGTCTCATCCTCATGTGTCTACCTGTCTGATCAAACTCCTGTCTCATCCTCATGTGTCCTATACCTGTCTGACAAAACTCCTGTCTTATCCTCATGTGTCCTATACCTGTCTGACAAAACTCCTGTCTCATCCTAATGCCTCATGCCATTCTCAGATTATTCATAACATACCTGTCTGTTCAAACTCCTGTCTCATCCTCATGTGTCTTATACCTGTCTGATCAAACTCCTGTCTCATCCTCATGTGTCCTCAGGACATTTTTCATGTTTCTTTGCCAGAAAAAAACCGGACCCGTCAGGTGATCTGAATCCCTCCCATTTCACCAGGTTTCAATTGGGGGGGGGGGGAGGAGGTTGGTCACCTATCTGGGGATGAAGCTGACCCCAAGAGATGTAATGATGTAATGTACTTCATGTTCTTCTCGAGGAGACCTCTGTAGCGTGCGTTTTCCCACATGTGCCCTCCATGCGTTGCTTTGAATAGAAATCAAGGGTTTATACACGTGTTTGACTGGCTGCATAGCCTAAGCTGGTTTTATTTTCTTACACAGCTTCACATAGGCAGATTGAAAGTACACAGTATTTTTTTATGATATGCTGATTGTTTGGTAAATGTCACTTCTGTCATTCATAAGCAAGAAAGTTGCATGCTTACGTCCTGTAATGCGAGTGCCTGTGATTGTCTCAGAAGAGCATCGACTCACGTGGGGTCAAGTTCAGTAGACGGAGGAGAGATGATAGAGGGACGAGGGTGGGGTGAAGAGGAAGGGTGTCAGTGACAGATGCTAGAGGGACGAGGGTGGGGTGAAGGGGAAGAAGTGAGAGATGCTAGAGGGACGAGGGTGGGGTGAAGGGGAAGAAGTGAGAGATGCTAGAGGGACGAAGGTAGGGTGAAGGGGAAGAAGTGAGAGATGCTAGAGGGACGAGGGTGGGGTGAAGGGGAAGAAGTGAGAGATGCTAGAGGGACGAGGGTGGGGTGAAGGGGAAGAAGGGTGTGAGTGAGAGATGCTAGAGGGACGAGGGTGGGGTGAAGGGGAAGAAGGGTGTCAGTGACAGATGCTGGAGGGACGAGGGTGGGGTGAAGGGGAAGAAGGGTGTGAGTGAGAGATGCTAGAGGGATGAGGGTGGAGTGAAGGGGAAGAAGGGTGTCAGGGTGTCAGGCAATGATTTAACAGGTCATTTCATCATGGCGTCTGCACGTCGCAAAGGTCTGCCGCTAAAGCAAAAAATTGAAATTATTCAGGAAGTTGAAAGAAATCCAGCAAAACAGATAACGGCAAAATAATATGAAATTGCACCATCGACATTGACAACCCTCCTGGTTTTCGAAGAGAAGTGTACAAGTCAGTATCTTGTAGGTGAGGATACCGCAGCTCCCCAGAACTCCTGTTTAGGTTCCTATCGGAGAGAATCACACGAGAAGTTAAAGAACTCCTGTTTAGGTTCCTATCGGAGAGAATCACACGAGAAGTTAAAGAACTCCTGTTTAGGTTCCTATCGGAGAGAATCACACGAGAAGTTAAAGAACTCCTGTTTAGGTTCCTATCGGAGAGAATCACACGAGAAGTTAAAGAACTCCTGTTTAGGTTCCTATCGGAGAGAATCCCACGAAAAGTTAAAGAACTCCTGTTTAGGTTCCTATCGAAGAGAATACCACGAGAAGTTAAAGAACTCATGTTTAGGTTCCTGTCGGAGAGAATCCCACGAGAAGTTGAATAAAAACTGTTGCACGTACATGTACTTGGGAGCCTTTGTGTAATCATGTGGACTGCTGTGTTACGAGATCAAAAACAGAATTATTATCCGTTTGACATGTTTCTCTTCACAGTTGATGGTTGATTGTTTTTTTACGTCTAGCTGTGGCGACAATCAACTGTTGATGGTTGATTGTTTTGGACTGTTGATGGTTGATTGTTTTGAACTCTTGATGGTTGATTGTTTTCTTCAAGCTGTGGCGACAATCAACTGATGATGGTTGATTGTTTTGAACTGTTGATGGTTGATTGTTTTGAACTGATGATTGTTGATTGTTTTGAACTGATGATGGTTGATTGTTTTGAACTGTTGGTTGATTGTTTTGAACTGTTGATGGTTGATTGTTTTGGACTGTTGATTGTTGATTGTTTTGGACTGTTGATGGTTGATTTTCTTCGTCCAGCTGTGGCGACAATCAACTGTTGATGGTTGATTGTTTTGAACTGTTGGTGGTTGATCGTTTTGGACTGTTGATGGTTGATTGTTTTCTTCGTCCAGCTGTGGCGACAATCAATCTTATCTGTTCTGTCAAAGGGTGTGACATCTGAGGGATCTTTTCCGTCCAGTGTGGCAACAATCATCCTTATCTGTTGTTTCACAGAATGCGAAAATTTGAGGGACTTTATTTCGTCGAGTGTGACAACAATCATCCTTATCTGTTGCTTCACAGAATATGAACATTCACATATCAGATATTATAATGCATTCCATTAACTGTATATGAGTGACCTAATGAGTACTGCTAATGATAAAGAACTATTGATTGCATACACTAAGACATAACATTCTGTGGCTTTCGCTGCAACGATGAAGAAATGTCAAAAATTATCTCTTTTCAAGATTTATTGAGCACAATTTTTTGTTGTTATCGTAATTTCTTGCCAAGCTGTGACAAACCAGTGCAGTATTCCTAACACTGTGAGAAGCCATATGACCTAGCTGTGTGAGAAACAGTAAACGAACAGTGCAGAAATACCCCTTTCCTCCTCTCTTCTTCAGATCGTGGCGCAGTGTAACTTCATCTGACATCTATTTTCTGAAGTCTTCACAATAGTGTAGTGCATTTTGTTTGTTTTACTTATTATCGCTTTCTAAGCCTTCAAATTGCAATATAGGCCCATGTGGCCTGTTTACATGAATTTACAGCCATATTTTGGAAACAATTGTTAAGAAATTCATTTTTTTAATAAAGTATATAACATCTTGGGAAACGAGCTTGATTACTGCCATGTATGCGGGCGTGTGTGTGTGTGTGTGGAGAGAGAGAGAGAGAGAGAGAGAGAGAGAGAGAGAGCACAGCATATAACAAAGCTATTATATAGAATTCGTTATAACCTCAATTTGAATGTCCCCAATGATTCGTTAAAAGTGGCTTCGACTGTATATATATATATATAAACCACAATCAGCAACTTTAAATATCATATATATATATATATATATATATATACAGACAGTGCGGTTAGAGGTGGACTCTACAGAGTGCAGTGGGGCTCTGCAGGATGCAGTGTGGGATGGACTCTGCAGGGTGCAGTGAAGGGTGGACTCTGCAAGATGTAGTGAGGGATGGGACTCTACAGGGTGTGGTGAAAGGTAAAACTACAGTAAAAAAAAAAAAAAAAAAAAAAAGAAAATGTGACGTCGTTTTTAAATTGAGGTAGTCTACTATGACGTCAACAGTATTGATGTCATTGCTGCTAAGGAGATGTAAGTACCATCGGTTCCTGAAGAAGCCTTTAGGCGAAAGCTTGGAATAAAAAATAAAAATGAACTCCGTGGGCGGTGTTGACAACTTATTGTTCATATATATATATATATATATATATATATATATATAAATGCTGAACAATTAAGTAGTGGGGGGAAACAAGTGCAGGTTAACAATTCTTCAGTCGTTATAGTAATGACTTGGCAAAGATTTGAAATTAAAAAAAAAAAAAATTGAAGAGGAATAAAATGGGGGAATATATTATAAATACGAGAAACCCTTCACTAGCTGCCTGAGGGAACCATCGTAATCCCTCTCAAAGGCACATTTATTTGTATTGCCTGCTCCTAGGCCTTTCATCCGCTGGATCGGACTCATCAGGGAGACACGGCTGATTGTGTCTGTGCTCTTGGTGTCAAATAGAGACACACCACAGTCCATAATTCTGTGGTGTTCTCACCACCAAGGATTCAAAAAAAGACTCCAACAGCACCCTCAAAGCAGCCAGTGAAGGGTAGTAAAATGGAACAAAACAAAAGTGGAGAGGGAAAAAAGTTGCTGAAAAACTAAAAGCATTATTCAAACAGTATAAAATGTAGGGGACAATCTTTGAGCCTATGCTTGATGATCCATTCAAGGATGCAAGGGAGATCAAAAGATATGGAACAGTCTGAGTGGTCAGCTCTGCTGTTCAATAACCCAAGCATTGTGAGTGGCTAAGAATTGTACAGAACAACCTTTACTTGGATCTCCTAAGAGATGCAATCTCCCACTGATTGACCAAACAATATAATGCTGAACAATTAAGTAGTGGGGGAAAACAAGTGCAGGTTAACAATTCTTCAGTCGTTATAGTAATGACTTGGCAAAGATTTGAAATTAAAAAAAAAAAAATTGAAGAGGAATAAAATGGGGGAATATATTATAAATACGAATATATAGGGGTAGTACTGAGGATCAGCGTTATGTTAAAAAGAGTGCTCGACCAGAGTGGGAGCGGCATTTGCTTGTATTAAAAAGCAAGTTAAAATCAAGCTTAAAACCTACAGATCTGTTTCGCGCTGTAGTGCGGTCGTCAGGGTGTAGTGAGCTTGTATTGCCAGTGTTGTGTGTATATATAGCTTGCTGCTGTTTTTCCCCGTGCTACATGTGTTTCAGGTGTTTTTGTTCACTGTTAGGAACTTCCATCTGTGTCTGCAACTGTTAACCATTTCTGTTCTGATATTTAAAGTTGCTAATTGTGGTTTACATAGTATGATGTATTTCTCTGTTAGGCATAGATTACATCTTTTTGAAGTGTTGTTGTATGGTGTTGCTCTTTTTAAGATTTTCCAAGATATGTTGTAGTCTGTGTTTTTGTCTTTAAGTTTCCAGATATATGTACTCAGTTCTGTTTGGTTTTTATATTTTTCTTTGTTGAATGATTGTTTATGGTTTGCGTATCTAGTTTTGAATTGGTTACCAGTGATACCTACAAAAGGAAATCTTGTAACTGTACCAAAAAAGAACAGTGCCCTCTAAGCAACAAATGCCTTTACAGCAACATTGTGTACCAAGCCACTGTAACATCAGAGAACGCAGAAGAAACATATGTAGGTATCACTGGTAACCAATTCAAAACTAGATACGCAAACCATAAACAATCATTCAACAAAGAAAAATATAAAAACCAAACAGAACTGAGTACATATATCTGGAAACTTAAAGACAAAAACACAGACTACAACATATCTTGGAAAATCTTAAAAAGAGCAACACCATACAACAACACTTCAAAAAGATGTAATCTATGCCTAACAGAGAAATACATCATACTATGTAAACCACAATTAGCAACTTTAAATATCAGAACAGAAATGGTTAACAATTGCAGACACAGATGGAAGTTCCTAACAGTGAACAAAAACACCTGAAACACATGTAGCACGGGGAAAAACAGCAGCAAGCTATATATACACACAACACTGGCAATACAAGCTCACTACACCCTGACGACCGCACTGACAGCGCGAAACAGATCTGTAGGTTTTAAACTTGATTTTAACTTGCTTTTTAATACAGCAGTATATATATATATATATATATATGTATATATATATATGTGTGTGTGTGTGTGTGTGTGTGTGTGTATCACTATATATATAAATATATGTGTGTGTGTGGGGGGGGGGGCTCTTTTCCAACCTCTCTCTCTCTCTCTCTCTCTCTCTCTTGGCTCTTGAACTGAACTCACGCACCGGCAAGACGCCTTGTGTGTCGCTCCTCATTAATATTTAATGTTTCGATTAATTACCCCTTATTTTCGGTGTATTTCGTTTCAATAGTAATTTATTACGAATGAAGACATCATTCTGCACCTGAAGATATAACATTTATAACGAACAACTCAACAGCTTAACTTCAATTGCGTGATTCAGCTATCCAGTCTTCTTCTATGTCACCTCCATCTTTTGCTGACCGGTCCGCTGGCTTCACTGTGATCGTTATGCACAGACATACTTCACTGTGATCGTTATGCACAGACATACTTCACTGTGATCGTTATGCACAGACATACTTCACTGTGATCGTTATGCACAGACATACTTCACTGTGATCGTTGTGCACAGACATACTTCACTGTGATCGTTATGCACAGACATACTTCACTGTGATCGTTATGCACAGACACTTCACTGTGATCGTTATGCACAGACATACTTCACTGTGTGTGCTGTGCATTGGATAGTATCACAGTTGATGTCCATCTACTCCATTTTACACTTCTTACCAGACCTTCTGCTGCGGTGCCGTCCATGGGGCAGTATTGCTGTTGAGATGTCGACCATCATCCCTGCAAGCTGTCAGCAGTTCATTAGTTTGCCGTGCACCGGATAAAGTTAATTTATCCAGGATTATCAACAGTGATTTGGATGTTTATTGTGTTTTGGAAGTGTTTTTTCTGTCGAGGATCAGCATCTCCCCTTTACATCCACAGTGATCGGGTGTTTGTTGTGTATTGGGAGTGTTTTTCTGTCGAGGATTACCATCTCCTCCCCTATACATCCACAGTGATCCGGACGTTTATTGTGTATTGGAAGTGTGTGTGGGTTTTTTGTTCTCGAGGATTACCATTTCCCTTTTACACCTTTTCATCAACAGTGATTCGGATGTTTATTTTGTATTGGAAGGCTTTTTTTCTCTTGAGGACTATAATCTCCTCCCCTCTACATCAACAGTGATTGTGTTGTTTAATTCATCGACGGTGATTCTGTTGTTTATTGTGTATTGGGAGTGTTTTTCTCTTGCCGTCTCTTCCCTTCTACAGCCACAGTGATTCTGTTGTATATTGTGTATTGGGAGTGGTTTTGTTTTGTTTTGTTTTGTTTCTCGTTTTTTCTTCAGTCTTTCGAATATTCCGGTCTACTTCACTTTCATCGACAATGATTCTGATGAGTGATGTGTATTTAAGTGTCTTTCTGTTGGATTAGCTTATTTCGCCGTTACATCGACAGTGATCCTGAGTTGTATTGTGCCTCGGAATATTTTTCCCCTCGAGGATTACTGTCTCCTCCCCTTTACATCAACAGTGCTTCTGACGCGTGTTGTGTCTTAAGTGTTTGTGTTTGAGGATTACCATCCTCCCCTTACATGGACTGTGATTCTGATGACTGTTGTGTATGGAGTACTTTTCTGTTCGATTCCCGGCTTGTAATAACATTGACTGTGATTCTGATGTGCGATGTGTATAAGAGTGATTTTTCTGTTGGATTAATATCTTCTCTCCATCATATTGACAGTGTTTTTGAAGTGTGTCGTGTTTTTGAGTGATTTTCTGCCTAAGATTACCGTCATCCTCTGTATACTGACAGTGCATCTGGCGTTTTGTTGTACATTGCACGACACTGCCTCCTGGATGACGATAATCTCCCCTTCATGGTGAGAGTTTTGTGTCTCAGTGTTATGCGCATTGAGACTGTTTTTGTGTTTCCATAAACTTGCATTTATAAAGCTCTACTATTCAGTTTCGTAGATGTACGCCATGCCTCCCATATCACACTAAAACATGAATGGTCCAGAGCTGTGAGTGCTTGAGTGAGAGTGTGATTTGTGTGGCATGTTTCATTGTCTATTGTCACAATTATGACTACTTTCTTTCCTGAGTCTACTAAAAATGATGAGAAGAAACTACAACCTACCTTTGATACTATCCAAAAGGTTTTTTCTTGTGGTATTAACGAGCTTGCAGTGTGGAGGAATTGTCTTTTGTTTCGCTACTCTGCCATAGACAATACCGATATTACAGTACACTTATGTGACTACAATCGTGACAACTCCCTGCTTACTGCGTCGCCATCTGTTATTTCCGTGCCTCCATCACCAAACATCGCAAAAACTGTCTTTCGCATATTTTTTCAGTCATCAAAATCTGTCACAATAAATCTCAACTTCGCAAACTCTGGGGGTACATTGCTCTACCAGGGTCTAGACTGTCCTACATGGGACACAAATGAATGTGAAATATTAAGACCATTTATTTCCACTTTTTTACTGGACAAGGATTATGAAAGATTGTCTGACTCGCTGCTTCAAACGCCAGTCACCTTCATCAACGCCGCTCCAGCGCCTGTCCTTTTAACAGAGTCGCCTCTAGACTTAAAAATGATTCCGGTGTTTCTGGTTCTCCGGTCAGTGAAGCACCTTCTCCACCTTCATCACAGCTGCTCCTTGAACCAGACACTGAGTCACAGTTGCAGGACAATGTTATTCTTTTCCCCCCTACTGCCCCTGTTGCTCCAGACAGTTGTGCAAGCGATGAGACAACACTAAAAAAAAGCCATCGCCCGTTAGCAAAAGGACGCGGCAAAAAAGCAGACGTACACTTTACAAGAATAAAGTGACATCTCCTTCATGTCCCTTTCCTGAGTTGAAAAGAAGGGTGACTTGTTTAGAGCAAGTTGTCAACTCAATGTCAACTGCACAATGCATGACAGAAACTGACATTACTTCCTTTTTTGAAGATGTTAAAACAGCCACTAAAAATGAATTACGTGTAAATGTTTCAGATGAATTCAATGTCATTGTATCAAAAATTGAAGATCTTTCAAATCTTGTAACAACCTTACAATCAGCAAACAACCAACTACACAAAGAGAACCATTCTATCAAAACATAATTAGGATCTTTACAATCAGAGCTGAAAAAAATTAAACCAATCCAACCTCAGCGTATGACAGTCTGCACGCAGACTGAATGTCCAAGTCCAAGACATAAAGAGTCAGCACACGTATTCACGCAGACAGATCCCACATCTGTTCATCTATTAGACAGTGTGTCTGTGACAGAGCGTACAGAATGTATGACGCTGACAGGAACCCTTTCCCAAACCAATGACTGTATCATGGTTCCACCCAGTGTCAACCAAGAAATTCCCGACTCTCCCTCTGAGTCGCCCGACAGTTTTAAAGACAATCTTCATTTTTCCATTCAGACGTCCAGTGCATTTTCAGTTCTATCTGACGCAGACAATAAACCAGAAACAGGTTCGAAATCGATCTCAAAGAATTCCAGTTCTGCAAATAAAACAAATTCTTATTCTAAACCCACCCCTTTGGAGACGTTGTCACAAATGACTTTCCCTGACAAAACAACAGTCTTATTCATTGGTGACTCCACAATACGTTACGCTAATCCAAAAAGACTAGCCCCTCGACAAGAACGTGTTTTTAAAATCTGTATCCTTGGCATATCTGTCAAAGACCTCCAAACCTGGCTTCTTTCAACACCTGTGACCCCACACTTGAACGACATTATCATTCATGTGGGTTTAAACTCATGCCCCTCGGGTCCTGTGTCTACCGAAACGTGGAGCGATCTCATTAAACTACTTCGCAAAACATTTCCGATGGCACGTGTTGGTTTTAGTTCCCTACTGCCCGCAAAAGGAAAACATTCTTTCAATAATTCTATCTTCCCATCAAACCGCAACCTTAAACAGAGTTGTGCAAAGTACCATGCCATTTTTCTTGACCACTTCCAAACGTTTGCCTCTGACACAAGTCTTTACAGTAACTCTACTCATCCGAATGCTAGAGGTACTGCCAGACTAGCAGAAAACATCAAACTGTTATGGAGGACCTCTCATAAAGTGGAAATTCACCCTGTCAGACCTCCTTATTTCAATCTAAAAGATACTGGACAAAATAACTCCAACTATGACATTCGCACTTACCCCCAATGCGCCCAAACGGTTGCTGAACACGCTGCTTTTCAAATGCCACCACCTGACTACCCTCCCCTGTCATCATCTGAACACGCTGCTTTTCAAATGCCACCACCTGACTACCCTCCCCTGTCATCATCTGAACACGCTGCTTTTCAAATGCCACCACCTGACTACCCTCCCCTGTCATCATCTGAACACGCTGCTTTTCAAATGCCACCACCTGACTACCCTCCCCTGTCCACCTGACTACCCTCCCCTGTCATCATCTGAACACTACCCTCTGCTAGCACCCAACTCTGGTTCCAAGGTAGGAGTGTCTGGACCACAACCTATCAGAAGTATAGCGCCCTTGTTTCGTCCACAGCCCTCCTCAAATCATCCTGGCCTGAAATACCAATTAAACAGTGCTGATAACATTCCTACGCCCAACCAAGGCAACCATGTCTTTCCATCACCTCCCTATCCTCCCAGTAGTTTGATCAACTCTTCTGATGACCGAGGGAACAGAGCGACGGACAATTTTTATGTCACCCCACCACACCAAGCAGAAGACAGAATCCATCCATATGCAGGACATTTGCTGAGGATGGCTTCACATTTACTGAGAAATCAAAGCGGCTTGTCCCCTTATTAATGACATTACATGTTTACCACTAGTTCAATATCTGTCTACCTCACTCCCTTCTCTTTTGCCCTGCGTCTCTTTTCGAGGCGCGCACGCACGTGCGCGCACGTGTGTGTGAATGTGTTGGGAAGGGGAGGGGGGTGCTTTGCACGGGCGCGTGCGTGCGTTTGTCTAGGTTTGTGTACACGTGTACGCACGCGCACGAAGATATCCATTAGTATCCTTATCTTCTTATAAAGGATGACATTTTTTAAAAAAATAACTTCCGTATGCTTATACTTATGTTGTTTTTTTGTTTGTTTTTTTTTCTTGTTTTTTTTTTCTTGTAAGTGAATTTGAGTGCATGCCTTTCTTTGCTTTAGTGTGTGAATGAGTGCTTGCCTATGTGCGTATGAAAATAATAATGTTGTTTTGTGCATGTTAGCGCATTTATAGTTTATGAATGTGTGTGCATGTCTGTTTATATTTTTGGGTTGTGAATGTTTGCCTATGTGCGTATTAAAATTTATGATGTAATATGCACGTTAACGCACTCACAGTTTCTGGATCTTGGTAATGATAATATCTTTCTCGTTAATCTTGTAAGACCGATTCAAGTATAGATACTAGTATTGTAAACAACAAGCATTACTTGTGTGCTTGTGGCCAAAGTTTCTTCCATTGTTCATACATAAGCTTGCAATACTTTTGTCAATCTGCCTCACTGTTTTTCTTTGTTGTTGTTGTAGCTCGTCGGGGATTTTTTTTTTTTTTTTTTTGGGGGGGGGGGTTTTGTTTGTTTGCTTAGGGCTTTTTTCCCCTCCCTCCCTTCTTCATTAGTCACTACTTACCCTTCTTCCGTCCCCTCCCCCCCCCCCCCCCCACGTTTAATACTTCGTGTACCCCCCACCTTTCTTCGTCTGCTTCAGCCGATCTTAAGGATGCCTAACACTTTAGAAACTTGGCCGTCTAAAGATGGTTTTAGAGTGGGATTCCTCAACATAAATCACTTAATCAATAAAATATCTGATGTTTCGTATGTTTTGACAAATGCTGGTAAGCATTTCCATATTTTTGGCTTTGCCGAATCACGCCTTACAGAACACATTCTAGATTCTGAAATCTCCATTCCTGGATATAATATAATCCGCAAAGATGCTAAACATCCCAAAGAGACGGGTTTGGTAGTGTACATTCACTCTAGTATAAAGTTTAAATGTGTTGAACCTCGTAATTACCATAACATCGAGTCAGTATGGATCCAAGTTGATTTTAAAAAATGTGAGCCAGTTCATCTGGGTTTCATATACCGCAGTCCAGCAGAACATGTCAGTTGGATTGACAATTTCACTCTACTGTTAGAAGATATTTTCTTGCTTTCGGATGAGCTAATATTGTTAGACGATTTTAACATTGATTTGCTCAAATGTAACAACACATGCGTTCATTGTTATGAATCTTTTCAACTTGTTCAGTTAATCGATAAACCCACAAGGGTAACACCCACATCCAAAACTCTTATTGATCACATTTACACCACGACAAAAAGCAATAGTAGAAAGAAACTCGTGGAGAGCGTGGCAGCAGAGAGTCCTCAGAAGAGAAGCCCCCTTCAAGCAAGTGTTTCGGCCCTTATCTCCTGACACTCTAGGGGGGTTGGGCCACACCCGGTTCATGACTCCGGATGTCCCTCTGCTGCCCTTTTTTTTTTCCCCCATCTTGGGACGAGCCATGGCTGGGATTCGAACCCATGACCCTCTGGACATGCTCATTTTCCACTTAATGACTCGCGCTTTAACCACTGAGCCACAGGGACACCTGATATTTGTAGGGAAATTAAGCCTTATGAAGTTCACTTTTGTTCCTCCTTGACCAGATCCAGCTTGAACACCTCTCTGCCGCTTCTGCCATTGCTTTCAGGGCTCTGGTTTTTTCCCTCCCTGCAACTGAGAGCTGTTTCATGAGGCTGTATGCAGACGTTCCTACAAACCCCCTAGCTCCAATTTCTGCAGTGAGGACTTTGACCTGATAGCCTTCTCTCCTCAGGCTGTTTGCCAGATCAGCATACTTTTCAGTCTTGTAGATTTGAGCTGCCTCCATTCTGTTCTCATATGGCACCGTGAGCTCGATCATGATCAGCTGCTTGGTTGACTGAGAGTGGACTACTATGTCTGGTCTCATGCCACTCTTGCTGATGATCTCTGGGTGACTCTTCCATTCTGGGAGGTCTGCAGTGCACTCCCAGTCATCTGCCCCGTCCAGCAGACTCTGCCTGCATGTTTCGAGTGGCACTGTTGTTCTTGGCCATGATTTGCTGCCTCCTGCCGTGAAGAATGTTGCGGGTGCTTTTGAAGTCCTGATTTTCCCGTTTGTGGTGTTGGTACTAGCCCAGACTACTTGTACAATCTCTTTGAGCACTTGGTTGTGCCTCCATGTGTACCTTCCTTGAGCCAGGGCTACTTTACATGAGCTTAGGACATGCTCCACTGTTTGTTTTTCATGGCAGAGGGGGCATGCAGGATCGTCTGTTTTCCCCCACTTCACCAGGTTTGCATTTGAGGGCAGAAGGTCATAAGCAGATCTGAGAATGAAGCTGATCCTGAGAGGGGCCATGTGCCAAATGTCATTCCAAGTGAGACTTCTTTGGAGTGCATTCTCCCACGTTGTCCATTGCCCTTGCTGGCTCTGCTGGACTGCTTTTTGGAGTCTTTTTTGGTCTTCTTCTTTTCTCATCTCCTGAATCATCATGTCTCTTCTGGCTTTTCCTTTGGCCTTTGACCACCATTCAGTTTTGGTCACCCCCAGTCCTTGTCTGTTGGTCTGTGTGTGTCCTGTTATTTCTCTGATCTTGAGACTTTCTTTTGCAGAATCCATCGCCTCTTGAACTTTCCATTTTCTGCCTGTCTTCAGCTGGGGCTTGATTGCTTCTACCACCTTGTCTCCTGAGTCCTCCAGCATGCTTTGAAGTCTGATCTTCCCTGCTTTGTATTCCTCCAGGATGGATTTCAGTGGTAGTTTCAGCTTTGCTTGGCGACAGTACAGCGCTATGTCAGTGAGACAGGGTGGGACACCAAGCCATTTCCTTGTGAACTTGTTGATTTTGGCTTCCATTGCCTCCACTATGCTGGTGCAGATGTCGTATATCATCAGAGGCCATAGCAGCTTTGGTATCAGCATGAACTGCAGACACCAGACCTTGTATTTGCCAGGGAGCCCACACTGGTCAATGGTCTCCAAGCCTTCCTCCGCCATCTGCTTGGTTTCTCTTGCTCTTTGTGTGTCTTTCAGCGTATCATCATACCATCTTCCAAGGCTCTTGACTGGTTCTTCTGTGACTGTTGGAATGGCCTGGTTGGCAACACTGAAGACCACAGATCCGGCCACTTTTCCTTTCCTCAGTGAGAGACTCCGTGATTTCTTTGGCTTGAACTTCATTCTGAGATGAGGCAACTATGTCGTCCAGCCTCTCCAGCACATGACGTGTCTCGTCTTCTCTGGATGAAATCACTGTAGTGTCATCCATGAAGGCCTTGAGAGGAGGCATCTTGTATCCATCGCCAAGGTCTGTTTGTCTCGCGTTGTTTGTTGCTGCTTTCAAGATGAGTTCCATTGCCAGCACGAACAGTATTGGGGAAATTGCACAGCCCATTGCAATACCCACTTCCAAGTTGATCCAGTCTGTTGTGTACTCCTTGGTAGAGAACCGCATTGAGAAGCCATTGAAGTACTTCTTGAGCATGTCGCGGATGTTCTTTGGCACATGGTACATCTCAAGAGCCAACTGTATCATCTCATGGGGCACAGATCCATATGCGTTTGCCAGATCAAGCCACACTACGTCCAGGTCTCTCTTTTCTGTTTTTGCTTTTTGGATTGCGTCCCAGATCATTGTGGCGTGTTCTACACAGCCAGCCACGCCTGGGATGCCACCTTTCTGGACTGACACATCCAAGTACTTGTTTTCCATCAGGTACTTGGTCAGCCTTGCTGCCATGACAGAGAAGAAGATTTTCCCTTCGACGTTCAGTAGTGATATTGGCCTGAACTGGCTGATGTCACTTGAGTTTTGCTCTTTGGGGATGTACACACCATCTGCCGTCATCCACTGGCCGCTGATCTTCTGGTTTCTCCAAGCCGATCGCAGCAGCCTGTGGAGCCACTCCAGCACCTTGGGACATTTCTTGTAAAGCTGGTAAGGTATTCCGTTTGGCCCTGGTGATGATTTGGCTCTGGCTTTGTCGACCACCTTCTTGATTTCCGCCAACGTTGGAGGCTTGCCATTGAACTGTTCCTCAGGGTTGGTTGGCCACACCAGACCTTGAATGTCGAGTGGTGCTTTGCTCTGTGGGTCAGAGTATGTTTTCCTCAGATGCTGCTCAAGAACTCCTTTGTCCACACTTAGGGTCCCAGATTTTGGCTGCTCAAACAGTGTTCTGGCAAACTGGAAGGGGTCTCTGAAGAAGCGCTCTTGTGTCTTCTTCTTTTTGCTCTTCCTCTTCCTCGCAGATTCCGCTTTGCTGAGGGCGCTGTGTTTTTCTTTCAGGTCTTTCCACAGTTTTTCCAAGCCTTGTTTTTCAGCTGGCAATGCGGTCTTCATTTGCATCTTGAGGTTTTTCTTTTGGACCCTGATCTTGTCCATCTTTTCTTGGCGTCTGGATTTCTTTGGAGGTGTTTTCTCTTTGGGTAGTTTTGCTCCATAGGCGTCTCTACATGTGGCATACACAATGTCCCCATATGTGGCTAGTTTGTGTTCCAGGGTGCTTTTCCCTATCAGTGCATCGAGTCTTTGGACGATTTTTGCATCCAGTTTCTCCCAATCTTCAGTTTCGTTTGCTCGTGGCAAGTTGAGTTTCAGGCGCCTGGCATCGAGGGCCTGTGCAAATTCCTCATCCGAACCAACAGCGTGGATGTCCTTGGCACTGTGGTTTAAATCCTGGCCTTGGTCTTCCGACGTCTTATCTGCTGATGCAGTGCGCTGCTGCTCATTCAGATGAGTCTTCACACATCCCATCTTTGTTCTGTGGATCTTCATGCCACGGGTGGTAGCGAAACGCTTTCCACAGACACATGGATATTTCATTTGGTCCATGTTCATAGTCCGTTTGGGATTTGCAGTCATGATTGGTTGAGCACCGATGGATTCATCATTCTCTCCCCCTTTCGGTGAATCCTGGGAGCATCTTTTCCTTTTATTCTTAGTAGCCACATATTTAAGGCAAAGTGGGGAGCCAGCCCACAGAGCCCTTGGTTCTGGTCTTTCCCAGTGTCCTCCGGTCTTTCCCGGACGTCCTCCGGCCTATTCCCGGAAGTCAATGGTTTACCCATGCATCAGTAGAAAGAAACTCGTGGAGAGCGTGGCAGCAGAGAGTCCTCAGAAGAGAAGCCCCCTTCAAGCAAGTGTTTCGGCCCTTATCTCCTGACACTCTAGGGGGGTTGGGCCACACCCGGTTCATGACTCCGGATGTCCCTCTGCTGCCCTTTTTTTTTTTTTCCCCATCTTGGGACGAGCCATGGCTGGGATTCGAACCCATGACCCTCTGGACATGCTCATTTTCCACTTAATGACTCGCGCTTTAACCACTGAGCCACAGGGACTATAATAGAAGTGTGTTCACCGCTGTATGGTTGTAGTGATCATTTCCCAGTATGCTTCACTTGGTCGAAAAAAGGAGTTAAAATTCCGAAGAATGGTCACACGTTTATAAGATACAGGTGCTTACGGAATTTTGATAAAAAATAAATTTTTGTTTGATTTGAGCAATTCACATCTTTTCCTAGTCTACCAATTTACAAATCCTGATGAAGCCTGGGAAGTTTGGTACCACAATTTTTTTAAATATTTATGATAAACATGCATCTTTCAAAACCAAGCGTGTTAGAAGCAGCCCTCTGTTACCATGGCTATCAAAAGATGTACAGGACGCTATGAACCAAAGAGATCACCTCTTGTCTACGGGAACGAAGAAAGAATTTGTAAATCAAAGAAATTATGTTAATTATGTAAAACGAGCAGCTAAGAAAAAGTACTTTCAAGAACTTGTTTCTTCTAATGCCAATAGCAGAGCAATTTGGAATGCTATCAATCAGCTGACAAACAAAAACATCAGTAAAAATACATCTCATGAAGACCTGTGTCCTGAGAAACTTAATGACCATTTTTGTAATATTGCTAAGACAACAATAAAATCAGATAGATATGTCCAAAACACTCTTACATTATTAAACGATTTCTGTGATTCAAAAGCCATATCCTCAGACTTAGACATCCCCTTAATGTCAGTCCATGATGTATATAATGCCCTGATCCGTCTAAAAGAAACGTGCTCGTGGCTTAGACGGCATTGATGGCAAAATCCTAAAACTTGCAGCTCCAATTATTTCTGATACACTGACCTACATCTTCAATTTATGTATATCTAAAAACCAATTTCCTAAATCTTTCAAAATTGCTAGGGTAAGACCCATCTATAAATCAGGTGACACCTCGGATCCTTGTAATTACAGACCAATTTCTATCCTGTCTGTGGTATCAAAACCTTTAGAGGATCATCTAAGAAGATGCATTCTTAACCATATTGACAAATATAACTTATTTCACCCTAATCAGTCTGGTTTCAGGAAACATCACTCCTGCCACACTGCACTGACCAACCTAGTAGACAAATGGCTCACAAATATCAATGAAAACAAGATGACCGGTGTCCTTTTTATTGACTTTGCAAAAGCTTTTGATGTAATTGACCACACACTGCTTCTAAAAAAAGTTTAAATTGTACCGTTTATCCAATAATGCTCTAGAACTCATCTCTTCGTTTTTAAGCGACAGAAAACAAATTGTCTCAATTCATGAACTCCAGTCTTCTATCTTGCCTCTCAAACATGGTGTTCCTCAAGGCTCCGTCCTAGGACCCATACTTTTCTCAATATATATTAATGATCTCCCCCTGTTTCTCCCAGCGCTTTGTGATATGTTCGCCGATGACACTACTGTTCATGCGTGTGATCGCAAAGCAGAAAAAGTATCTATGTTATTACAGCAAAGTATTAACCAGCTAACCGAATGGTCTGAATTAAACCATATGTGTTTAAACCCTGTCAAAACCAAACATATGATCATAACCACAAAACAAAAACGTCAAACCCTTTCTTATACGAGCACACCCCTTTCTATCAATGGTATAACTATCGAAGAAACAGTCTGTCATAAAGTCTTAGGAGTAGTTATAGACAACAATCTGTCATGGTCAGAACATGTACGGTCTTTGTGCAAAACAGTTTCAAAAAAGATATACCAGCTGTCCAAGATAAAGCATTTCCTAGACTGCCATTCACGTAAAATATTTCTTCACGCTTATATTGAATCCCATATAAATCATGCATCTACAATTTGGGATTCAGCAAGTAATCATATACTCAAACCTTTGTTTAGTCTTTATAGACGTTCCCTGAAATTAGTTTTGTTAAAATCGGTTACGTTATCATACTCTGACTATACAGATCTGGATATTTTACCATTAAACTTGAATGCAAGAGTGAAGGGCTTGTGGCTCATGAAAACTAGTGACTCTAGAGACAGGAAGGATATGGAGTCTCACCTGATTCAAAAACTGGGCACCAGAAATCCAGCTGGTATCAATGAAAAAGCTTAGCAATTCTGTGTACTTCTTTTTCCCGAGCCAGATCAGGTGGACAATGACTTATCATTCCCTTTCCCCTTTAGTACTTACCTGTGCATGGTTGGTCTGCATCAGTGGCCTCTTCGTGACCGTAGAGCCTAGCGCCTACTGGAATGATCGTTTGAGAGCCTATATCTTTTGCCAGGAGTTTCTGAGTAGGGTTAGCTCCCTAGTCTCCTGTCTTTTTGTTGTTGTTGTTTTTTTCTATTTTCTTTTATTTTATTTATTCATTTATTTTTTTTTCACTTACTTTTGTATCTGTCCCTCTCCTTCCTACTTTCCTTGGCCCCCTTCTCTCCCCCCCCCCCCCCACCCCTCCTCTCCTTTTTTTTTTTGTTCCCTACCCCCTTTCACCCCCCCTCTACCCCTCCCTACCCCCTCCTCCCCCTTTCCCTTCTCTCCCTCTCCTCCTCCGTCCTTGTTCCTTTTCTGTCGTCCTCTGAGGGGCTCCTTCCCCCTTTCGTTCCTTCTCTTTACTTTCCCTCTTACTTCCTTTCTCTCTACTTTTGACCTCAACTATTCTCCTCTCTCACACCCCCACCCTCCTCCCTCTCGCCCTCCCACATACCTCCACCCTTGCTTTAGGTCCTTCTTTTTGTCCTCTCTTTATGTCTCTCCTTCTCTCCCCCCGCCCCCTCCCCTTTCCCCTCCCTCCCCCTCCCCCCCCCCCCCCCTTTTTTTCCCTTTATTTATCTATCGGTATATATATATATATATATATATATATATAAAATATACATATGTGTATGTATAGATTTTTTTTTTTTTTTTTTTTTGTCATTGGGAGTGTTGTTAGCGCCTCTCATCATGACCTCATATCTATCTTTTGCTTTAATACTCTTATTTTTGCCTTTTTTGTCTGTTGCGCCACCATAGCACCACCTACCTCCCTGTGCTATACCCAAATGTCTTAATGTATGCCTTGTTTGTACATTTACCCATTTATTCCCCATTGTAACCCCCCCACCCACCCACCCACCGCCCCATCCTTCTTTTTTTTTTTTTTTTTTTTTTTTAGGTATATATGTGGTTGTGTGTGTGCTTATTGGCGTGTGTATGTGTGCGTGCGTGGTTGTTCGTGCGCGCGCGCGCACTTGTATGTATGTGTGTGTGTGTGTTGTGTGTGTGTGTGTGTGTGTGTGTGTGTGTGTGTGTGTGTGTGTGTGTGTGGTTGTGCCCGCGGGCAAGTGCTTTTGTATGTGTGTGTGGGGGGGGGGGGGGGGGGGTGAGCCTTGCAGCTCTTAGCTGCGTCTGGCTAGTGGGTTTTTTCTCGGGGTTCTCCCGTTTTCCCTCTCACCCCTTGGTGCTTGGGTAGGGCAACCTACCCTTGGGTCAGACTTGGGTCGGGTGCTTTAGGCGGCTGACCCGCGTCTCCCCCCCCCCCCCCCTCCCCTTTGTGTTTTCTCTTGTTCATTTCATTCATATGCAACACACCCACTACATACCATCACACCCTCCCCCTCCACTCACTTTCCTTCCCCTCCTCGTCTCTCTCATTCTCCACTCTTCCTCTACTTCCATTCTCTCTCAGTCTCTCCCCTCTCTTTCTCCCCTCCCCCCCTCTCTCTCTCTCTCTCTCTCTCTCTCTCTCTCTCTCCTTTTCCTCCTCCTCACTTTACTCTACCCTCTTTCCTCGTGCCCTATTCCTCGAACTCTACTCACCCTCTCTCCCACTGTCCCTCTGTCTACTTCATTCACCACTTTGGCTTCACAAGGGGAGTATTGTGCATGTTTATGTCTGTATTTTTTTGTCGCTGAGGAAGGCATATTGCCGAAAATTTCTTGTCCTGTTTTTGTCGTGCATTAAAACTGCGTTACTTCACACTTTGTTTTGTGTGCTCTTCTGCTTTTTTGTCGTGTTCCAGTAACGCTGCAGTTTGTTTCTTTTGCCGTTAAACTTGAAGCTTAAACTCAATAAAGCTTTTTTCATGTTTAAGATTCTTTCGGGTCGTGCTCCCCCTTCAGTTACAGAGAAATTTAGATTTAATGAAAATCGCCATTTTCATAAAATTGTAATACCCTGTCCAAGAATAGATATGTTTAAAACCAGTCTTCACTACTCTGGCCGCTTCTTGTGGAACCGCATTTCACCCTCTCTTGATGTTCATGCCAGCATATATAGCTTTAAAGGGCACTTCATACCTAACTAATGACTGAATTTTCCAATTCATGCTCTTAAACTTTCTCTCTCTCTCTCTCTCTCTCTCTCTCTCTCTCCTCTCTCTCTCTCTCTCTCTCGCTCTCTCTCCCTCTGTCGGCTGCGCGTCGTCTCTCTCCTCTTCTCTCTCTTCTCTCTCTCTCTCTCTCTCTCTCTGTACTGGTCTCTCTCATCTATTGTTCCAAAGGTGCTGCTTGTCAAGTGTAAATTCTTGTCTTTGCTTACAGGATGGGGTGCCTGTTCAATGATTTTCTTTTTCTTTTTCCAGAAATGTGTTATAATTTTATTGTTGTGATAATGTTTATTGTATATATATTTATCTATCTTCCAATAACCATTTTTTTCATGAACTATATATGATGACCCCTCCCCTCCCACCTGTTTCTCTCTCTGTCTCTCTCTCTGTCTCTGTCTCTCCCCTCTCTCTCTCTCTCTCTCTCTCTTCTCTCTCTCTCTCTCTCTCTCTCTCTCTCTCTCTTCCAGGCATTGATTGTCTTCTGTTCTTTTGTGTTAACCATTTCCTCTGTCTATTTATAGCGTTTATGTATGTTTACTTCAATTCTAGATTAGTTTTGCTGATGTTATTTCTATATATTTCCCTTTATTGAAGGCCGGATGTAAAAAAGCCATTTTGTGCTTATTCCGCTTTTCCCCTCATTGAAAAAGATTCGTTCGTTCGTTCGTTCGTTCTCTCTCTCTCTCTCTCTCTCTCTCTCTCTCTCTCTCTCTCTCTCTCTCTCTCTCTCTCTCTCTCTCGCTCGCTCGCTCGCACGCTTGTAAATACATGGATATGTATGATCATTTACTGAATACAGGAAAATGAAATGAGAACATATGTCTCGTTAACAACTTCGCAGGTGGATATGAAATGCAGAATGGCAAGAACGAAAAGGCAGTGAAAAACACCTTGGCCGGCTCCATGAGGTGATACATCCACCATCCTTTTATTCTGCTTTTTCCCTTCCTACCTGTCTGTCTCTCTGTCTGTCTGTCTGTCTCTCTGTCTGTCTGTCTCTCCGTCTGTCTGTCTGTCTGTCTGTCTCTGTCTCTCTCTCTCTCTGTCTCTCTCTCTCTCTCTCTCTCTCTCTCTCTCTCTCTCTCTGTCTCCCTGTGTCTCTGTCTCTGTATCTCTGTCTCCCTGTCTGTCTGTCTGTGTGCGCGCGCACGCGCACGCGCACATGTGTGTGTGTGCTGTGTGTGTGTGTGTGTGTGGTGTGTGTGTGTGTGTGTGTGTGTTTCAGTTTAACGTTTAAAATCCCATCACTAATCCAGTAGGAAAGTCTGAAATCGGATAGATATCATAAATAGTCGGCATGACCCTGAAAAGGATCACCAAACTTAATGTAATTTTGCAAGCAAATACTCTGGGCAACGAGATTTTTTTTTATCTGACAGTCACCAATAGTACCAATGAATGAGCTTTTTTTTTTCTTTTTCTCTTAGTTGTTGTTGCTGCTGCTGATTTTATCATTGTGACGTACTGCCTTTTTTCAATGTGTTGACAGATTTGTCCGCAAAGGTAAACCATGCCATGAGAATTATTGTCCTGACGGCTCCGGTTCCTCATGCTGTTCCTTTCCGACACATGCCACTGTTATGACAAGAAAACTGAGCCAAAGTGCGTTTTGTATCAATAACTAAGACAACCGAGGTGCTAGATGATCTGACATCGTTACCTTGATCTTAGTCTCGCTCAGGTCTTATTCTTTATCATTACTTTATCGTTCTTTAACATTACTTCAGCCTGATGTCCTATGACTTGTTTCAGAGGAAAAGTTGTCGTATTCTGTTTTACAATATATGGTTCTGTTTATGGCTTGTCAAAAAAAAAAAAAAGACAATAACAACAACAGCGACAACAACAATAATAACAACCTCAAAACTGATCGCAGTGTAAGGACTTACATGTAAAGCTTGTTTACTAAGATCTGCCAGACGTCGGCATATTTGACTGCTTTTTCTCAGGTGCATCAGTGGAAGCGTGCATACTTTTCTTCTAACTAAGGGGAGCCTAACACATAGCACACATGCAAACAATTACATACTTACAGACATAGACAAGCATCCATCAACGCGCGTGCGAACGCACACGCAAACATTTGCACACACGATTTCCACGTACAGCAAAGAACTATTCTCACGGTTTTCTCAACTTCTTCTTCGGCTACATAAGATCAAGGTTGTTAGCGAAACGTATTTGTGCAAGGGTGACCCCCCCCCCCCCCCCACCCATCCCCCGGCTCTTTCTCCCCCACATGTACGTTCACTCTGTGATTTAAATTACAAGGAAAATAAAACTTGAACAGAACTTCTATGTGTAGTGTCTTCAGCCATGTCTGTGCGCGCGCGCGCGTGTGTGTGTGTGAGAGAGAGAGAGAGACAGAGAAAGAGAGAGAGAGAGGGGGGGGGGATGATTCTGCCTGTCTGCCAAGTTCTGCTTAACATTGGGTATTGTATTGTGCTGTACTGTACTGTAACGCATGTATGTGTTGAATTTACATGTATTGCGTGATATCATATTGTATTGTGTTGTACTGTACTGTAACGTATGTACTGTCTTGAGTTTACATGTATTGTGTAATATTACATTGTATTGTGTTGTGCTCCATAGTGATGCCTTGTTTTGTAACGCATTGTGTTTTGTGTTGCATTGTTATGTCTTGTGTTGCATTGTTATGTCGTGTGTTGCATTGTTATGTTTTGTGTTGCATTTTTATGTCTTGTGTTGCATTGTTATGTCGTGTGTTGCATTGTTATGGCTTGTGTTGCATTGTTATGTCTTGTGTTGCATTTTTATGTCTTGTGTTGCATTGTTATGTCGTGTGTTGCATTCTTATGTCTTGTGTTGCATTGTTATGTCGTGTGTTGCATTCTTATGTCTTGTGTTGCATTGTTATGTAGTGTGTTGCATTGTTATGTCTTGTGTTGCATTGTTATGTCGTGTGTTGCATTTTTATGTCTTGTGTTGCATTATGTCCTGTGTTGCATTGTTATGTCTTGTGTTGCATTGCTATGATTTGTGTTGCATTGCTATGTCTTGTGTTGCATTGCTATGTCTTGTGTTGCATTGTTATGTCTTGTGTTGCATTGTTATGGCTTGTGTTGCATTGTTATGGCTTGTGTTGCATTGTTATGTCTTCAGTTGCATTGTTATGTCTTCAGTTGCATTGTGATGTCTTCAGTTGCATTGTTATGTCTTGAGTTCCATTATGTTTCTAATGCGTTGTGATGTCTAGTGTTGCATTGTTATGTCTTGTGTTGCATTATGTCAAGAGTTGCATTATGCTTTGTCATGCAATGTAATGTCTTGTGTTGCATTGTTATGTCTTGCGTTGCATTGTTGCATTGTTATGTCTTGTGTTGCATTATGTCATGAGTTGCATTATGCTTTGTAATGAAATGTAATGTCTTGTGTTGCATTGTTATGTCTTGTGTTGCATTGTCATGTCTTGAGTTGCATTATGTTTCTAATTCATTGTTATGTCTTGTGTTGCATTGTTATGTTTTGTGTTGCATTGTTATGTCTTGAGTTGCATTACGCTTTGTAATCATCACGTGCTTGTGCTAGGGGACTGCTCCTGTAACCCTCATGCCCCACCATCACCTGTACGTGTTTAAGGGGAGGGGGGGGGGCTGCTCCTTTAACCCTCAGGTTCCCACCATCACCTATACGTGCTGAGGGGGGGGGGGGTCGGAGGGGCTGCTCCTGTAACCCTCAGATTCCACTTTCACCTGTACGTGCTGTTTGGGGACTGTTCCTGTAACACTCAGGTCCACCATCATCTGAAGGTGCAGGGAGGGGACTGCTCCTGTAACACTCAGGTCCTGCCATTACCTCTACGTGCTGAGAGGGGGGCAGGCTGCTCCTGTAACCCTCAGGTCCCATTATCACCGGTACGTGTGCTGATGGTGGGGGGGGGGGGCTGCTCCTGTAACCCTCAGGTCCTACCATCACTTGTGAATCCGGACGGAAGGGGGAGCTGCCCCTGTAACCCACAGGTCCCATCATCACCTGTACGTGTGTTGATGATGTGTGTGTGTGTGTGGGGGGGGGGGGGGGCTGGTCCTGTAACCCTCAGGTCCTACCATCACTTGTGAATCCTAATGGAAGGGGGAGCGACTCCTGTAACCCTCAAGCCCCATCATCACCTGTACATGCTGAGGGGGGTTTGGGGGGGGGGATTGCTCCCGTAACCCTCAGTTCCCACCATCACCTGTATTTGCTAGGGGGAGGAGGCTGCTCCTGTAACCCTCAGGTCCCACTGCTCCTGTAACCCTAAGGTCTCAACATCACCTGTACGCACTCAGGTGGGGGGATGGAGGGGGCTGATCCTGTAACCCTCAGGTCCCATCATCACCTGTATTTGCTTAGGGGAGTGGGTCTACTCCTGTAACCCTCAGGTTCCACCATCACTTGTGTTTGCTGAACAGGGGGGGAGGGGGGCTGCTCCTGTAACCCTCAGAACCAACCATCACCTGTTCCTGCTGAGGGGAGGGGAGAGGGGGGCTGCTCTTGTAACCCTCAGGTTTTGCCATCACATGTACGTGCTGAGGGGAGGGGAGGGGGGGTTCTGCTCCTGTAACCCTCAGGTCCCACCATCACCTGTACCTGCTGAGGGGAGGGGAGGGGGGGTTGCTCTTGTAACCCTCAGGTTCTGCCATCACATGTATGTGCTGAGGGCGGGGAGCTGCTCCTGTAAACCCCAGGTCCCACAATCACCTGTACGTGCTGAGGGAAAGGTGAGGGCTGCTACTGTAACCCTCAGGTCCCACAATCACCTGTAGGTGCTGAGGGGGGGCTCCTACCGTAAGCCTCAGGTGCCACATCACCTGTACGTGCTAAGGAGGAGGTGCTCCAGTAACCCTCAAGCCCCACCATCACCTGTACGTGCTGATGGCGGGGGGGGGGGAGCTGCTTCTGTAACCCGCAGGTCCCAACCATCACCTGTACGTGCTGAGGGGGAGGGGGGAGGCTGCTCCTGTTACCCTGAGGTCCCACCATCACCTGTACGGGCTGAGGGTGGGGGGAGGGCTGCTCCTGTAACCCTAAGGTCTCAACATCACCTGTACGCACTGCGGTTGGAGGGGGGGGGGAGGGGCTGATCCTGTAACCCTCAGGTCTCATCATCACCTGTATTTGCTGAGGGGAGGGGGTCTACTCTTGTCACCCTCAGGTTCCACCATCACTTGTGTTTGCTGAAGGGGGGTTGGGGGGCTACTCCTGTAACCCTCAGAACCCACCTTCAACTGCACGCGCTGAGGAGAGTGGGGGTGCTGCTCCTTTAACCCTCTGGTCCCACCATCACCTGTACCTGCTGAGGGGAGTGGCGGGGGGTCTGCTCTTGTAACCCTCAGGTCCCACCACCACATCTACGTGCTGAGGGCGGGGAGCTGCTCTTGTAAACCTCAGGTACCACCATCTTCTGTACGTGCTGGGTGGGGGGGGGGGAGCTGCTCCTGTAACCTTCAGGTCCCATGATCAGTTCACCTGTATGTGCAAGGGGAGGGCGAGGGCTGCAGGGAGGGGGGGCTGCTCTTCTACTCCTCAGGTCCAACCATCACCTGTGCGTGCTAAGGACAGGGCAAGGGCGGCTGCTCCTGTAACCCTCAGTTCTCACCATCACCTGTACGTGCTGAGGGGAGGCGAGGAGGGCTGCTCCTGTAACCCTCAGGTACCACCATCACCTGTACGTGTTGAAGGGAGGCGAGGTGGGGGCTGCTCCTGGAACCCTCAGGTCGCACCATCACCTGTAGAGGGGAGAGGGGGTACTTCTGTGCAGGTGCACCTCAGGTGCCACCATCACATCTACGTGCTGAGGGTGGGGGGCTGCTCCTGTAAGCCTCAGGTCCCACCATCTCCTGTTCGTGCTGAGGGTGGGGGGGGGAGGGGGGAGCTGCTCCTGTAACCTTCAGGTCCCACCATCACGTGTACGTTATGAGGAGTGGAGGGGCTGCTCCTGTAACCCTCAGGTCTTACCATTACCTGCTCGTGTTCGGAGATGGAGGGGGGGGGACGAGGGCTGCTCCTGTAACCCTCAGGTCCCACCATCACCCGTACATGCTGAGGGGAGGGGAAGCTGCTCCTGTAACCCCTAGGTGCCACCATCACCCGTACGTTCTGAGGGGGGGGGGGGGCTTCCCCTGTAACCCACAGCTCCCACCATTACCTGTACGTGCTGAGGGAGGGGGGAGGGCTACTCCTTTAACCCTCGGGTCCTACTATCACCTGTATTTGCTGAGGTGAAGGGGGTGCTTCACCTTTAACCTAAATGTCCCACCATCGCCTGTACGTGGTGTGTGTGTGGGGGGGGGGACTCCTAATGTAAGCCTCAGGTCCCACAACACCTGTACGTGTTAAGGGGGGTGGGGTGCTCCTGTAACCCTCAGGTCCCACCATCACTTGTGTTTGCTGAATGGGGGGGGGGAGGGGGCGGGGGACTGCTCCTGTAATCCTCAAAACCCACCTTCACCCGTACGTGCTGAGGAGAGGGGAGTTGCTTCTTTAACCCTTAGGTCCCACCATGCTGAGTGAAGGGGAGAGGAGGGGGGCTGCTCTTGTAATCCTCAGGTCATGCCATCACGTGTACGTGCTGAGGAGAGGGGAGGGTGGGGGAACTGCTCCTGTAAACCTCAGGTCCCACCATGACATCTACGTGCTGGTGGGGGTGGAGCTGCTCCTGTAACCTTCAGGTCCCACCATCACGTGTACGTTATGAGGAGAGGAGCGGCTGCTCCTGTAACCCTTAGGTCCTACCATCACCTGTACCTGCTGCAGAGAGGGGGGGGGCGGATCTGCTCCTGTAACCTTCAGGTCCCACCATCACGTGTACGTTATGAGGAGAGGAGCGGCTGCTCCTCTAACCCTTAGGTCCTACCATCACCTGTACCTGCTGCACGGAGGGGGGGGGGGGTTGCTCCTGTAACCCTCATGCCCACCAGCACCCGTACGTGCTGCGGGGAGGGGGGGGGGCGGGCTGCTCCTGTTACCCTCAGGTCCCACCAGCACCTGTACGTGCTAAGAGTGGGGGGGGGGGGGGAGTGGGCTGCTCCTGTAACCCTCAGATCCCACCGTGACCTGTACGTGCTGAGGGGAGCGGGGGCTGATCCTGTAACCCTCAAGTCCCACCTTCACCTGTACGTGCTGAGGGGGGGGGGGGGGGGGGCTGCTCCTGTAACCTTAAGGTCTCACTATCACCTGTACGTGCTGAGAGGAGGGGAAGGGCTGTTCCTGTAACCCTCAGGTTCTACCATCACCTGCACGTTCTGAGTGGAGTGGGGCAGCTCCTGTAACCCTAACGTCCACAATCACCTGTTCGTGGTGAATAGGGGGGCTGCTCCTGTAACCTTCAGGTTTTACTATCACCTGTACGTGCTGAGGGGAGGGGAGGGCTGCTCCTGTAACCTTAATGTTCCACCATCACCTGTACGTGCTGAGGGATGGGGGGTGCTGTTCCTGTAACCCTCAGGTCTCACCATCACCTATAGGTGGGGAAGGGGAGGGGGCTGCTCCTGTAACCCTCAGGTCTCACCATCACATGTACGTTCCGAAGGGAGGGGGGGTTGCTCCTGTAACCCTAACGTCCACCATCACCTGTAGGTGGGGAAGGGGATGGGGGCTGCTCCTGTAACCCTCAGGTCTCAACGTCACCTGTACGCACTGAGGTGGGGGGGGGGGCTGATCCTGTAACCCTCAGGTCTCAACATCACCTGTACGCACTGAGGCGGGGGGGGGGGGCTGATCCTGTAACCCTCAGGTCCCATCAACACCTGGATTTGCTGAGGGAAGGTCTACTCCTGTAACCCTCAGGTCCCACCATCACTTGCGTTTGCTGAATGGGGGGGGGGGGGGGGGCGCTGCTCCTGTAATCCTCAGAACCCACCTTCACCCGTACGTGCTGAGGAGAGGGGGTCTGCTCCTTTAAACCTCAGGTCCTACTATCACCTGTACCTGCTGAGGGGAGGGGAGAGGTGGTACTGCTCCTGTAAACCTCAGGTCCCACTGATATTTCTACGTATTGAGGGCGGGGGGCTGCTCCTGTAAGCCTCAGGTCCCACCATCTCCTGTACATGCTGAGGGGTGGGGGGCGGATCTGCTCCTGTAACCTTCAGGTCCCACCATTACGTGTACGTTATGAGGAGAGGAGCGGCTGCTCCTGTAACACTTAGGTCCTACCATCACCTGTACGTGCTGCGTGGAGGGGGGGGGGGGGGAAGGCTGCTCAGGTCCCACCAGCACCTATACGTGCTAAGGGGAGCGGGGGGCTGCTCCTGTAACCCTCTGGTCCTATCATCGCCTGTATTTGCTGAGGGGGTGGAGGGCTGCTCCTGTAACCTCAAGTCCCAACTTCACCTGTACGTGCTGAGGGGGTGGGGTGGGGGCTGCTCCTGTAACCCTCATGTCCTACCATCACCTGTACGTGCTGAGGGAGGGGGGGGGGCGATGTTGCTCCTGTAATCCTCAGATCTCACCATCACCGGTACATGGTGAAGGGGGGGGGGCTGCTCTTGTAACCCTCATGTCCCACCATCACCTGTACGTGCTGAGGGGAGGGGGGATGTTGCTCCTGTAATCCTCAGTCTCACCATCACCTGCACGTTCCGAGGGGGGGGGTGGGGGGAGGGGTGGCTGCTCCTGTAACTTTCAGGTCTCACTATCACCTGCACGTTCCGAGGGGGTGTGTGGGTGCTCTGAACTTTCAGGTCTCACATCCTGCACTTCGGAAGGGGTGTGCTCCGAACTTTCAGGTCTCACTATCACCTGCACGTTTCCGGGGAGGGGGGGTGGCTGCTCCTGTAACCTCAGGTCCACTATCACCTGTACGTCGAGGGGGGGGGGGAGCTGCTCCTGTAACCCTCAGGTCCACCATCACCTGTACGTGCTGAGGGGAGGGGGCGATGCTGCTCCTGTAACCCTCAGGTCCTACCATCACTGTACGTGCTGAGGGGAGGGGGCGATGCTGCTCCTGTAACCCTCAGGTCCTACCATCACTGTACGTGCTGAGGGGAGGGGGGCGATGCTGCTCCTGTAACCCTCAGGTCCTACCATCATCTGTACGTGCTGAGGGGAGGGGGGCGATGCTGCTCCTGTAACCCTCAGGTCCCACCACATCTGTACGTGCTGAAGGTGGGCGCTGATCCTGTAACCCTCAGGTCCACCATCACCTGTACGTGGTGAAGGAGGGTGGCTGTCCTGTAACCCTCAGGTCTCACCATACTGTACTGCTAGGAGGGAGGCTTTGTGACCCTAGCACCATTTGCTAGGGTTCTTGCGCCTAGACTGCCTAGGTTGTCAATCCAAGTTTGTTGTTGTTGTTGTTGTCGTTGTTGTTGTTGTCGCTTCTGTTGCTGCTGCTGTTGTTATTGTTATTAGAGATATATGAAAACAAAACAACAAAAGGCCATTGCCCAAATGTTCTTTAGGGATGCAACCACAGCACAAATGAGATTCTTTTTAATATTCAGTTTATTAACAACTAGATTATTCAAGATTCTACACATGAGAAACTGGTTCAATACACTGGCTTTCCGAAAATTCAAAAGGCTTGGGAACGAAAAGTAACATCGAAAGAATGATGAAGATGGTAAACAGGTTATCATATCTATCATAACGCACTATGTTGGCAGAATCTCATTCATGCTGCTCATTCATGAGATAATCCCTCTTTAACAGGATAGTCATATATAATTATTATGTATGTAATATAAAAAAAAAATATGCACCCCGGATGTGTGCATGAGTGTGCGTGCGTGCGTGCGTGCGTGCGTGCGTGCGTGCGTGTGTGTGTGTGTGTGTGTGTGTGTGTGTGTGTGTGTGTGTCTGTGCGTGTGCGTGCGTGTGTGTGTGTGTGTGTGCGTGCGTGCGTGCGTGTGTATGTGTGTGTGTGTGTGTCCGTGCGTGCATGCGCGCGCGCATGTGTGTGTGTGGTGTGTGTGTGTGTGTGTGTGTGTGTGTGTGTGTGTGTGTGTGCTGTGGGGGAGGTCGAGGTGCATGTGACTAGCGTTTACCCAAGGAAGCAGACTGTGATAATATGCCTCAATGCCATCACAGTAGGACGAAGCAGAGTGTCAACACAAACTTGTTCCGAATTATGTAAACATCCCAGACAATATTCTCAAAGTATTTCTGCTCAATAGGTATGACTCCTACAGACTGATAGCTGAGTCCTCTAGATAATCTGTGAATGCTGATGATGAGTCATGCCCGCCCTGCCACTTCAGATGTCCCAACAGATTTATTCCTTTGTCTGCCTGATTTCCTGTGATGCAATGACGTGGCAGATTGCCAGGGACGTGAAGACGAGAAGGGCTGTGAAGATAGCACCTGCCCTGGCTACTATCGCTGTAGAGATTCCAAGATTTGTCTACATGCTTCGCATGTGTGTGATGGAAAATATGGACAATGTCCGCAAAATGACGATGAATGGGCATGCAATGTCAAATTGTTCACACGGCAAAGGGGTGGATTTATTCGTTTGTTATTTTTTAACAGTTAGACCTGACTTCTTCACATGATCAATAATTGAAGACTTATCTCCGGCAAAAGTGACGAAGTCTATATGAACATCACATTTTTTTCTATAAATCCTGTATGAAAAACATCCTCCCACCGTCGTCAACAAAATGTGCAAGACAATATACATTTTTCTCTTCGAATACGCTGCAAACGATGAATTTGTTTCCAATGTGAATGCGATCGTTATAGCATATTGGCTTAGAAAGAAGTTCCGCAGAATTCGTGGGCATACATTTATAATAAACAAGTAGGGTAACTGGCACAGCCTTTTAAACTTGAATAAAGTCAGACAAATACAAAGACG
>CM065724.1:5308053-5320553 GCA_033310375.1 Conus canariensis
AGCATTCGTTTGGAGTTATGGGACCGTGATTATTTCATCATGGGAGAAAAACTTACCGTGCTTGTTAGTTATTAACATGAAGCATGGTTTTAAACATTTAGACATTGGCTTAGGCTTCGAGTTGAGCTTGTCAGAGGGTGGACTACTTTGGTTGCTTGCCTGGTCTATTGATCTTGGGCCAATTCAAAATGCTTCACTTCCATGAACAATTATCCCGTGGTACTTATACTGAGCGGTTGTAGCCTATTTCCTAATATTTCCTCCAAGTTTGACAAATGTGCAATCTCTGAATACTGTTTTTTTAACAGATTACCACATTAGTTTTACGTCTTTTATCTGTTTGGTTTTAGCCCCAGTTCATTACAATAGTCGTTTAGATGGTTTAGGTTTTAGTTTGCTTATGTTCATTTGTTTGCTACTTGATCCAGTTTTACCTATGAATAAGACGTGTATTTAGCCTGTATAGAGACATAAAGGTGCTTGGGATGCGTTTGATTCATTTATATTCAGACAGTCTGATCCCGCAAGGGAGTTAACAATATCATCGGCAAAAATATTGATGAGTGTTAGACTATATGGTCCAAATCTTCAGTTGAGTAGTTTTGCGCATGTGTTAATTTTCCATAATAATCGCCCAGTGCTTTCCCGCTCAGTAGTCATGTTGATGGGTTTTCCATAATAATCGCCCAGTGCTTTCCCACTCAGTAGTCATGTTGATGGGTTTTCCATAATAATCGCCCATGCTTTCCCGCTCTAGTCGTTATGTTTCCATAATAACGCCCAGTGCTTTCCCGCTCTAGTCATGTTGATGGGTTTTCCATAATAATCGCCCAGTGCTTTCCCGCTCTGTAGTCATGTTGATGGGTTTTCCATAATAATCGCCCAGTGCTTTCCCGCTCTGTAGTCATGTTGATGGGTTTTCCATAATAATCGCCCAGTGCTTTCCCGCTCTGTAGTCATGTTGATGGGTTTTCCATAATAATCGCCCAGTGCTTTCCCGCTCAGTAGTCATGTTGATGGGTTTTCCATAATAATCGCCCAGTGCTTTCCCGCTCAGTAGTCATGTTGATGGGTTTTCCATAATAATCGCCCAGTGCTTTCCCGCTCTAGTATGTTATGGTTTCCATAATAATCGCCAGTGCTTCCCTCGAGTCATGTTGATGGTTTTCCATAATAATCGCCCAGTGCTTTCCCGCTCTGTAGTCATGTTGATGGGTTTTCCATAATAATCGCCCAGTGCTTTCCCGCTCAGTAGTCATGTTGATGGGTTTTCCATAATAATCGCCCAGTGCTTTCCCGCTCAGTAGTCATGTTGATGGGTTTTCCATAATAATCGCCCAGTGCTTTCCCGCTCTGTAGTCATGTTGATGGCTTTCCTGCTCCCAGTTTTCACATTAGCTCATCTGTGTCATCAAAAGAGTACATGATCGACTGGTCGAACACACGCGTGTGCCCGTGCCCACGCGCGTGTGTGTGCGTGTGTGTGTTTGCATGCGCGCGCATGCGTTTTGTTTTGTTTTTTGTTTGATTTAGCGTCTTTTCACAAAATAGTGTTTTTAGACGGATCTTGAAATCATCCTGAATGACATAAGTATTTTATCACAAATAGGAATACCCCGTCATTTCATATCCCCCATCAACATAATTCCCTGTTTGACAGAAATAAACATCAATAAACAATACCTATAATTTAATTTTTTAAATTTTCAGAACGAGCAAACTACATAGCTGTTCCTATAGGACTCCGAAGAAGAGATTTAGCTGCAGTGACAAGAAGTGATTGATCATGAATAATGGCTTTGAGATCGTCATCTTTAGTATTATTTTTGACTGCCAGATAATCGGGCTAATATTGCTTTGTGAACGGACAATAGAATAAAATATGGAACGTTAACATTCTCTCTCCACAGGGACACCTAATATCGTTTATATGTTTGCATTTTAATGCATTGAGTTTTAGTCTGTAACATAAAGAGCTAACTTCTCGTGGCTCATTATTAATAACTTTTTGCAATAAGGAGTCTTTACTGTCAAAAGTTGTGACATTGTGGCTGGCTTTTTTATAGACTGCCTCCAGAAGATGATATCCCTCTTTTACAGATAATGGAATCTTTACAGTTGTGCAGCCATTTGCATTCCTTGCACCTTTCCTTGCCATTCTATCTGCCCAATCATTTGCTTGGACACCACAATGAGAAGGGGCCCAACAAAAAGTTACATCAGAATGGCGCGCATGCGTGTGTAGGTGTATGTGTGCACAGGCGTACGTGTGTGCGTGTGCGTGTGTGTGTGTGTGCGCGCGCACGTGTGTGTGTGTGTGTGTGTGTGTGTGTGTGTGTGTGTGTGTGTGTGTGTGTGTGTCTGTCTGTCTATCTGTCTTTCTGTCTGTCTGCCTGTTTGCTTGTCGGTACGCGCGCGCACGAGCATGGTTTTGTGTACACTCACGCCAACGCTTTTAATTAACAGAAAAAAAGAAATATTTCATTTTTGCTCCCCGTCTACTTTCTTCCCAATTCCTAATTCTTGTCCACAATACACTTTCTCTTTTAGCGCGAAACGCTGACCATAGCTTGTCATGTGACTATCACGTGAGACAGACCCACCGCAGCCAACCCGACAAATCGCGTGTCGCGGCAACACGGCAAACCTGACCTGACCTCTTTTGTACTCGCACACACCTGAGAGGATTGGGACCAGCATTGTCACACCAGCTTGTCGTGCACTTTCTCCTCTTAGCTTTACACTCCAACCTAGTAGCGCCTCGCTGACAATATTCCTCGGACAAGCGTCTGGGACCCGATATGGTTCCAGTGGTGGATGTCGGAGTGTTCGTGGAGGCGGAGGAGAGGGCGCGTGGAAGGGGGAACATTGGGAGTATGGTGCAGAAGCAGTCAGAGGTCAAGGACGTCGTCCGTTTGGTGCACGATGCTATCTGTCAGTATGGCTTCTGTTACCTTGCCAACCATGGACTGTCGCAGCAAGTCGTGAGTCTCTCAGTCTGTCTGTCTGTTTGGCTGGCTGGCTGTTCTCTTCTCTCTCTCTCTCTCTCTCTCTCTCTCTCTCTCTCTCTCTCTCTGTGATACTGATTGTGAAGTTTTTTGAGTGGCCTGTTTCCTCGGGTGCGCCAGAAACGGGTAATCCTGTTTTCTATCTTTTGATGGCCGGGAATGAGGATCGCATGACACCATGTCTTGTGTGTGTGTGTGTGTGTGTGTGTGTGTGTGTGTGTGCGTGTGTGTGTGTGTGTGGTTAGGTGTGTGTGCGCGTGTGTGTGTGTTTGTATGTGCGTGCGCGCGCGCGCGCGCGCGTGTGTGTGTGTGTTTTGTGTAATAATAATAATAATGAATACTTATATACTTATGTGTGTGCGCGTGCGTGCGTGCATGTATGTCTATGTGTGTGTGTGCACGTGCACGCGAGCGCGCGCGCATATGTGTGTGTGTGTGTGTGTGTGTGTGTGTGTGTGTGTGTGTGAGTTCATGTGTCTTCTTTCCTTTCACTCTCTTTTGGAACTGCTCGCCTTTGCTTCTCTGCTGTCATTCTCTTCAGTGACTGTCATCCGTCATCTCCTCAATGCTGAGTGGCTTTTCGCCTCCCCGTTTGGTTTTTGTGTTAGTGTTGCCAAAGACTGCTATTACAACGCCATATAGGCTAGGTATATGCCAGTGAGTTTTCGGAACTGTTGTCTGAGACTGCTATTACAACGCCATACAGGCTAGGTATATGCCAGTGCGTTTTCGGAACTGTTGTCAGCTTCTCCTGCTATTCGTAGCCACATCCTAAACCGAACTCTGTCTGTAACCGTGACCTAATGCTAACCTCAGACCTAAGCTTAGGCTGCTTTATGTAAAGCGTTATGAAAGCTTTCCTGCTGTTCCATGACATTGATCTTACAGGAGTGGCCTCCCCTGATCGTACATGTTCGCAACGCTACGGCAATCTGCCAATCGTGGGCATTGCGTTCTGTTTATGTCAGTTACTTCCGGATTTGTTTTCTCTCATGCTATCCCACGAAATCACCAACACACTCCCCCTCCCTCCTCTTCCCCCCCCCCCCCCCCCCCCCCCCCCCCCCCCCCCCCCCCCTGTTTGAGTTAGGACTGAAAGGATCGCTGTTTTTTTTGTTTGTTTGATTTTTGAGGGGGAATTTGTTGGGGGGAGGGGAGCTTTTTTTTTTGGACAGTTTTTCTTTCTTTTCCCGATTCCAGTTGTTTCATCCATTGGTCGTTTGCTAGTGACGCTTCTGTGGTGTGCTGTTGATTGCGTCCGCGGATTCGAGTGACCAACGTGGAGCTCCCTGACATGACAATTGCTGTCTTACAATCATGGTTTTTTCATGTAATCATAGTATTGTTGTATTGACCACTGCCTTCAAGACAAGAGCCAGATAGGAACACACACACACAGTCACACGCACGCGCGCGCGCGCGCACACACAGACACACACACACACACACACACACATGCACACGCACTCGCACGCATGCACGCATTCACGCACGAACGCTCGCACACACACACACACACACACACACACACACACACACACACACACACACACACACACACATATCACACCACGGTGCATTTTAGTGGACACTACAGATGTGTGGCCATTGGCCCGTGAAGGAAAGCAGGGTGTATGGGGGGGGGGGGAGTTGCTGGAGGTGGACAGATCTTTGAGCTGTGTGTTGTTTCAGGTGGACAGACAGTTCTTTGAGCTGTGTGTTGTTGCAGGTAGACTGTTCTTTGAGCTGTGTGTTGTTGCAGGTGGACAGTTCTTTGAGCTGTGTGTTGTTGCAGGTGGACAGTTCTTTGAGCTGTGTGTTGTTGCAGGTGGACAATTCTGTGAGCTGTGTGTTGTTGCAGGTGGACAGACAGTTCTTTCAGCTGTGTTGTTGCAGGTGGACAGTTCTGTGAGCTGTGTGTTGTTGCAGGAGGACAGTTATTTGAGCTGTGTGTTGTTGCAGGTGGACAGTTCTGTGAGCTGTGTGTTGTTGCAGGTGGACAGTTCTGTGAGCTGTGTGTTGTTGCAGGTGGACAGTTCTGTGAGCTGTGTGTTGTTGCAGGAGGACAGTTCTGGGAGCTGTGTGTTGTTGCAGGTGGCCAGTTCTGTGAGCTGTGTGTTGTTGCAGGTGGACAGTTCTGGGAGCTGTGTGTTGTTGCAGGCGGACAGTTCTGTGAGCTGTGTGTTGTTGCAGGCGGACAGTTCTTTGAGCTGTGTGTTGTTGCAGGTGGACAGACAGTTCTGTGAGCTGTGTGTTGTTGCAGGAGGACAGTTCTGTGAGCTGTGTGTTGTTGCAGGTGGACAGTTCTTTCAGCTGTGTGTTGTTGCAGGTGGACAGACAGTTCTGTGAGCTGTGTGTTGTTGCAGGAGGACAGTTCTGTGAGCTGTGTGTTGTTGCAGGTGGCCAGTTCTGGGAGCTGTGTGTTGTTGCAGGCGGACAGTTCTGTGAGCTGTGTGTTGTTGCAGGCGGACAGTTCTTTGAGCTGTGTGTTGTTGCAGGTGGACAGTTCTTTGAGCTGTGTGTTGCTGCAGGTGGACAGTTCTTTTAGCTGTGTGTTGTTGCAGGTGGACAGTTCTGTGAGCTGTGTGTTGTTGCAGGTGGACAGTTTTTTGAGCTGTGTGTTGTGCAGTGGACATTCTTTGAGCTGTGTGTTGCTGCAGGTGGACAGTTCTTTGAGCTGTGTGTTGTTGCAGGTGGACAGGTTCTTTGAGCTGTGTGTTGTGCAGGAGACAGTTCTGTTGAGCTGTGTGTTGTTGCAGGTGGACAGACAGTTCTGTGAGCTGTGTGTTGTTGCAGGTGGACAGTTCTGTGAGCTGTGTGTTGTTGCAGGTGGACAGTTCTGTGAGCTGTGTGTTGTTGCAGGTGGACAGTTCTTAGCTGTGTGTTGTTGCAGTGACGTTGTGAGCTGTTGTTGTGCAGGTGGACAGTTCTGTGAGCTGTGTGTTGTTGCAGGAGGACAGTTCTTTGAGCTGTGTGTTGTTGCAGGAGGACAGTTCTGTGAGCTGTGTGTTGTTGCAGGGAGACAGTTCTTTCAGCTGTGTTTGTTGCAGGTGGACAGACAGTTCTTTGAGCTGTGTGTTGTTGCAGGTGGACAGTTCTGTGAGCTGTGTGTTGTTGCAGGAGGACAGTTCTGTGAGCTGTGTGTTGTTGCAGGAGGACAGTTCTGTGAGCTGTGTGTTGTTGCAGGGGACAGTTCTGTGAGCTGTGTGTTGTTGCAGGAGGACAGTTCTGTGAGCTGTGTGTTGTTGCAGGAGGACAGTTCTGTGAGCTGTGTGTTGTTGCAGAGCGTTGGAGTCAGACAGTTCTGTGAGCTGTGTGTTGTTGCAGGAGGACAGTTCTGGAGCTGTGTGTTGTTGCAGGTGGACAGACAGTTCTGTGAGCTGTGTGTTGTTGCAGGAGGACAGTTCTGGGAGCTGTGTGTTGTTGCAGGTGGACAGACAGTTCTGTGAGCTGTGTGTTGTTGCAGGTGGACAGACAATTCTGTGAGCTGTGTGTTGTTGCAGGAGGACAGTTCTTTGAGCTGTGTGTTGTTGCAGGAGGACAGTTCTGTGAGCTGTGTGTTGTTGCAGGAGGACAGTTCTGTGAGCTGTGTGTTGTTGCAGGAGGACAGTTCTGTGAGCTGTGTGTTGCTGCAGGAGGACAGTTCTTTGAGCTGTGTGTTGTTGCAGGTGGACAGTTCTTTGAGCTGTGTGTTGCTGCAGGTGGACAGTTCTTTGAGCTGTGTGTTGTTGCAGGTGGACAGTTCTTTGAGCTGTGTGTTGTTGCAGGTGGACAGTTCTTTGAGCTGTGTGTTGTTGCAGGGACAGACAGTTCTGTGAGCTGTGTTGTTGCAGGAGGACAGTTCTGTGAGCTGTGTGTTGTTGCAGGAGGACAGTTCTGTGAGCTGTGTGTTGTTGCAGGTTGACGGTGCCTTCTCCACGTCCAGACAGTTCTTTGAGCTGGACCCCCAGGTGAAGGGCAGGTACGCCAGAGGGGACAGCTCCAACCACGGCTGGGTCAGTCTGGAGACGGAGAAGTAAGGAGTCATCAGTATAAGGTCATTTTGATCGTCATTATCGTCGGCATCTTCATCATTATCAACATCATGATTGTGGTGGTGGTCGTCGTCGTCGTCATCGTCATCAACATCATCATCATCATCATCATCATCATCGTCATCGTAATCATCATCATCGTCGTCATCGTCATCATCATCATTGTCGTCATTATCGTTATATCGTCGCCATCATTGTCATCACCATCGTTATCATCATTATCATCATCATCATCATCATCATCATCATCATCATTGTCGTCATTTCATCACCATGGTCATCGTCGTCATATCCATGACCAGGAGGTGGTTAAGGGTCACTCCAGACTGTTCGTTGGCTTTATTTCTCTTTCAGGCATTCTGCTATGATGTCATAGGGCTTTTGTCCTAAGCTTTCTGTCATGATATATTATCTGTCCTATATTCTTTCTCACGTGAGAAATATCTCGTCAGGAAACTGAGCAACACTTTCAGAGACGCCCCTATTGAGTGGATACGGGGGCCGGAATAGCTCAGTTGCTAGAGCGCCGGACTCGTAATCCAAGGGTTGCGGGTTCGAATCTCCGTCGGGCCGTTTCGGTAAGGGGGATTTTTCCCTCGGAGTTAACATTGGTTCTGACTCCATTTCCCACACAGTCCTTCGAATGAGACTCTAAACTGTGGTTCCGTGTGTGAACGCACGCATAGCATCTTGTACATACGTGAAATCCCATCACCATTTTCGGAAGAGAAGGCCAGTTTGGCCGTTGGTATGGATGACACGTTACACACAGCATGCACCTTCCCCGAAGATGGAGTATGGCTGCCGTAATGGCAGGATAAAAAAAACGATCATACACACAAAACTCCACTCCCTTTGTTGGACAGATGGAATTAATACTTGCCTGTCTATATAGGGAGTGTCCGCAGGAGTATCAGCCTGCGTACGCAGAAGAAGAGTGGATACAATTCGACCATGAGGCTTCAGTC
The DNA here is from genome assembly GCA_033310375.1 of Conus canariensis. Taxonomy (NCBI): domain Eukaryota; kingdom Metazoa; phylum Mollusca; class Gastropoda; order Neogastropoda; family Conidae; genus Conus; species Conus canariensis. Next base: position 5,316,064 of record CM065724.1, read on the forward strand.
TTCCCATCAGAAGCCATAGTGCAGTCAGCTGTGAGTACGAGCCTAGCGGGGCTGAAAAACCCCACAAAGAAATGCCTATTATGGGACTCGAACCACCGACCTCCCAGCCTGTGTGTCTGCGACACTAGGCACTGCACCATGCTGGCTGTTATGATGTGAAGTCCACAGTGTATCAGCACATGGCTTTGTAAACCTTTCAGGATTTCGGAAAATGTGACCTTTTTTAATCTCCCTATCTTGTCGTACTAGATATCCGATGGGCCGTTCTTTGCTCTATAGCAAACTGTGCTATGTCTTTACCTCACTATTTTGTCATACTACATATCTGATGGGCAGTTCTTTGCTCTATAGCAAACTGTGCTATGTCTTTATCTCACTATTTTATCATACTACATATCTGATGGGCAGTTCTTTGCTCTATAGCAAACTGTGCTATGTCTTTACCTCACTATTTTGTTATACTACCTATCCAATGGGTCACTCCTGGTTTAGATATCGGTGGGTTGCTCTGCAGATAGCAGTTGGTAGTGGGCGTGTCTGATGATTGTGTGTGTGTCAGGTCAAAACAATAGCATTTGCGTGTGGTATGATTATATATGTGTGTGTGTGTGTGTGTGTGTGTGTGTGTGTGTGTGTGTGTGTGTGTGTGAGGTCAAAACGATAGCATTTGCCTATGGTATGATTATGTGTGTGTCAGATCAAAACGATAGCATTTGTGTGTGGTACGATTATGTGTGTGTGTCGGGTCAAAATGATAGCATGTGCCTGTGGTATTATTATGTGTGTGTGTGTGTTAGGTCAAAACGATAGCATGTGCCTGTGGTATGATTATGAGCATTGGTCTATCTGGAGGAGGGCGGGCAAAGATGTGGGACCTTCTGTGAAGTGTGTGTGTGTGTGTGTGTGTGTGTGTGTGTGTGTGTGTGAAAATATTGCCCTCAGTATGTTTTTTTTTTTATTATTGCATTCGCAGTGTATTATGTTGTCTTGTCTAATTCAATCATAGATTTCTGTGTGAAATCCTGGTACCTCTTCGAAGATAACGCAAATCATAGTATAGCTTCAACTATCCCGACATCGACGGTTCTTATTGTTTTTCTAACCACTTGAAATGGACTTCTCGCCAAACTCTGCCAGGGATATTCAGGGGATACATGCTACTTAAAACGGGACCTCACTTTGTCATCTCACCCGAAAGATTGAGCCAGAACAGTGTTCGTTTCTGATAACATAACCAACAAGACATGTCGGATCTTTTCAACTTTTGTTTTTCAATTTTAAATTAAAAGACCAGTTGCCTTCATCGCATGATACGATATCTACGGTAAAAGCCACACATTCGACCCATGGCACTGTACCACCGACTGCTCCACTGCTGACAGCAGTATCAATGAGATCCACTGCTTGCAACAGTATCAATGAGATCCGCTGCTGACAGCATTATCATGAGATCCACTGCTGAAAACATTATCAATGAGATCCACTGCTGAAAACATTATCAATGAGATCCACTGCTGAAAACATTATCAGTGAGATCCGCTGCTGAAAACATAATCAATGAGATCCACTGCTGAAAACATTATCGGTGAGATCCACTGCTGAAAACATTATCAATGAGATCCGCTGCTGAAAACATTATCAATGAGATCCGCTGCTGAAAACATTATCAATGAGATCCGCTGCTGAAAACATTATCAGTGAGATCCGCTGCTGAAAACATTATCAATGAGATCCACTGCTGAAAACATTATCAGTGAGATCCGCTGCTGAAAACATTATCAATGAGATCCACTGCTGAAAACATTATCAATGAGATCCGCTGCTGAAAACATTATCAATGAGATCCACTGCTGAAAACATTATCAATGAGATCCACTGCTGAAAACATTATCAATGAGATCCGCTGCTGAAAACATTATCAATGAGGTCTGCTGCTGAAAACAATATCAGTGAGGTCCGCTGCTGAGAACATTATCAATGAGACCCGCCCGCTTAATTTGTGATGCCCGTTTCTCTCAGACTTGAATACTGACCCCCACTGGTTCAGTGGCAAAGGATTCAAACGTACGAACTTTTCATCATGTTAAGAATTTCAAGCGAGCCTTTCCACTTGTCGTGTGTTATTTCATTGCCAAGCGAGGCGTAGTCAAGTGGGTACCAACCGTGCTGATCGTTGGCTCAGGGTGAAAGCGCAAAGAAGTGTGTTTGGCCAGACTTAGAGCAGATGGTGAACCGACTTCTCGCGTGAAATAGCTCCGAATCCCGTTTCTTACAGAAGTGTGTCATACGGAAATCACAGGAAACACAGTGTCGCACGCTTGTTTCGACACCGTATGTCGTTTCGTGACTTCACTTGTAACGCAGAGCTGAAAGCAAACGCAGACTGTATGTTTCTTGCACTTTTAGTCACAAATTTGATCCGAAGCGAAAGGGTTCTCTGTCTTGAAAGAATCTGTGCTTTAGCACTTAATGTCGTCTGCTCTTTTTAACCCTCGAATAAAATATGGTTAGAGTAGTTTTTGTATGTGTTTTTTTTTTTGTTTGTTTGTTTGTCTGTTTGGGGGGGGGGGGGAGTCTTTCTTTCTCTTCTCTTTTTGTTTCGACTGCTACAAAAAATTAGGGCTGAGGGCAAAATTCAGGATCGGAAACAAAAGCGTTGTTTGTTTCCCTTGCGCTCAGGCCAACGTCAGACCGGAAACTCTGGTGTAAGAACTACTCACTCTCTAAACATGGCTTAGCATTGAGGCCATCAGTATCCAGAGAGAGAGAGAGAGAGAGAGAGAGAGAAAAGGCGAGTTTCGTTTTGTTGATTCAAAAACCAGTTCTTCTCCCTCCATCTGACAGGTTGAACGAAAGCAGACCACACGGTGACCTGAAAGAGGCCTTCAACTTTACCCCTTGTGACGAAAAGGTAGCTGTGTGAACAACCATAGCACTAGACAGGCCTTCAGCTTTACCCCTTGTGACGAAAAGGTAGCTGTGTGAACAACCATAGCACTAGACAGGCCTTCAGTTTCACCCCCTGTGACGAAAAGGTAGTTGTATGAACAACCATAGCACTAGACAGGCCTTCAACATCACCCCCTGTGACGAAAAGGTAGCTGTGTGAACAACCATAGCACTAGACAGGCCTTCAGTCTATTGGACGGTAAGTGTGGCAAAGCTGGGTGGTCTGGGAAAGGGGGTGTCTGTGGACCACTGCCTGAAGAGCTTGGTTTCCGTGGAATTAGACGGTGACTTGGCCTGCTAGTTTTATCGCCTGATATGTGCAGCTCAGCTCTCTCTCTCTCTCTCTCTCTCCTCTCTCTCTCTCTCTCTCTCTCTCTCTCCCCTCTCTCTCTGTGTCTGGCTGGCTGGCTGTCTGTCTTCTCTCTCTGTCTCTGTCTCTGTCTGTCTCTGTCTGTCTGTCTCTCTCTCTCTCTCTCTCTCTCTCTCTCTCTCTCTCTCTCTCTCTGTCTGGCTGGCTGTCTGTCTCTCTCTGTCTCTCTCTGTCTCTCTTCTCTCTCTCTCTCTCTCTCTCTCTCTCTCCTCTCTCTCTCTCTGTATATATGTATCTATGTGAGTGCGTGTGTGTATTGGGGGGGGGGGATGAGTGTGTTTGTATGTGTTTGTGTGAGTCCAGTAGTGTGTGTGTGTGTGTGTGTGTGTGTGTGTGTGTGTGTGTGTGTGTGTGTGTGTGTTTCTTTCGATTCTTAAGACTTCAGTTGAAATGGAATGAACTGACCCGATTTTTTTTTGTTTGTTTTATTTTGTTTTTGGTATAACGTTAAAAGTTTGAAAAGGGCCTATGCACTTCCCTACTGTTATAAGGACTGCCAAGCGAGGCATCATAGTCACGTGACTATCCACACCTTCGTTCAAAGGTCATGCATGATGCGGCATACATACAATGCATATACCGCCGAAACCGGTTCGAAATCTTTGTCATTCAGAAGCAAAGGCAGACGAGAAAAACGCTTGAAACATCGTGCTTCACTCTTTTTTTTTTCGGCACAAAATGCGGTATCACGATTGCTGTGTAAGTTTGCCATTAATTAAGGCAGATGGGAAACGTATGAAACACCGTAGAGCACGCCGTTAGGTCACTCTCCCGTGTGACACTACCCTTAGAGACCTGCGTGGGTACTTGTAGAGTATGGACTGGGATTGGGGTAAGTACGGTGCGTGGCGAACTGCTGTTTGCATGCACGTTTTCGTGCGAGTCAAAATCTGGTGGATGGGTAGAATGATGAGTGAGGGTTGGAAATACGGGGGAGTGAGGGGGGTGGGGTGGGAGGAGGAGGGGGGGGAGTCAGTTGAGTGGGAGAATTTAACAGAAGGGGGTGGGGAGGGGGCGAGGTGTTTGAGATATTTATGTGGGTGTGTGGAGGTTGATGTCGCATTATATACTGTGCACAAAAAGAAACGCATATTTTTTTCGCTGAAAATATTAAGGAAAATTTTGACAGAAACATGCCCCATATAGCAGGGACCTCTGTCCAGTGTGAATA
>CM065724.1:5325553-5338053 GCA_033310375.1 Conus canariensis
GGGTTAGTAGCTTGTGTAGCTGGTTTAGCGGAGTGGTATGAGATATTAGTGGAGTGGTATGAGATATTAGTGGAGTGGTATGAGATATTTGTGACGGTAGTAGTTATGGTGGATTGATAATAGTGCTCAGTGGGGAAAAAATAAATACAAAAAAAAAAATGAAAATAAATATAAAGAAAAAAAATTAAATCATTCATTTAAAAGAAATTATGTGTATGTATATAATAAGATAAATGATAATACAATGAAAAATAGAACTGATAGTAATAATAATGATAATAATCATAATAATGATGACGGAGAGAACTGTACCGCTGACAGGTGTCAAAAGAGGGGAGGGAGGGGGGGATTACACAGGAATCAGACTCCCTGTATGGTGATTCGCCCAAAAAAACAGGTTATACTGATTGCAGGGAAAAGACATGGTCATACTGATTGCAGTGAAAGAAGGACATGGTTATACTGATTGTAGTGAAAGGACATGGTCATACTGATTTCAGTGAAAGAAGGACATGGTTATACTGATTGCAGTGAGAAAAGGACATGGTCATACTGATTGCAGTGAAAGAAGGACATGGTTATACTGATTGTAGTGAAAGGACATGGTTATACTGATTGCAGTGAAAGGACATGGTCATACTGATTGCAGTGAAAGAAGGACATGGTTATTCTGGTCGCAGGGAAAGGACATGGTTATACTGATTGCAGTGAATGAAGGACATGATCATACTGATTGCAGTGAAAGAAGGACATCGTCATACTGATTGCAGTGGAAGGACATGATCATACTGATTGCAGTGAAAGAAGGACATGGTTATACTGATTGCAGTGAAAGGACATGGTCATACTGATTTCAGTGAAAGAAGGACATGGTTATTCTGATCGCAGAGAAAGGACATGGTTATACGATTGCAGTGAATGAAGGACATGATCATACTGATTGCAGTGAAGAAGGACATCGTCATACTGATTGCAGTGGAAGGACATGATCATACTGATTGCAGTGAAAGAAGGACATGGTTATACTGATTGCAGTGAAAGGATATGATCATACTGATTGCAGTGAAAGAAGGACATGGTTATACTGATCGCAGTGAAAGAAGGATATGGTTATACTGACTGCAGTGAAAGAAGGACATCGTCATACTGATTGCAGTGGAAGGACATGGTCATACTGATTGCAGTGAAAGGACATGATCATACTGATTGCAGTGAAAGAAGGACATGGTTATACTGATTGCAGTGAAAGAAAGACATGGTCATACTGATTGCAGTGAAAGAAGGACATGGTTATACTGATTGCAGGGAAAGAAGGACATGGTCATACTGATTGCAGTGAAAGAAGGACATGGTCATTCTGATTGCAGTGAGAAATGGACATGGTTATACTGATTGCAGTGAAAGGACATGGTTATACTGATTGCAGGGAAAGAAGGACATGGTCATACTGATTGCAGTGAAAGGACATGGTCATACTGATTGCAGTGAGAAAAGGACATGGTTATACTGATTGCAGTGAAAGAACATGGTCATACTGATTGCAGTGAGAAAAGGACATGGTCATACTGATTGCAGTGAAAGGACATGGTTATACTGATTGCAGTCAAAGAAGGACATGGTCATACTGATTGCAGGGAAAGAGGGGCAGATACAGTGTGGGGAACACTCGGACTACGGGTCCATCACACTGTTATACTGATTGTAGGGAAAGAAGGACATGGTCATACTGATTGCAGTGACAGAAGGACATGGTTATACTGATTGCAGGGAAAGAAGGACATGGTCATACTGATTGCAGTGGAAGAAGGACATGGTTATACTGATTGTAGTGACAGAAGGACATGGTTATACTGATTGCAGGGAAAGAAGGACATGGTCATACTGATTGCAGTGACAGAAAGACATGGTTATACTGATTGCAGGGAAAGAAGGACATGGTCATACTGATTGCAGTGAAAGAAGGACATGGTCATACTGATTGCAGGGAAAGAGGGACATGGTCATACTGATTGCAGTGAAAGAAGGACATGGTCATACTGATTGCCGGGAAAGAAGGGCATGGTCATACTGATTGCAGGGAAAGAGGGGCAGTTACAGTGTGGGAAACACTCGGACTACGGTCCATCACTCTGTCATACTGATTGCAGTGACAGAAGGACATGGTTATACTGATTGCAGGGAAAGACGGACATGGTCATACTGATTGCAGTGAAAGAAGGACATGGTTATACTGATTGCAGGGAAAGAGGGACATGGTTATACTGATTGCAGTGAAAGGACATGGTCATACTGATTGCAGTCAAAGAAGGACATGGTCATACTGATTGCAGGGAAAGAGTGTGGGGAACACTCGGACTACGGGTCCATCACACTGTTATACTGATTGTAGGGAAAGAAGGACATGGTCATACTGATTGCAGGGAAAGAGGGGCAGCTACAGTGTGGGGAACACTCGGACTACGGGTCCATCACACTGTTATACTGATTGTAGGGAAAGAAGGACATGGTCATACTGATTGCAGGGAAAGAGGGGCAGCTACAGTGTGGGGAACACTCGGACTACGGGTCCATCACACTGTTATACTGATTGTAGGGAAAGAAGGACATGGTCATACTGATTGCAGGGAAAGAGGGGCAGCTACAGTGTGGGGAACACTCGGACTACGGGTCCATCACACTGTTATACTGATTGTAGGGAAAGAAGGACATGGTCATACTGATTGCAGGGAAGGAGGGGCAGCTACAGTGTGGGGAACACTCGGACTACGGGTCCATCACACTGTTATACTGATTGCAGGGAAAAAGGACATGTCATACTGATGCAGGGAAGGGGGCAGCTACAGTGTGGGAACACTCGGACTACGTCATCACACTGTATCTGATTGCAGTGAGGAGGGCAGTACAGTTGGAACACTCGACTACGGGTCCATCACTCTGCTTTTCCAGGACAACCTGGGGACTGCAGGTCAGTTTCAGGTCTTTGTCTGACTCGTGGCAAATACATCTATGGCATCTGTGGGGGGGGAGGGGTCTGTCTGTCTGTGAGTATGTCTGTGTCTGTGTCTATGTCTGTTTCTCTGTGTGTACGTCCGTAATCTCCATGCTGCTTTGAGCCTAAGATTGAGTGACGCCAACAATCAGGTCCAAGGTAGAATGTAAGATAGCGCTGGGAGCTGTTGGTTGCAAAACTTGCCCCGGGCGGCTAGGGAAATGCGTTCGTTCTCTTTCAGTAACCGTTGCTTCTGCCTCGGCAATGGCATCTTGGTTATTGTAGAGAAAGGGTCCAGGGAAGGTGACTAAACAATCATCGGCAATGGCATCTTGGTTATTGTAGAGAAAGGTCCAGGGAAGGTGACTAAACAATCACCGTTCATCCCATTCCACCAGGATACCGACACTGACCAGAATTGCTTCTCCCATGGAAGCACAGCCAGATCCAACGAAAGCGAGATTTGGATGTGAGGAAACTCACGAACGCTAGGAGCAGCCACGATCTGTGCGCTGTACTGCATCGGCAGCACGTGAGGTTGGGTAAACTGAGCGTTGCAGCTGCCCTCAGTGCCAGACACATTTTTGCCAAACACCGTGAAATCGCAGAATGGGTGGAGGCTTCTCTTTGCCAAACCGAGGCTGGGTCTAGTGAGGTTACGTTGGAGCTGAATTGGATTTGGACACTGACCTAAAGTCTAGGGGGGGGGGGGGTCTTTGTTACATGAACTGAACTTTTGATAATCTTAAAAAGCTGTGCACATTGCTGCCGACAGATCTCATGTTCTTTCAATAATGTTCTACCCTCTGGACGAATTATTCCCAATTCCAAAATTCAAAACAAATACAACTAAAATCAATTTCGTTCCTAATTCCATGAAACTCCTGAATCAAAACTGAACTTTCAGTAAGATCCGGTTCAGAAAGCTTGTTTGTGTGTGTGTGTGTGTGTGTGTGTGTGTGTGTGTGTGTGTGTGTGTGTGTGTGTGTTATTCTCTGTGTGTGAGTGGATGGGTGGGTGGATGGGTAGGTATGATTTGTGATTCATTTTTATGGCCACTTTTAATTTCTCTTCGGAGATGATAAAGTGTTCTTGACTTGACTTGACTTGACTTGATTGACTTGAAATCCTTTCGAAGAGGCATGGTGACGCAGTTTAAACCTTGGGCTATCTTTGAGTGGAAACCACACGTCACGCTATTCAGCACATTTGAGTGGAAACCACACGTCACGCTATTGAGTACATTTGAATGGAAACGACACGTCACGCTATTCAGCACATTTGAGTGGAAACCACACGTCACGCTATTCAGCACATTTGAGTGGAAACTACACGTCACGCTGTTGAGTACATTTGAATGGAAACGACACGTCACGCTATTCAGCACCAGCACATTTGAATGGAAAAGACACGTCACGCTATTGAGTACATTTGAATCGAAACGACACGTCACAGTATTCACATTTGAGTGGAAACGACACGTCACGCTATTGAGTACATTTGAGTGGAAACGACACGTCACGCTATTCAGCACATTTGAGTAGAAACGACACGTCACGCTATTCAGGACATTTGAATGGAAACGACACGTCACGCTATTCAGCACATTTGAGTGGAAACAACACGTCACGCTATTGAGTACATTTGAGTGGAAACGACACGTCACGCTATTCAGCACATTTGAGTAGAAACGACACGTCACGCTATTCAGTACATTTGAATGGAAACGACACGTCACGCTATTCAGCACATTTGAGTGGAAACAACACGTCACGCTATTGAGTACATTTGAATGGAAACGACACGTCACGCTATTCAGTACATTTGAGTGGAAACGACACGTCACGCTATTCAGCACATTTGAGTGGAAACGACACGTCACGCTATTCAGTACATTTGAGTGGAAACCACACGTCACGCTATTCAACACATTTGAGTGGAAACGACACGTCACGCTATTGAGTACATTTGAATGGAAACGACACGTCACGCTATTGAGTACATTTGAGTGGAAACGACACGTCACGCTATTGAGTACATTTGAATGGAAACGACACGTCACGCTATCCAGCACATTTGAGTGGAAACGACACGTCACGCTATTCAGGACATTTGAGTGGAAACGACACGTCACGCTATTCAGTACATTTGAATGGAAACGACACGTCACGCTATTCAGCACATTTGTACGAACTGTGACGTAGAGCTCAGAACAGGGGTTGTGGTACTACAAACTCTACGACAAAACAAACTTTTTCTCTTTGGCTCAGGGACTGTGATCTTTAACACTGTACTTGGAACACATGGAACCGACAGAGAAGAGTTCAAAACTCGCCTGAAATGGACTGACCGTCACAAATACCCATAGGACTGCCAGAAACGCACATGTCTTGGACCTCCAATCCAAGAACATCTGAAATGTTTAGATAAAGAGGGCCACGGAAGATGAGAGAAACTGATGCTAGACGTATAATCTGCTGCTGAGAAACATTCTGTCCTTTCCTGTTGCTAGCCATAACAAAACCAAAGAAAGTTTCAAAACGGAGTGACTGAGGGCGGAAAATGAAGCAAAATATAGAAAGAGAGGGGTTAGTTACCGCCAAGGACATAGACAAACAAAGTACAGGACAGGACACAGTGCGTTTTGACCTATTGGGTCTTCTTCAGGCAAAAAACAAATAACATTTAGGACAGTGAAAACGACGAACAAGACACCACTTATCTTCTCATATTCTTAAAACGAAGAAATCAACGTCAAGAGGAAGCTGGATGTAAACAGACTAGCATTCTTGAAGCCCAAGGAAGATAAAGTAACCAGTCTAGACAATCAGAGTTAGAAGCTGCCAAGACTGTAGGAGAGCTTTGGAAGGCCTCAGGGGTATGATCTACGGTTCCAGAAAGAAAGCTACTTGGATATCTAAACTGGGAACTTCAGGACTGGCTTGACGAAAACGACATGGAAATAGACACCTTCCTGAGCACAAGAACTTGACATTAACTGACTCAGTAACAAGCAGTGCACCTCCGCACATGACTCAGTAACAAGCAGTGCACCTCCGCACATGACTCAGTAACAAGCAGTGCACCTCCGCACATGACTCAGTAACAAGCAGTGCACCTCAGCACATGACTCAGTAACAAGCAGTGCACCTCAGCACATGACTCAGTAACAAGCAGTGCACCTCCGCACATGACTCAGTAACAAGCAGTGCACCTCCGCACATGACTCAGTAACAAGCAGTGCACCTCCGCACATGACTCAGTAACAAGCAAAGCACCTCGGCACGTGACTCAGGAACAAGCAGTGCACCTCCGCACATGACTCAGTAACAAGCAGTGCACCTCCGCACATGACTCGGTAACAAGCAGTGCACCTCCGCACATGACTCAGTAACAAGCAGTGCACCTCCGCACATGACTCAGTAACAAGCAGTGCACCTCCGCACATGACTCAGTAAAAGCAAAGCACCTCGGCACGTGACTCAGGGAACAAGCAGTGCACCTCCGCACATGACTCGGTAACAAGCAGTGCACCTCCGCACATGACTCGGTAACAAGCAGTGCACCTCCGCACATGACTCAGTAACAAGCAAAGCACCTCGGCACGTGACTCAGGAACAAGCAGTGCACCTTCGCACATGACTCGGTAACAAGCAAAGCACCTCGGCACGTGACTCAGGAACAAGCAGTGCACCTCCGCACATGACTCGGTAACAAGCAAAGCACCTCGGCACGTGACTCAGGAACAAGCAGTGCACCTCCGCACATGACTCAGTAACAAGCAAAGCACCTCGGCACGTGACTCAGGAACAAGCAGTGCACCTCCGCACATGATCGGTAACAAGCAGTGCACCTCCGCACATGACTCAGGAACAAGCAGTGCACCTCCGCACATGACTCAGTAACAAGCAGTGTACCTCCGCACATGACGACCAGCACTCACTCTGCAGTAAAGTTTTAAAGAATTCCAAAGGATAACAAGATGCAAAGCATATAAACGTACTCCCAGTTTATCTGCAATACGTGTGAGATATTTCATAAAGAAGAAAAACCGTTTTGGGCCGTTAGTGACGGATATTCTGGTAAATATCGGCTGTCATCCGTGACCCATAATGAACATACGTACAAATTTTCAGAAAGATCGGCCAAGTACTTTCTGAGATATTCCATTAAGAAGGAAAACCGTTATGGGCCGTTATAGCCGTTAGTAACGGATAAAACTGTAAAATAAAACATCGGGCATCATCCGTGACACATAATGAACATACCTACAAATTTTCAGAAAGATCGGCCCAGTAGTTATGTCTGGAGCGAGTGGAACACATTTTGACCACGGACGGACACACACACACACACACACACACACACACACACACACACACACACACACACACACACAGAGCATTTCTTCGTTCCCATTGTAAGGTACTCCCTGTTCTATAAGAACTGGGAGTACAAAAACACAGCCTGGATGGAGAGAACAGCTGTTGATCTGCCAAGACAGAGTAAAGGACGGACTGAACCTGTGTTGTGTGCCCTTTGTGCCCGTCACTGATCGCCATGACCCCGTTTGCTGTGTTTGTGGCGCTCTCCTGTCTAGAATCCCCCACTCCTTTCATGGCGGAAAGACGCAAGAGTAGATGTAGATTGCTGGCTAGCCGATCGCACGGATTGGTGCTCAGTGGTAAGCGAGGGTTTGCAGGTGTTTGACAAGCTGTGGCTGAATAATAAGACGTGAAGGTCAGCGCCTGGAAGGAGAGAGAACTGAATCTGTCCTTAGTAATAGCACGCCCAGGGTGCACATGTCTGTGTATATCGGGTTTGAGTTGAGCTCACCTCTGCGGCGTCACTGCCATCTTCAGTCAGTCAGTCAGTCAGTCATTCCCCTGACCGCTGGGGTCGTTGGGGGGACGTGATGAGGCAGCCGCCGATTCTCTCTAGGCTCTTCTGTTTGTAGCATACGTGAGGAGATCTGGCATGGTCATTTTGGTCCAGTCCTTTTATATGTCGGATCAGCTCTTTCTCTGCCGTCCTCGTCTGCGCCCTCCTTCAACGGTACCTTGAAGGATGGTTTTGGAGAGGGTGTTGTGACGAATAACGTGGCCAAACCATGCCATCTTCCGTCGTTTGACGGTTGCCAGAAGTGGTTCGTCTTAGATATTTTCAAATCACTTTTCAGGATGATGATGGTGACGTGTGTGTGTGCACGTGCATACATATTTTGCGCATGTGCGTAAGTGTGTCAGCGGAGTGTTCCATTACTGCATGGTCCGCCATCCTTTCTTTTGTGATCAAGAGAGTTTAAGGACTGCACCGGTCTGACCTGTTTATGAAATTATCAGTGAAGAAGATGGCGGGGCCAGGCAGCTGATTCCAACAGTTGTGTGCCCTTTGTGCAGATACTGGGGAAGGATGGGGAATACCATGATGTCCCTCCTGTCCCAGGGGCAGTGCTGGTCAACGTGGGAGACCTGATACAGCGTTGGACGGTTGATAAATACCCTGCCACGGTACGAACCGTTATCGTCATTGGTAACATTATTGTCCGAGTCGTCGCTCACTTCGTGATTTTGTCATCATCACAGATATATCATCATTGAGACAGGATCATGTGATACATTGCTGGACAGTTAACGGTCACAGAACTATTTCATTGATGTTTCAATCATCATCAAATAAATTTAATCCACGTTTGTTATTCATATCACCGTGACTCTCTCTGGTGACCTGTGTGTCCATCACTTTCTGACGACCTGTCCTGTGTGTCCATCACTTTCTGACGACCTGTCCTGTGTGTCCATCACTTCCTGATGACCTGTCCTGTCTGTCCTTCACTTTCTGATGACCTGTCCTGTCTTCCTTCACTTTCTGATGACCTGTCCTGTCTGTCCTTCACCTTTCCTGATGACCTGCCTGTCTTCCATACTTCTGATGACCTGTCCTGTCTTTCCATACTTTCTGATGACCTGTCCTGTCTTTCCATCACTTTCTGATGACCTGTCCTGTCTTTCCATCACTTTCTGATGACCTGTCCTGTCTTTCCATCACTTTCTGATGATTGAACCTGTCCTGTCTGTTCCAATTGCCTCACTTCATACCTGTGTGTTTTCCACCCTTACCGAGTTCCAGTCGTTCAATTGCCTATCACAACGTGATGTTTTCAAAACCAGGAGCGACAGGTTGTTATTGATATGATACTCACAAGTGTCTCAGAACCATACCCTAGTTTGTCACAGATACATTTAGTTTCTGAATTCTCACAAACACAAAGATGAAGCTGTTCAGACATAATAGAATCATGGATGGTTGGAAATATTAGGATATATTTGTGTATATATGTAGTATACTTATGGATGTTTCAGAAGCATAAGGATATAGTTGTGTATGTATATAAAATACATGCAGTTGTTTCAGAAGCATTAGGATATATTTATGTACATATATACATAATACTTACGGATGTTTCAGAAACAGGGGGGAGATTTTTATGTCTATACTTCATAGTATACTTATGGATGTGCTAGAAGCAGTACAATATATTTATGTCTATACATATAATATACCTACGGATGTTTGAGAAACAGTAGGATATGTTATGTATATGCATCATAATATACTTATGGATGTTTCAGAAGCATTGGGATATATTTATGTATATACATATAGCACACTTGTGGATGTTTTAAAAGCAGTAGGATATATCTGTGTAAATACATGTAGTATATTTACGGATGTTTCCGAAGCATTGGGATAGATTTATGTATATATAGTATACTTGTGGAAGTTTTAAAAGCAGTAGGATATATATGTGTATATACATGAAGTAAACGTACGGATGTTTCAGAAGCACTGGGATAGATTTATGTATGTAGATATAATATAGTTATGGATGTTTCAGAAACAGTAGGATATTTTTTATGTATGTATGCAGTATACTTACGGATGTTTCAGAAACAGTAGGATATATTCATGTACGCATGCAGTATATTTATGAATGTTTCAGAAACAGTAGGATATATTCATGTATATACATATAGTATACTTATGGATGTTTCAGAAACAGTAGGATATATTCATGTATGTATGCAGCATACTTACGGATGTTTCAGAAACAGTAGGATATATGTATGTATGCAGTATACTTATGGATGTTTCAGAAACAGTAGGATATATTCATGTATGTATGCAGTATACTTACGGATGTTTCAGAAACAGTAGGATATATGTATGTATGCAGTATACTTATGGATGTTTCAGAAACAGTAGGATATATTCATGTATGTACATATAGTATACTTATGGATGTTTCAGAAACAGTAGGATATATTCATGTATATACATATAGTATACTTATGGATGTTCCAGAAACACCGGGTGGTTGTCCCCCCTCAGGCTGCTGCCGAGGGTCATGCCCGTCAGTCGTTGGCCTTCTTCTGTCACCCTGACGACGACACCCTCATCACCTGTCTGGACGGCTCCGACACCTATCCCCCCATCACCTCCTGGACTACCTGATGAGCAGGTTCGCCGCCACCTACTGACGGCCAGTGACGTCTGCAGAACAAGGGGCAGTGCACAATCGGGCAATGAGGGCCCATGTGGACATTGTGCCTGGGAATTTGAGTCATACTAGTACTTCATATTTAAGGCAGTAACAATGATGATGAATTGTTACCAGGGTGACTGTGATTTGACAGCTTAGCAAAACATTAATACGGATAAAATCAGATGGATTTGTTGTACAGTCTACATGTCTTAGGGGAAAGTCCTCTTTTGGCCATGACGGTGAAATCAAAGGTGAAAATTCTCACTGAAAATCCAGACTAACACGGAAGGTGTCTGGATCTCCCAAGTCTGGTTAACGCAAGCACGTATTCTGAATGGAAGCTTTTTTTCAGTTATATGAGAGCCAGGTCAAGACCACGGGATCTGTCAGGGATGACAACACACAGTGAGAATATAAAGGTTCTGAAACAAGCAACAAGACAAGCGAACTATCCGCTAAATATTCACAATAAGTTGTAACCAACCTGGCAGCTGAAATATCTAAACTATTGACACGCATAGTATATCGTACACCCTTGATGCTTACCAGCAGACCATAGTGCAACTCTTTCACATCATCGTCGTCATTGATCAATGTAATTTTTTTTTGTTTAATCTTAAATTTATGCCATGCTCCCGTGATGATCTCAGTTACGATCTCCTCTCAGTGTCGATACTTGCGCTGAGTTTTTGTCGCAGTCGTAGCAGCCAGTTCATAGTGCAGGTGGGTGGATTGACGTCATGCGTATCCTGGTTGTTGGCTTTCGAATTTCACTCATGCCGGTTCTGTGACTTAGCATTTTTGCCAAAAGGGGGCGTGGTAGGTGAGGTCCTGCGTGTTTTGGATTGGAAAAGGCACCACTGAACACCACCGGAGTGTCTGGGCGCTCCTGAAATGTCTGTTTTCTAGGTGGCTTGCTTCGTGATGACCTTGTATTGACTGCTTCATGTGGACTGCCGGTACATGGTCAGTGACTGGACATCACTTGGTGTGTCTGTGGCTTGCTTCATGAGGACTTTGTATTGACTGCTTCATGTGGACTACCGGTACATGGTCAGTGACTGGACATCACTTGGTGTGTCTGTGGCTTGCTTCATGAGGACTTTGTATTGACTGCTTCATGTGGACTGCCGGTACATGGTAGCGACTGACATCACTTGGTGTGTCTGTGGCTTGCTTCATGAGGACTTTGTATTGACTGCTTCATGTGGACTGCCGGTACATGGTCAGTGACTGGACATCACTTGGTGTGTCAGTGTATTAGAAGCCGGAATAAGCAGCGTGGGCAAGTCCTCCGCACACCTTTGTTGTTGGGAGTAGCGTACTCCCTGAATGATTTTGAAAGAGTTTTATGTCAGTTTGAACGTTTTATTGGGTATAAGGGTGACCAAAACCTCGCCATTGCCCAGATTTCCTGCGAGCACATAGACATATATCTTGCACACCATTGCATATTTACCAGCAGTCTGTTTCATGGATCAACGATTTATGTGTAAACGAGCATCATAACCATTGCATTTTTCATTGTGGTCTGTCAGTTTTACCTTCTTTCGGTAGACTAGTATTAGTGTTTTTAGAAGTTCTTCTGGAAAGTTATTAACGTCCATTAAGTCTGTTATGATAACATTTTAGAAAATAAAGATTCTTCTTCTTCTTCTTCTTCCTCGTTCGCCATCCCGTTAGATGAGCAGCCCGGTGTCCTCGATGAAGGCTGCCGTCCGTCGCAGCTCCTCCAGGTTGCCGTACAGCTTGGCTTCCACTGCTGTCGGTGTTGGCCAGTACTTTCTCCTGGATATACGCTTCCATGATGATGCAGTCCACAGAAAATAGAGATGAATTGTAATCTGTTTGGCTAGGATTTATTCCCAAATCATCCCTTTATTCCCTGCGGCTGGCGGGTGGTCCGGCTTCGTCCCTCCTCCCCCCCCCCCCCAATCCCCAGCCACACCCTTTTTCTTGTCACTC
>CM065724.1:5343053-5348053 GCA_033310375.1 Conus canariensis
GCCTACTGGTCCTGCTGGTCTCCGTTTTGAAGGAACGATGAAAACTAACAGGAACACTCACTGGAGAAGGATGTCTTCCCTGGGACGGATTTTGATGTGTTCTCTGCTCCTTATCTGACCATTAAAGGCCTTTGGACCTAAATTTGTTATATATTTCACGTGATTACAACACACACACACACACACACACACACACACACACACACACACACACACACACACACACACACAGATAGATAGATATATAGTTAGAGAGAGAGAGAGAGAGATACATGGATGTATGTATAAAACCAATTCGGAGCAGGGGACAATAAGCGCGGGCTCTAACCATCCTCCGTTATTACAATAATGACATGGCAAAAATTAAAAAATAAAAATAAAAAATAAAAAAAGAAGGGGAGGAAGGGAAGAAAGAGGGTTTGTGAGAGAAAGAAACCGAGAATGAAAACTTGGGGCGTTAGTCTATAAAATCTTTCACTGCAAGCATATCGGGACCATTGGGGCGTTAGTCTATAAAATCTTTCACTGCAAGCATATCGGGACCATTGGGGCGTTAGTCTATAAAATCTTTCACTGCAAGCATATCGGGACCATTGGGGCGTTAGTCTATAAAATCTTTCACTGCAAGCATATCGGGACCATTGGGGCGTTAGTCTATAAAATCTTTCACTGCAAGCATATCGGGACCATTGGGGCGTGTTCTATAAAATCTTTCACTGCAAGCATATCGGGACCATTGGGGCGTGTTCTATAAAATCTTTCACTGCAAGCATATCGGGACCATTGGGGCGTTAGTCTATAAAATCTTTCACTGCAAGCATATCGGGACCATTGGGGCGTTAGTCTATAAAATCTTTCACTGCAAGCATATCGGGACCATTGGGGCGTTAGTCTATAAAATCTTTCACTGCAAGCATATCGGGACCATTGGGGCGTTAGTCTATAAAATCTTTCACTGCAAGCATATCGGGACCATTGGGGCGTTAGTCTATAAAATCTTTCACTGCAAGCATATCGGGACCATTGGGGCGTTAGTCTATAAAATCTTTCACTGCAAGCATATCGGGACCATTGGGGCGTTAGTCTATAAAATCTTTCACTGCAAGCATATCGGGACCATTGGGGCGTTAGTCTATAAAATCTTTCACTGCAAGCATGTCGGGACCATTGGGGCGTTAGTCTATAAAATCTTTCACTGCAAGCATGTCGGGACCATTGGGGCGTTAGTCTATAAAATCTTTCACTGCAAGCATGTCGGGACCATTGGGGCGTTAGTCTATAAAATCTTTCACTGCAAGCATATCGGGACCATTGGGGCGTTAGTCTATAAAATCTTTCACTGCAAGCATATCGGGACCATTGGGGCGTTAGTATATAAAATCTTTCACTGCAAGCATATCGGGACCATTGTAGACCATTCAAACCGCATGCTCAGAGGCCTTTCTCTCGTCAACACACTCGGACGCATCGGTGAGACGTGGCTGAGAGAGAGAGACGCTTTGACGCTTTGACGCTTTGATGATTTATTGCCTTCAGCTATAGGGGCCATTAAGGCAAGGGGGTATACATACTTCTGGACACATTGCATCATGAAAGTATAAAGAAAATACACACTGTATCATTAAAGTAAAAGGAAACTAAATGATGACATAAACAAAAACATCATAACGTAAAGGATTAAAGGATCGCTCTCATTGTCAGGATGGTACAGATATTTATATCAAACTACTCACACGTAAACGATCAAATCTGATTAAAGGACTTCCGTACAGAACGTCCTTTCCTACGCTACCGTTCCCGTCCCTTTAGTTCCAAAACCCAGTTCCCAATCCCTTCTCTCACCTTGCACGAACAAACATAAACAGTAAACGCAAGCTCACATTTTACCATCCCTCCTCCAAACCTCACCCTCTAATCCGACAGATCCCCGACCGCCCGATCGCCCTCCCCCCCCCCCCCCCCCCCCCCCCCCCTTCCCCTTCCACACCCCACCTTTCCCTTCTCCATTCCCGACCTTGCTGTTCCAAACGCACGCAAGCTCATGTGCGCAAGCGCAAGCGCAAGCGCAAGCGCAAGCGCAAGCGCGCGCGCACACACACACACACACACACACACACACACACACACACACACACACACACTGAGACTACATGGCCGTCCACTAAATACAAAAGAACATACTAAGACAAAACAAGGAACATTAGATTACAATACTGTTGTCATTAAGTTCTAGCTTCTTTTTTCTCGTCTTGGTAGCATCAGTTAAATACTTAGCAAGACCAATGATAGTTGCATCATTATCTGTTGCCAAAAGATTAATTAAACCACTTACTGTAGGCTCGACATGAGTCATATTGAAAAAAGAATATTTTCGGCGAATATCTGACAAGAAGCAACAATGAAAAAGAAAGTGCACTTCATCTTCCTTATTGTGACCGCACATTGGGCAGTCAACACTTCGTTCGTTGGTCATAAACCAGTGTTTTGCAGCGCCTAGACCATGCACTCTTAATCTAAACTTTACCAGATCTTCCCTCATCTTTTTATTCGTTATCAAAGTTAGATACCTCTCAGCTTCAAACGTAATTTTAAAAGAACGGTACCACTCATATTTATCATTATCTTCAATTTCTGAGTGCCAATTTTGTTTGTAACATGAAACAATTCTTTCCTTAAATTCTGATATAAACCCCTCCTCCGAGCCAACACCTTGACACAACCATACTACACCAAAACCATTTTCTGTTAGAGTGTTCCTAACTTTTGATGCCCAATTGTATTTGCCTGCTTCTAATTGTAATAACAACATAGCATAGGCTTGCCTACATATTCTATTAGTTGGTAGTTTTACCAGCCGCAGCCAGTATTTAACACATTTTACAGCAGTTCGAACGAGCAAAGGATATCTTCCTGTTTCTCCGTAACTCATTTTATTTGAAGAGTGTAGTGGTATACCCAGGAATCGTTTAATGGCAAAAGTATGTACTTTTTCTATTAACCCTGTATCTTCTAACCCCCATACTTCTGCTGCGTAAGTCAATATGGGCTCAATCTGAGTATCAAAAAGCTTCCAGAATAGGGAAGGATCAATTGTATGTAGTTTCTTTAGTGATTTTAGAATTTCAATAACGCCCAATTTACCTTTTCTACTCATGTCTAGAAGGGCAGCATTCATACTTAACTTTGTTGTAAATATCAAGCCTAAGTATTTGTATGTGTTTGTTACTCTTATATCTTCGTTTCCATATGTCCATTTTTCTCTTATTCCAAGATAACCACCTTTACGGAAAACCATAATATTAGTCTTATCTAGATTCACTTCTAGACGTAATCTGTCAGCCTCTTTTTTCAGATTGTTCAGCTGATTCTGTAGACCTATAACAGTATCTGAGAGTAAAATAACGTCGTCTGCAAAAAGCAATAAGAATAATTCTGAAGTTCCTGGTACCATCTGGATTCCGTGCTTTCCTTCCCTGATTAATTCTACGGCTAATTCATTGACAAAAAAGGAGAACATAATTGGGCTGAGTACACATCCTTGTTTTACTCCTCTCGGACAATCAAAAAAATCAGAGTATGAATGCTTATCTCTTACACATGCAATGACTGAGTCATAAACTCCCCGAAGTGCTTTATACATTTTTCCATCAACGCCACTTCTCCTTAACACATGCCATAAGACATTTCTGTCAACAGAATCAAATGCTTTCCTAAAGTCGACGAAAGCTACATAGAGCTTAGAATGTTTTGCTAAATATTTTTCAACGACCGAGTGTAAAGTAAAAATGTGATCAATTGTACTATATCCTGCTCTAAACCCACCTTGTTCCTCAGCTAATTTTCCTTCATCTTCTGCCCATCGTGAAAGTCGCTTATTCAGAATAAATGTGTACACTTTGCTCACGATACTTGTTAATGCCACATCACGGTAATTATCTGGTAGATTAGCATCCCCTTTCTTGTAAATTGGAATAATAATGGATTTACACCAGTCTTTTGGAAAAATGCCCTGTTCAAATATCTTATTGAAAAGCACTACGAGAAATTTAATTACCGTTTCATTGGCATGTTTAAGCATTTCACCAAGTATCATATCAGTACCAGAACTTTTACCGGCTTTAAGTTTATTTATACTAGATGCAACTTCTTCCTGAGAAATAGGGTCGTTAAAAAGTGGCTCGTCTGAACTGTCCATTAGTTCTGCTGCTAAGATTTCCTCTTGATCCAGCCCAGGTGTCATCATATTAAATATCCTGTGGAAATGTTCGTACCACTGGTCCATAGAAATATCATTGCGCACTACATTTTTTCTGTTCACAGATCTGATTATTCTCCAGAATACCTTGGGGTCGTTGGTTGACTGTTTTAATTTAATTATCCTTTCATTGTCAAATTCTTTTTTCTTGCAGAATAAAAGTTCTTTATATAGTCTCCTTTCATCCACATACTTATCTCTGTGCTGCTCATTACTCTTTTTTGACCTTTGGAATAGTTTAAGGTAACGTCGGACCGTTCTTTTCTTTTGGGCGCATTGTTTATCATACCATTCATTTACGTTTTTCTTCTTATTGCCTACAGTTCGAATCATGGAGGCAGCAGCTCCATACAATGTTTTAACAAATATATCTAGAGAAGTGTTGACATCGATTGAGAGAGCTTGAACAGCTTCTTGGATATGGCTGTGGAACACATGTGAATTTAACTCATGTGTGTACTCTAACAAATAATCTTCAGACCACACGATACAATTTTCCTCATTCTCTACAGTTCTAAAATTGTCTATACAATCAAGACCACATTTCCAAGTAAACTCGACTGGCAAATGCCAAGAATCCACACGGTCTCCAATATGTAAATGACAATTACTTGAAAACAGCCCTTTAGTGATTATAAAATAATCAATAACACTAGTACCATGTGGTGAAACATATGTAAACTGACCATCAAAATCACCAACACATGCACCGTTCACAATAATACAGTCCAACATAAAACACAAA
>CM065724.1:5353053-5365553 GCA_033310375.1 Conus canariensis
GTCATCCAGCAGGACAGCAATACCATCATCTCTAAAGCGACTCCAGTCAAGGTGCTCAACAAGTGACTGCTTTTCATTTGGGACAAGAGAAGATAAGAGAGGAACCGGAGACTCACTTACAAGTCTCTGGTCCAATTCCCCCATAAAAATGTCCCCAAAATGGCACGCATGACAAGGTCCCATCGCTGTGCCATGATTGGGGACAGCGATCCAAGTTTCCCCATCAGTGTCCATATATGCACAAGTGTTGTTGTCTAGCGTCAATTTAAGGCCCTCAATAACACATTTTGTTGAAACATTCAAAGACGAAGGATGATCACTTAGCATTTTGGCTACAGCAGGTACACCCATGGAGTTGTCTACGCTCGGATAGAGGGCAACTACATCACACACAGCAAGAGTGGCCGACGGTGGAAGGGGGGCTATACAACTGTTGATGGTATCTACCTTTTGAAGGAACTCTTTAGAGTCCATAATTTGGTATGGTATATAATTAGTTAGGTGGCTGATGGACACCTGGATGAATTTTGACAAAGGTTGTACCGGCGTGCCACATCCTGATAACAATAACCTATATGGGTAGGGACGGGACTTATGGGTTTTAATTAAAGGTTTGCATTTGGCAGGGTGTGATCTGGCTATGTTGGTAACAAATGAGTGGATATCTTGTTAATTTCTCCCTTTTTTCAGCCACTTATCAGCCCACAGTTTAACTTTTTTACAGGTTTCTGTCGTTGGTCTTTACGAAGAATGTCATAATTTTCCTCATCTTTTAACGCCTGATGGATTATGCTATCATCTTCTGCAAGGGAGGTGATGACTGTTTCTGCTGATTTATCTGCAAACCGGCAGGCCGCTTGGTGAGTAAGGGGCAAGTTTCTGAGTTCACGCAAAGCATTCCGCTCTCCTTTTGTGAGATTGTCTTTCACACGTTTCCGGTTATTCACATCTAGGAAATCTCTAGTGCAAGCTTCAATGAATAACTCAAGAGCAGGATCATCTCTTGGGCACTTGCACCAGTTGATTTGTACCAAGGCCTCTTTATGAAAACTTCCTCTTCATCATCTCTCTGTCTATTCCCGCCTGTTGACTCCTCCTCACTCATTTCTGAATCTTTCTGTTTTTGATGAAACCGGTGCCACCTGAGTCTTTCCGCCCAGGCATGGGTACCAAGAAGTTGATCAGAAATGTCTAGAGGGTGTCTTGGTGTGGGTGCAAAACAATCAGACATTCTGCAGATTTTTGTCTGATCCTCAGTCAAGACAATATTTGGTGCTAGGATAATCGGATCAAAGAGATGGTCTTCTTCCGTAGGGGTGTAGACGTCTGCAGTTTTACTCTTGTTTTGGTATTTACGATTCCGTGTCCTATCCTTTCTTCTGTGAGCTCTGGTTTTCTTTCTACATGGTTTACTGTGCGAATCAAGTTGGTAAGTAGTACAGCGTTCTTTGACAGTTGGTGGGATTTTATCAGCTGTCAGCTTTAGTGAACCCCTTTGGTCATATGAAGGTGGTTGGGAAAAGAACACATTCTTTTCTTGCCTAAGTGTGCGCAATTTTTTTCCAGTGAAATAACCGTATTTTTGTCAGCAAAGGCCGGGTGTCCCTCCTCACTTTTCCTAGCAATCTGTCAACACTAGCCACTCCTATTTGGTCTCTTAATTTATTCAAGATTTCTTGAAAAGAATCATAAAAGTCATTCATGCATAATGCCACCTCAGAATGAATCAACCGTAGAATTTCTGAACTGGCACTGTTGAGAACATCTTTCAGGGAGCGTACTAAGTTTTCATCTCTTGGTTTAAGAGCAAGATTAAAATGAAGTCTAAGTCCATGGGGTAGAACACCCATTTCTAGACATCTACATAAAAATCCTTGCTTTAGGATATACTTCTGGTGTCTCAAGTATAATTTCCTCAGCGTGCAGTATTCTAGAGAAGGGTTCATGTTGACATCAGATGAGGGGGGCCAAGGATGGGTTGAATCCACTTTCGTAGACAACAAAAGGTAAAAAAAGAAAACCCAACGCTAAAAATGGTGGATAGAGGGCAACTACATCACACACAGCAAGAGTGGCCAACGGTGGAAGGCCCCAAACAATGTTCTGGTTTTTTCAAATGCAGTAAAAAGTGTGACACCTGTAGACATGCAGCTGATTCAAATGAACTGAAATCGCCATGGGATGGCCGGCGGTGGAAAATTTACCAACATCTAACTTGTACAACACCTAACGTAATATATGTCATCAGATGTAGTCTTCATCCTGATCAGTGGTACGTAGGATCAACGGTGAACTTGAAATTGAGATGGGCTAATCACAAAAGTGACACAAATCACGCCAAAACTAGCAAATGTATGGTTGCCCACCATGTAAACTCATGTCCCCACCCAAAGGACCCTGATATTCCGTTCCTGTCAATATGCCCCATTGAAACAGTGAAAGAAGAAACTAAACTTTTACAAAGGGAATTATATTGGCAGGCCAATCTTGGTACTATTTTTGTAGGACTAATTCGCAGAAAAGACTTAAATTTTTGCATCAAGAAAAGGATCGAGTATTTGTGCTGAAGGAAAGACAACACTGGGTGTATTACCATTACTGCACATACTTGTGTGTGAAATACCTCCTTCCTATACCTGTGGGTGAAATGCCTCCTCCTCCCTCCTCTTATCTTACCCTTTCATAACCCCCCCCCCCCCATTCTCTTTCTCTGTCTCTCTCTCTCTCTCTCTCTCCTCTCTCTCTCTCCTCTCTCTCTCTCTCTCTTAAAAAGTTATTGAAAGTTAATGTGGCAAAACAAGGTAAATATGACGGTATGTTGACAGTATACTTGCATTTCTAACTTCTTCAAGTCAGTGTGTGATGTGATTGTGCGTGCATTCAACGATTCACGTGGATTGTGTATTGTGTACCAACATGTAGCGTGACGTGAAGCAAGCCGCCATCATGCCCTAGTTTTCCCTTCAGCCAACTGCCGCGCAACTGGGTACAGTTGCAGTCATGGGTCCTATCACGCGATCCATGACCCAGGACAAAGGAGCGACGCTCGGGGAACATTTTCTCGAGCGTATCACTCACACTATGGACCCCATACAGAAAACATTTGATACACTTTCACACTCAATGCCACAATGGAGATACACATTGTTTCATAGATACGTTGGTGCTTACAAACCAACCGGCATCAACAGCTCATGGACTGACTACGCATCAGACCACAAAATTCACAACATTAGTTTACCCACAAACTGCACTAGACTACCACCAGACCTATTCCAGTCAACACTTGAATTACGACTCGGATCACACCCAAACAAAAAACTTCTCAAGATCCACATTTATTACACAACCAACAAAATCCTAGTTCAGGGCCGGGCCTGCCAAGACTGGGTCAATGAGGAGTTCAGAACACTGCGTGCCATTGTACACACGCTGACCGCGGCGCCAGCATCAACACACGACCGATCAGTCTCTGCAGCACT
The DNA here is from genome assembly GCA_033310375.1 of Conus canariensis. Lineage (NCBI taxonomy): Eukaryota > Metazoa > Mollusca > Gastropoda > Neogastropoda > Conidae > Conus > Conus canariensis. The sequence goes on from CM065724.1 coordinate 5,356,536, forward strand.
CCCTGTCGCTACAGTGTGTAGCGAACACCGGCAGAAGCGCTGTGCAGCTCTCACCGCTCAGGCAGACACGCCTACACAGCACCCAGTAGAGCTGAAATGTGAGCCGCCCCCTTCGGAAGTAGCAAGATTGTTCTCCACCGTCTCCACGCCCTGCAATTCTTCCAACGCCTGTGTTGTGTACCCCTTGTCCATCCCACACACCACGACCACCCTTTGTCTACCTTCCCCCCCATGACCGTTCAGTGATTCGCCCTAGATCACCATCCATCCTTGGGACAGAAAACGACATCAGCTCCATCCCTTTTTCCTTTCATGACATTACACCAGCAGTAGACATTACAAACATTAGAACCCCTTTCACTAGCACGACAAACGGTGTAACCCTAGCAGATAACACTGACAATCATTCTGAAGACAGCACGTCAACACCAGAGACTGACACTAGGGAAGACGACAAGCACCCAGCAACTGACTCAGACAAGTCACTAGAGGCTAATGGCCCATTGAGCAAAACCTGTGTGACAACTGACAACAAAACCACTATGACAACGTCAAACGACACAGACGATTGTGACAGCTCAGTGAAAGGGACTGACACCAACACTGACAACAGTCCCACAGATTGTAGCTGTAGTCATGACGACTGTGTGCCTAAGGAAGAATTCCTTAGGATCACTCAGTCCCTGCGTGATGAAATCTCTGCCCTCAGATCAACACTACAGGAAACCAGACAGACCTTCAAAATAGAACTCGACGCTCTATCTACACAACTCAGTCACATGTCTTCATCTGACAATGACAAATCATCCTCTCGCAAAACCATAACAACCAATAAAAAATCTAAATGTAAATCACATTCAAACTCCTCCGCCACCCAACAAAAGCAACCTCTCCATCCTCCCCAGACACAAAACACCCCCCCCCCCCTTCTCTCACTGCACACTGCACACAGGATGCACCACCCCCCTTCAGCCCTACTAACACAACTCACAGTGACAAAGTACAGGGCAACCCATCCCCACAATGTGAGAAATCCTCTAACTCACATATCCAACCACTTCCCGTTTGTGAGAAAACACCTCTCCCTGAAAAATTATCTCCCCAATGTGTCCCACCCCACCTCTTCATAAGGTTTCCTTTGATAGACAGACCTCTACAATACTGCTGAGTGACTGCACCCTAAGAGGTATTGATTTCCCTAGGGCCAGCGCTCAGTTGGAATGTGCCGACAATCTGACGGTCCCCAGCCTGACTCAGTGGCTTGCAAAGCAGACACCCACCCACACGGTGATGCAGGCTACCTTCCATGTGGGGGCTGGTGACTGCAGCGAGCTCTTAGCATCACAGCCAGCTAGTGCAATATCAACGCAGCAGTGGCGAGAGCTCATTGTGCAGTGCCACCGAGTCTTCCCCAAAGCACAACTTCAGGCCTCTGCAATTATCCCGGCGAGAGGGCGGCACCCTCTGAACACCATCATCCGCCCCAGCAACGACCACCTTCTGGAGGCCTGTTCAGCAATGGGGATTAAATTCATCAGCCATTGTGCCACCTTCACCACTCAACGCGGTGCCCCGAGACTGGCGTTGTACTACAACTCAACACAACCCAGCAGGAAGGGAGTGGAACGTGTGACACAAAACCTCTTCCCCCCTAGACGACAGGCCCTCCTACCCACCCCTACACGCCACACGTCTCGTGTTACCAACAGCACACGACGTCCCAGATCCCCTCTCCTCCCTTCCCCATTCACCCTCTCAGAATTCCCAAACCTTCCGTCCCGTTTACGCACTTCTCATTCGTCTCCCCCCTCCCCCCTCCAGGAAGCCCCTTTAAGACCATCCAGCTCGCTTGTGCGTACACAGAGTGACCACAAGAATGTTCAGCCAGCCTCTCGCTCTGCTGCCCCAAATAACACCAAAACTATTGACACAGCATCTGTCCCTATTGCACCCTCCCCCCTCCAGCAAGCCCCTCCAAGACCCCGCCGGCCAGATGTGTGTACGGGCAGTGCAACAGCACGGGTCCAGTCACCCGTCTCCCAGCCAACCAAAGTGACCGTCCGCTATGTGCGCCGCGCGAGTGTGTGCTTCCCCCCCCCCCCCCCCCCCCCCCCCCGCCTCCCTGGTTCAACAGATCTGTCCCTCCCCCGCCCCTGCCTGTTCCTCCACCCTTCAGTTACCTTCCTCCGACCCTGTCTCCTTCACATCATCCGTGGTACTGGCCATTCTTCGTACCTCCCCAGCACTCCATGCTTCCCCCACACTTCTGATTGCAGGATCCCGTTTGCGTATGTGCGAGCGAGCATAAATGTTTTAATAGTATATACAATTATATGGCCACAGGTTAAGTTTTTACGAATGGTAGCAGTTTTTGCTTGAGTGAGTGGGTGTTTGTAGGGGTAGGGGGTGGGGGTGGAGAGCTAAGTGTATGTGTGAGTGTGTGTGTGTGCGCGCGCGCGCGTGTGTGTATGTGTGTGTGTGTGTGTGTGTGTGTGTGTGTGTGTGTGTGTGTGTGTGTGTGTTTTTATATGAGTGTGCTGTTTTTCTTCACATCCTACACGATTTGTGTGTGTGTGTGTGTGTGTGTGTGTGTGTGTGTGTGTGTGTGTGTGTGTGTGTGTGTGTGTGTGTGTGTGTAACTTTCACCCTGTGCCGGCAGTGCTGATTCTATGATAACTGAAGTGGACTTAAACAACGTATACTATAAATAATACTTCGTAAAACTTCAAGACTGTGTCCCGTACAGAAAAGAGACTGAACAAAGCCTCTGCAGGAGCAAACTTCTGCAAAAACTGCTGTTTACTGCGAGCAAGGCAATCTTGTGCATTGCCAGCTCGTAGTTACTAGTGCGGCTACGTGACTTGTGTTTTAGTGTGTGTGTGTGTGTGTGTGTGTGTGTGTGTGTGTGTGTGTGTGTGTGTGTGTGTGTGTGTGTGTGTGTGTGTTTCCCACTTGTTTTCATTTTGAGTTGTTGGTTCTTTGCTTTTTTGTCTTAAGTTTCAGTTACATTTTTCTCTCCTCATATTCTGCCCCCTTAACTTTAATTCTGCTTTAGAAGTGCGTCCTTTGTGAGGGAGTGTACATTTTCATTTCAGAAAGGTGTATCCGTAAGTATATCATTTGGCCGCGGATCCTAAGGGCATATACTGTGAAGATTTTTTTTTTTTTTTTTTTTTTTGCTGTTTTTTTTTTGTTGTTGTTGTTTGTTTTTTGCGGCTTCTCATACGCTTCTGGTTTACTAAAGTTGTTACGGTGTGTAAACCAGCCCCGTTTTCTCTCCCTTTTATGTAATTTACATTGTGTTCCTTGATTATACAAATCTTAACGTCAATTAACGTGCAAAATCGTCATCTCCTTTTATCATCACATCAGTACACAACTAGAAATGAGCAAGAACCAAGCTGCATGGCCATGCAAAGAAGGACTCCGAATCTGTCACCTTAATATCCAACATGCAGTTAACAAGACATCAGATATTTCAACACTGATTTGGAATCATGGTAAACCTTTTCATATCTTAGGACTCTCAGAATCCAGATTAGCTGCACACATTAGCGACAATGATGTAACTATTCCAGGATACAACACAATCCGGAAAGATCCTTCACTTGCGAAAGAGACGGGTCTTCTTATCTATGTCAGCGAAACCCTTAGCTTCAAACGACTTCCACACCTAGAAAGCAACGGTGTGGAATGTGTTTGGATAGAAGTTAAGCTGAAAAGAAACCCTTCTACTTTGGTTGGATTCTGCTACAGGAACCCATCCGAAAGAGTAAACTGGGTCGACAAATTAATTACGATGATGGATGCAGTCTCGCTTGAATCCAAGGAAATCATTTTACTTGGAGACTTTAACATAGACCTTCTGAAAGTACAAAACCAATCGACGCAAGCATTCAGTCTATTCAATCTGCATCAGCTCATTGAATCTCCAACGAGAGTCACACCAAACTCCAAGACACTTATCGACCATATTTATGTTTCAGATAAAACTAACGTAACAGAAATCTGCGTCCCTGTTCTAAACTGTAGTGATCATTATCCAGTTTGTGTCACATGGTCCAAAAAGAAGTAAAAATTCCCAAAACGGGACACAAGACAATGACCTACCGTTGCTTTACAAGCTTTAACAACCAAGACTTTCTGCATGACTTGCTTAACTCAAATCTCTCTTCAGTTTTCGACATAACTAATCCAGATCTTGCAGTAGAATTTTGGATCAAAACATTTACTGAAATTTATGATAAACACGCCCCTCTAAAAACGATTAGAGTACGACATGATCCTAAACCGGCATGGTACACTAAAGAGTTACAGGAGGCAGGTTACCTTAGAGATATGCTTAAACAACATGGCTATGAAGAGGAATCTAGAAAACTGAGAAATGCAATAAATTCACAGAAGCGCAGAGAAAAAACGAAATACTATCGAGAACTAATATCCTCAAACCAGAACCCAAAATTGGTATGGAGAGCTATTAACGAGCTTACAAACAATCAATCTTCTTCAAAATCAACTATAATTAAAGACATCTCTGTCGAACAGCTGAACACCCACTTTTGCACTATTGCCAATAAAATTGTCACGACAGATTCATCCAGATCAAACGACCTACAAAAACTGAAACAATATTGCCAAGATAAAAACATCAAGTCTGAACTTGACATTCCACCAATAACAGTTTTTGAAGTTTATCACTACCTAACGCACCTAAAACAGTCAGGTACCTGCGGGGTGGATGGCCTAGACGGCAAAATCCTCAAACTATCAGCTCCAGCAATTACAGACACGTTAACATACGTCTTCAATTTATGCATCGACAAAAATCATTTTCCCGATAGTTTCAAAAAAGCAAAAGTCATACCTATCTACAAAGCAGGTGACAGCTCAGACCCTGCAAACTACAGACCAATCTCAATCATTTCCACTATTTCCAAACCTTTGGAAAAACACATAAACAAGCACACAATACACCACCTTAACACATACCACTTGCTTCATCCAAGACAGTCCGGGTTTCGACACAACCATTCATGCCACTCAGCCCTAATCAACCTGGTTGATGACTGGCTAAATAGCATTAACAACAACAGATATTGTGGTGTCCTATTTATTGATTTCAAAAAAGCATTCGATGTGATAGACCATAACCTTCTACTTAGAAAACTAAAATTGTATGGCTTATCCACAAAAACACTTACGCTTTTTCACTCATATCTCACAAATAGGCAACAATGTGTAAAAATTAATACAACTTTCTCTTCATTTCAAACACTTTCCTATGGCGTCCCACAAGGCTCTATCCTGGGTCCCTTACTGTTCACAATTTACATCAATGATTTACCTCTCCATATCACATCCACCTGTGAACTCTTTGCTGATGATACAACAATACATACAAATCATTCTGATGTTACTGTTCTTGCACACACTTTACAAGAAAGTGCGAATGACCTCGTCAAATGGACTGAACTAAATCACATGTCGCTTCACCCTCAAAAAACTAAATCCATGCTTATCACAACTAGGCAAAAAAGACAAAATCTCACTCTTAAGTTTCCTCCTGTACATCTTAAAAATGAACCCGTTGAACAGGTTACATGCCTCAAAGTGCTAGGAATAACAATTGATAACAATATGAGTTGGCAAGCTCACATAACCTCACTATGCAAAAAAGTTTCACAGAAAGTTTATCAACTCTCCAAAATCAAACGCTTCCTCGACCTGCATTCACGCAAGCTCTTTTTCCAGTCTCGTATTCAATCATACATAGACTATGGATCTACACTATGGGACTGTGCTAGCGCTAACACTCTCAAACCATTGTTAAGCCTACACAAGCGAGCACTCAAATTAGTCCTCCTAAAAAGCAGTAGTCTTCTGGACTCGGACTATAAAAAGATTCAAGTTCTCCCATTAAGTCTGAGATTACAATACAACAAAGGGATCATAATGCACAAGATTGTGTCTGGGAAGGCACCCTCAACATTAGTTCACAGATTCTCAATAAATTCCTCAAGGACTCTACCCAAACTTCATGTCCCTGTTCATAGAATTGACTTATTCAAATCCAGTTTAACATATTCAGGTTCCTGTCAATGGAACTCGCTCCCTGAATCAACCAAACAACGCCAATGCATATCAACCTTCAAACACCATTATTTCAACCATCTTATGTGCCAGTACTTACATACTCCGCCATAAATCCACCACCGATCACCACCACCCTCTTTGCCTTATATATATACCTGACTATTTAGAAAGTGTTTTGTACTTGAAATGCACATGTATGTTATTTTGTTTAGTAAGTATGTCTTATATGAGTACATGTTGTGTGTGTGTGTGTGTGTGTGTGTGTGTGTGTGTGTGTGTGTGTGTGTGTGTGTGTGTGTGTGTGTGTGTGTGTGTGATTTCCTATTACCTCCTGCCCTCTTGTCATTCTGTCGATATGCTTGTATTCTTATGTGACTCTCTCTCTCTCTCTCTCTCTCTCTCTCTCTCTCTCCTCTCTCTCTCTCTCTCTCTCCTCTCTCTCTCTATCTCTCTCTCTCTCACGGTTCTGCTGGAATGACTTGATTTATTATTCATATGACATCCCCTCCTACCCGTAGCGACTGGGCTATCATTATGCATTTCCCACCTCCATTTGTGCTTTATTTCTATCGCCCCCCCCCCCCCCCTCCCCCGGTGCTTCAAAATCGATTGTCTTGTATCTCTTTGGAATTTTTTGATTGTCAGATTGTTCTAAACATGCTCTCTTATCGCACCCACTCTCGCCTCTTTCTCCCCCACCCTCTCTCTCTCTCTCTCTCTGCAGACTTACCCTGCACTCCCTTCGCTCCTGCGTCTCTCTCTCTCTCTCTCTTTTTTTTTTTTTTTTAAATCCCGTATTGTATTGTAGTTCTAGTCACTTTTTGCATGCTTCCTTTGTTACCTTTTATTTTATATTGTTGACCCTACTCAGGGCGAGGACTGGATGTAAAAAAGCGCATCAGTGCTTATCTATTATCCTCGTAAATAAAGAATTTTGTCTTGTCTTGTCTTGTCTTGTCTTGTCTTCTCTCTCTCTCTCTCTCTCTCTCTCTCTCTCTCTCTCTCTCTCTCCCCGTCACACACACACACACACACACACACACACACACACTCTCTCTCTCTCTCTCTCTCTCTCTCTCTCCCTCTCTCTCTCTTCTGTCTCTCTCTTTCTGTCTCTCTCTTTCTCTCTTTCTCTATTTCTCTCTCTTATCTTTTTTATTCTCTCTCAATCTCTCTCTTCTCTCTCTCTCTCTCTCTCTCATCTCTCTCTCTCTCTCTCTCTCTCTCTCTCTCTCTCTCTCTCTCTGTCTCTCTCTCTCTCTCTCTCTCTCTCTCTCTCTCTCTCTCTCTCTCTCTCTCTCTCTCTCTCGGTGTTTCTTTTCTGTTTCTCTCGCTCCTTTTCTCTCTTTCTCTTTCTTCCCCCCCCCCCCTCCCTTTTTTTCTCTTTTGCTCACTCTCTGTCTGTCCCCCCTTTTCCTCTGCCCTGCTCCCACTCACTCTCTCATTGTCTCTTCTTCTTCTACCTTGTCCTCACTCCTACTTGCTTCACCTGTCCACTGTTGCATTCTTTCCGCATGTTGCATTTCCTTTTGAGCCCCTCGCTTCCTATGTATTTTAGGTTGGTATTTTAGGTTTTAGGTATGTGTGTGTGTATATATGTATGTGTGTATATATATGTGTATGTGTATGTATATATATATATATATATATATTATGTATTATATATATTATATATATATATATATATATATGTATGTATATGTCCGTGTGTGTGTGTGTGTGTGTGTGTGTGTGTGTGTGTGTGTGATATAGACATATGTAAACTGATTTTGTCTTTACTTTTGGGATTCTGATGGTGTTTCTTGTTTTTTTTCCAATAATGCAGATTCCTGATGAAGCCTTGAAAAAGGCGAAAATTTGAATGAGAATAAAAGAAGGGAGGCATTGAGTGGACGACTTCTTGATTTATATATATATATAATATTTATATTAATATATATATATTATAACACAATGTTTTTTTGTGTATAAGTACGACGAAAACAAAAACAAACAAACATTTACACTCATTGAGGAGTAGAACATAGAAACACCATCATCAGTGGAGCCAAGAAGCCGTTGGCATGAAAGTTCCTGAGGAGGACCTTTTCTTGTTCTGTCAAACCGTTGGCTGTAAGGTTGCTGGGGGCTCCTCCTTTACCTTTAAAAAAAAAAAAAAAAAAGAAAGACAGACAGACAGAAAGGAAGAAAAAAGAAAGAAAGAAATTGAAAAAGGTTAGAACTTTTGAGTGCTGATAAAATGATACTACCGAAGGTGCAGGTGGGACCCAGAGAAGTACTGTCCTCAACTGCCGAACAAACCGGCTGGGAGCAATCCTGCCCCACCCTATTGAAGCCTGCGCTGTGTTCACACAGGGTGCAGGCACGCACAGGGCATTCCATTAAGACGCTTATGTGAACACAGTGCAGGCTTCCAAGGGTGGTGCAGGATTGCTCCCAGCTGGTTTGATCGGCAGTTGAGGACAGTACTTCTCTAGATCCCACCCGCGCCTTCGGGTGTATCTTTTTTATTTCTCTAGCAATTCTAGCTATTGTTGATTTACCTGGAAACCGAATGTACAGAACTGGTGCTCTAGCAATTCTAGCTATTGTTGATTTACCTGGAAACCGAATGTACAGAACTGGTGCTCTAGCAATTCTAGCTACTGTTGATTTACCTGGAAACCGGATGTACAGAACTGGTGCTCTAGCAATTCTAGCTATTGTTGATTTACCTGGAAACCGGATGTACAGAACTGGTGCTCTAGCAATTCTAGCTATTGTTGATTTACCTGGAAACCGAATGTACAGAACTGGTGCTCTAGCAATTCTAGCTATTGTTGATTTACCTTGAAACTGAATGTACAGAACTGGTGCTCTAGCAATTCTAGCTATTGTTGATTTACCTGGAAACTGAATGTACAGAACTGGTGCTCTAGCAATTCT
>CM065724.1:5370553-5378053 GCA_033310375.1 Conus canariensis
AATGAGCCATTTAGCGAAGTTTTGCATGTTTTTTTTTCTACCAAATTTTCTTCAAAATTGAAACTCCACAAGTTATTAAGTCTCTCAAAACTTTTCACTTTGGAAGATTCTATTTTATATTTGAATGTAAATATACCTAACGGTCGAGTTTTGCTTACTTTCTAACCGTGCTGCGTTTGTTTTTACTGCTCTGCTAAATTTCTCATTTATCATAGCATATTCCTCGTGATTTTTGGTCGCCTGCTAGTAGTAGATCAGTGTTGTCAGCATACTTCAATATTTTGTTATCAGTATTGGCTATTATCAGTTGCTTTAATATATTTACTTCGTCGTGCGTGTGTCCTATATGCAAACAATTATACACAAACAAAAATAGATATGGAGAAACTGGGTAACCGTCACCACATCCTCTCATAACAGGAAACCATCTAGCCAGTTTTCTGATCACTGAAACAGTTGACTTGATTTGTGTGCAAAATCTTGCAATTGGTATCCATCACAGAAACTTGGAACAGAGACAAAATCTTGTGATACTTTAAACCTAAAATCATAACTTACACCATCAAACGCTTTCTCAAAATCTAAACACAACAGTAGCCTCCTTGTTCCTTTCTGTTAAAAAACATGATCATGTGATCAAGGATGTCATGAATATGACGATAATATCTTTCATTTACCCGTTTGGACTGAACACGTCTGATTTTCATTGATAACATAGGGAAGAACGCATTTAGTATGCTTGCTAAACAAGTAGACCTTATTTTTTACTCAATGAATTTGAGCAAAATGGGAGGTTGGGGGAGGGGGGGGTGTCTCCAGTTGTTTTTTTCCGTCTTTGGATTTGTTCCCCTTTGAAATGTATTCAATAGTGCCTTGTTTTGTGTTTCTTTCCGTTGTATCGATCAATATGTTGATGGCAGCTTCTTTTTATGGTATTCACCGTTGAGTGCTTTACACCATCAAACTGCGGCCACAGAGATTAGGAAAATTTTATCGTGGCGCTATTGCTCCCTGCGCCGATCATATGGCACATATATTTAGGACCTAGAGCGGCTTCTTCCGTTCTCTGCCACTAAGCTTCCCAGACATCAGTCATCCACCGCTTACCTTGCCAGACATCATCCACCGCTTACCTTGCCAGACATCATCCACCGCTTACCTTGCCAGACATCATCCACCGCTTACCTTGCCAGATATCATCCACCGCTTACCTTGCCAGGCATCAATCCTTTAGAGTTAGCTCACAATGCATCATTGCTCTGTTACCAGGCTTTCAGACAGCAGTCCTCTACCACTAGCGTCTAGGTACCACTTCTGAAATGTTTACCTTGATAGGCTCTAGTTCCCTCATATATAGCTTACGAGGTACCCTTTCTCCACAACTTAGCTTGTTCGATACCAGTTCTCTAACATTTAGCTGACTACTACTAGGTACCCTTTCTCCGCAACTTAGCTTGTTCGATACCAGTTCTCTAACATTTAGCTGACTACTACTAGGTACCTTTTCTCCGCAACTTAGCTTGTTCGATACCAGTTCTCTAACATTTAGCTGACTACTACTAGGTACCCTTTCTCCACAACTTAGCTTGTTCGATACCAGTTCTCTAACATTTAGCTGACTACTACTAGGTACCCTTTCTCCGCAACTTAGCTTGTTCGATACCAGTTCTCTAACATTTAGCTGACTACTACTAGATACCCTTTCTCCACAACTTAGCTTGTTCGATACCAGTTCTCTAACATTTAGCTCACTGGGTACCAGTTCTCTAGCATCCATATTATCAGCTACCGGTCGCTTTCCAAATATCCCAAATTTGGATTCAACGCACACTATAATCTTAAACACAAATAGGCCTATTAAACGAGGAACAGGACACACAGAGAGCCGCAGCAGCACGAGAGCCTCCATTGCACCAGACAACACAGCGGTCCCCTGACTCACAGACAGGAGCGTAGAGCACAGGCAGGATGATGGCCGTGCACGTGAGGCCCGCCAGCAGCATGAGGCCACAGTTGAGGGGTCGCCGGCCCACACGGTCCACAGCAAGCAGCAGGCAAGCAGGCCAAAGGCACAGCAGCCCAATGACACAGCCCCAGCAGCAGCAGGCAGCAGGCAAAGGACAGCAGCTCCATCACGCCCAGCAGCAGCAGGCAGCAGGCAAAGGACAGCAGCTCCATCACGCCCAGCAGCAGCAGGCAGCAGGCAAAGGACAGCAGCTCCATCACGCCCAGCAGCAGCAGGCAGCAGGCAAAGGACAGCAGCTCCATCACGCCCAGCAGCAGCAGGCAGCAGGCAAAGGACAGCAGCTCCATCACGCCGCAGCAGCAGGCAGCAGGCAAAGGACAGCAGCTCCATCACGCCCAGCAGCAGCAGGCAGCAGGCAAAGGACAGCAGCTCCATCACGCCCAGCAGCAGCAGGCAGCAGGCAAAGGACAGCAGCTCCATCACGCCCAGCAGCAGCAGCAGCAGGCAAAGGACAGCAGCTCCATCACGCCCAGCAGCAGCAGGCAGCAGGCAAAGGACAGCAGCTCCATCACGCCCAGCAGCAGCAGGCAGCAGGCAAAGGACAGCAGCTCCATCACGCCCAGCAGCAGCAGGCAGCAGGCAAAGGACAGCAGCTCCATCACGCCCAGCAGCAGCAGGCAGCAGGCAAAGGACAGCAGCTCCATCACGCCCAGCAGCAGCAGGCAGCAGGCAAAGGACAGCAGCTCCATCACGCCCAGCAGCAGCAGGCAGCAGGCAAAGGACAGCAGCTCCATCACGCCCAGCAGCAGCAGGCAGCAGGCAAAGGACAGCAGCTCCATCACGCCCAGCAGCAGCAGGCAGCAGGCAATCAGACAGCAGCCCCATCACGCCCATCAGCAGCAGGCAGCAGGCAAAGGACAGCAGCTCCATCACGCCCAGCAGCAGCAGGCAGCAGCAAAGGACAGCAGCTCCATCACGCCCAGCAGCAGCAGGCAGCAGGCAAAGGACAGCAGCTCCATCACGCCCAGCAGCAGCAGGCAGCAGGCAAAGGACAGCAGCTCCATCACGCCCAGCAGCAGCAGGCAGCAGGCAAAGGACAGCAGCTCCATCACGCCCAGCAGCAGCAGGCAGCAGGCAAAGGAAGCAGCTCCATCACGCCCAGCAGCAGCAGGCAGCAGGCAAAGGACAGCAGCTCCATCACGCCCAGCAGCAGCAGGCAGCAGGCAAAGGACAGCAGCTCCATCACGCCCAGCAGCAGCAGGCAGCAGGCAAAGGACAGCAGCTCCATCACGCCCAGCAGCAGGCAGCAGGCAAAGGACAGCAGCTCCATCACGCCCAGCAGCAGGCAGCAGGAAGGACGCAGCTCCATCACGCCCAGAGCAGAGCAGCAGGCAAAGGACAGCAGCTCCATCACGCCCAGCAGCAGCAGGCAGCAGGCAAAGGACAGCAGCAGCTCCATCACCCCAGCAGCAGCAGCAAGGCCCCGAGCGCAGCAAAGGACAGCAGCTCCATCACGCCCAGCAGCAGCAGGCAGCAGGCAAAGGACAGCAGCTCCATCACGCCCAGCAGCAGGCAGCAGGCAAAGGACAGCAGCTCCATCACGCCCACAGCAGGCAGCAGGCAAAGGACAGCAGCTCCATCACGCCCAGCAGCAGGCAGCAGGCAAAGGACAGCAGCTCCATCACGCCCAGCAGCAGCAGCGCAGGCAGGCAAAGGACAGCAGCCATCCATCACGCCCAGCAGCAGGCAGCAGGCAAAGGACAGCAGCTCCATCACGCCACAGCAGCAGGCAGCAGGCAAAGGACAGCAGCTCCATCAGCCCGCCAGCACAGGCAGCCCACCCGCAGCAGGCAGCAGGCAAAGGACAGCAGCTCCATCACGCCCAGCAGCAGGCAGCAGGCAAAGGACAGCAGCTCCATCACGCCCAGCAGCAGGCAGCAGGCAAAGGACAGCAGCTCCATCACGCCACAGCAGCAGGCAGCAGGCAAAGGACAGCAGCTCCATCACGCCCAGCAGCAGCAGGCAGCAGGCAAAGGACAGCAGCTCCATCACGCCACAGCAGCAGGCAGCAGGCAAAGGACAGCAGCTCCATCACGCCCAGCAGCAGCGGCAGCAGGCAAAGGACAGCAGCTCCATCACGCCCAGCAGCAGGCGAGCAGGCAAAGGACAGCAGCTCCATCACGCCCAGCAGCAGCAGGCAGCAGGCAAAGGACAGCAGCTCCATCACGCCCAGCAGCAGCAGGCAGCAGGCAAAGGACAGCAGCTCCATCACGCCCAGCAGCAGCAGGCAGCAGGCAAAGGACAGCAGCTCCATCAGCACGCACAGCAGCAAAGGCAGAGCCATCACGCAAGCAGCAGCAGCAAAGGACAGCAGCTCCATCACGCCCAGCAGCAGCAGGCAGCAGGCAAAGGACAGCAGCTCCATCACGCCCAGCAGCAGCAGGCAGCAGGCAAAGGACAGCAGCTCCATCACGCCCCAGCAGCAGGCAGCAGGCAAAGGACAGCAGCTCCATCACGCCCAGCAGCAGGCAGCAGGCAAAGGACAGCAGCTCCATCACGCCCAGCAGCAGCAGGCAGCAGGCAAAGGACAGCAGCTCCATCACGCCCAGCAGCAGCAGAGCAAGCAGCAAAGGACCAGCAGCTCCATCAGCCCCAGCAGCAGCAGGCAGCAGGCAAAGGACAGCAGCTCCATCACGCCCAGCAGCAGGCAGCAGGCAAAGGACAGCAGCTCCATCACGCCCAGCAGCAGGCAGCAGGCAAAGGACAGCAGCTCCATCACGCCCAGCAGCAGCAGCACGGCAAAGGACAGCAGCTCCATCACGCCCAGCAGCAGGCAGCAGGCAAAGGACAGCAGCTCCATCACGCCCAGCAGCAGGCAGCAGGCAAAGGACAGCAGCTCCATCACGCCCAGCAGCAGGCAGCAGGCAAAGGACAGCAGCTCCATCACGCCCAGCAGCAGCAGGCAGCAGGCAAAGGACAGCAGCTCCATCACGCCCAGCAGCAGGCAGCAGGCAAAGGACAGCAGCTCCATCACGCCCAGCAGCAGGCAGCAGGCAAAGGACAGCAGCTCCATCACGCCCAGCAGCAGGCAGCAGGCAAAGGACAGCAGCTCCATCACGCCCAGCAGCAGGCAGCAGGCAAAGGACAGCAGCTCCATCACGCCCAGCAGCAGGAAGTTGAGGTACACGTTGCCCTGCAGCTGCTCCACGTTCCAGTTGAGGCCGTAGTAGGTCAGACTGTTCACCATCCTTCACAGAGAGAGAGAGCGATACACAAACACAAACACACACACGCACGCACGCACGTACACACTCACGTATGCACGCACGCACGCACGCACACACGCACGCAAGCACGTACGCATGAACACAATTACGCACGCACGTGCCACACACACACACACACACACACACACACACACACACACACACACACACACACACACACACAGTAATAGCCTATTAAAATGAAAATAGACACTTTGCAAACACCAAAAACTGAAATTCAGTATGGCAATACCTAAAATCTATCAACAGGACAGTGACTAATAATACTATGAACAATCATGCGCGACTATGAAAATGGCAGCCTTATAACAATCCAACAGAAATACGTAGACAGAAGACTTTCACTGGGCTCGGTAATTGTACAGGTAATCTTTGTTTTATTTGCAGTATTCTTCTGTTTTTTTCTGTGCTTTGTTTTATTTGCAGTATTCTTCTGTTTCTTTATTATTATTCTTTATAACTTTTTGATGGAAAAAAAGACAAATATTAGTATCCTACAATGGAATTGCCGTTCAATCACTACCAATATAATACACCTTCAAGAACATCTTGAGAACAACACTTATATGGTCATCATCCTTCAATCTCTAAATGTGACAAAGAAGGACTTGCCACGATTGGACCATTTCTTCTATCCACCAGTGTGCCAAGAAAGTGATTGTGCTGCGAAAATTTCTGTGGCCATTTATATTAATGACCAACTATTTTACCAACCAATCCAATCGCCTGTACCAAATGACACAACAAACTTGTTTTCTTGTGCAGCGTGTGTTCGATTCGACAAATCGTTAGTTTTGAATATCGTTTCAGTGTATTTCCCAAAAGGTATTATTGATTGCAATTCTGACTGGCTACGTTCGTTAAATACTACAACTGATAAATGGTTAATAGCGGGGGACTTTAATGAACATGCTCCTTTTTGGGATCTATCTTGCGTCAAAGTAACCTCTAATCGCTTGGTGGAGAATATTTCAGTTTCTCCACTTTTTCTTTTAAATGACGGAAGTGTTACAAGACTGCCTGATGTTCCCAGCCACAAACCATCAGCAACTGATCTGACTCTAATCTCTCCAAAGTTAGTTCCTAGCTGCAAGTGGCAATTACACGATAACACTTTGGGAAGTGACCATATTCCTATTATCCTTACTTTTAGAGGATTTGAAGTTAAGCACAATGATGTAAAGGATAAAATTCCTAAATTTGATTATAAACGAGCTGACTGGGCCACATTTGAATCTGTTCTAAGGTCTTACGACGTTAGTTCTTTTGATAAATCAGACATTGAATCTATGTACACTCATTTTACAGAGGCAGTTTTAAATGCTGCAGGCAAAGCAATTCCCAAAATTAATGTGTCAAACTCTTCGAAACACGTTGGTAAAGTATGGTGGACAGATTCATGTAAAAATGCTGTAGACAAAAACAAGAACATCTTTAAATCGTATGCTAAAGTTAATAAAGTGAAAGGCAGTGTTCCTGTCAAATCTGCTAAAAACCAAAGAAACAGAGTTATAGAAAGTGCTAAAAGCAACTTTTGGTCAACGTTTTGTTTTAATGAAATAAGTGACCATAAAGATAAAAGTAAAATTTGGAAAAAGATCCATGAAATGAAAAATGGGATTCATCTACCAGAATATCCAGTTATTCTAGGTGATGAACAATTTCCTTCAGAATATCAAAAAGCTGAGGCATTTGCTGACACCTTTGTAAAGAATAGCTCCTACAGTAGTCTATCAGACAAATGCAGAACTTTGAGGGAAAATCAATCACAAAATGACATATACAATGACCCTGAGAAAAATAATGATCACTACTTGAATGCTGAAATTACTTTCCAAGAATTACTGTCTGCTATCTGTTCATTACCTAAGACCAAGAAAACTTCTGTTGGTCTGGATGTCATTTCCAATGAGTTGATAAAACATCTTCCAGAAAACTTTTTGTTATTTTTACACGGAATTATTAGTAAATGCTGGATTGAAGGTAACATCCCATCCATATGGAGAGATTCAATTATAGTCCCTATTTTAAAGCAGGGCAAACCAGTACACGATGTGAATAGTTATAGACCTATCTCTCTGACGTCTCACGTATGCAAATTAATGGAGCAAATTGTTTTAAATCGATTGTCTTATCATTGCGAAAAACGTGGGATTATCCCTGTAAACCAAGGAGGCTTTAGAAAAGGCAGATCAACCATTGATCATTTAGTGAAATTAACAACTCAAATCAAACAACAATTTGCCA
>CM065724.1:5383053-5388053 GCA_033310375.1 Conus canariensis
TGAATTAGACTGTTTATCATACTGCACATACAAACATACTAAAGTGTGATGAGTTAGACTGTTTATCATACTGCACATACAAACATACTGAAGTGTAATGAATTAGACTGTTTATCATACTGCACATACAAACATACTGAAGTGTGATGAGTTAGACTGTTTATCATACTGCACATACAAACATACTGAAGTGTAATGAGTTAGACTGTTTATCATACTGCACATACAAACATACTGAAGTGTAATGAATTAGACTGTTTATCATACTGCACATACAAACATACTGAAGTGTAATGAATTAGACTGTTTATCATACTGCACATACAAACATACTGAAGTGTAATGAATTAGACTGTTTATCATACTGCACATACAAACATACTGAAGTGTGATGAGTTAGACTGTTTACCAACTTTCACATACAAGCTACTGAAGTATCATGAGATAGACTGTTTACAATCCTCCACATACAAACATACAGAGGTGTAATAAATTAGACTGTTTACAATCCTCCACATACAAACATACAGAGGTGTAATAAATCAGCCTGTTTACAATCCTCCACACACAAACATTCTGAAGTGTAATGGGTTAGACTGTTTATCATCTTCCATATGTAAACATACTGAAATTTAAAGAGTTACATTGTTTACCAACCTTAATATACAACCACACTGAAGCATAATGAGTTAAACTGTTCACTATCCTCAACACAAACACACTGATGACTCAAATGATGGACTGTTCACTATCCTCAACACAAACACACTGATGACTCAAATGATGGACTGTTCACTATCCTCAAAACAAACATATTCATGACTCAAATGATGGACTGTTCACTATCCTCAACACAAACACACTGATGACTCAAATGATGGACTGTTCACTATCCTCAACACAAACACACTGATGACTCAAATGATGGACTGTTCACTATCCTCAACACAAACATACTGATGACTCAAATGATGGACTGTTCACTACCCTCAACACATACTGATGACTCAAATGATGGACTGTTCACTATCCTCAAAACAAACATATTCATGACTCAAATGATGGACTGTTCACTATCCTCAACACAAACATACTGATGACTCAAATGATAGACCGTTCACTATCCTCAAAACAAACATATTCATGACTCAAATGATGGACTGTTCACTATCCTCAACACAAACATACTGATGACTCAAATGATGGACTGTTCACTATCCTCAACACAAACATACTGATGACTCAAATGATGGACTGTTCACTATCCTCAACACAAACATATTCATGACTCAAATGATGGACTGTTCACTATCCTCAACACAAACACACTGATGACTCAAATGATGGACAGACTACATATTTTTAAGATGGCAACAACAATATCGTTCATCATATTCATCATCATCATTTTGATCATCATCAAAGTCTACAATAAACGCAATAGAAAAAATGATGGTCATGATAGCAATAGCCATAACACTAACAAGAATAACTACGATGATGACCACAGGGATGATGACGATGTGAGTGACGACAACAGGCACGCACCAGGCGAAGCAGACGATGGCCAGGCGCACAATCAGGGCTGGGGACACACAGGCCCGGAGCAGACTGACCCCCCGTTGATGCTCCACTCGTACCCGGCTCAACATGTCGGCCGGAAGTGACACGCTGTTGACACGCGCAGTCTTGTATAAGATGGCTTCCGCTTCCGGTAGACGTCCACGGCTGATCAACCAGCGAGGAGACTCTGGGATAAGCCTGAAAATGGGTGGAGTTTGAACTAGTAATGCATTGTAATAATGAACTAGCAGTCCTACAACTGCATCTGCCTGAATAATCATATTCTGCTACTGATAATAATTATTTTACTTCTTTTATCACAAATAATTTCAAAGTGAAGACTTTTCTTTTTTTTTTAGTTTCAAAACGGAGTGACTGAGGGCGGAAAATGAAGCAAAATTTATAAAGAGAGGGAGTTAGTTACCGCCAAGGACATAGACAAACATAGTACAGGACAAGACACAATGCATTTCGACTTCTTGGGTCTTCTTCAGGCAAAAACAAATAGCATTTAGGACAGTGAAAACGAAGAACGAGAAACCACGTATCTTCTCATATTCGCCGCACGACCAAAATGGAAATCCTACTGAAGTGTGATGGTTGTGCAGCGAATAATTATGAGAAGGTAAGTGGTGTCTCATTCTTCGTTTTCACTGTCCTAAATGTTATTTGTTTCTGCCTGAAGAAGGCCCAAGAGGTCGAAACGCATTGTGTCTTGTCCTGTACTTTGTTTGTCTATGTCCTTGGCGGTAACTAACCCCCTCTCTTTACAATTCTTTTTTCTAAATAACTTTCTTTTAATCGATCAAGTCATGCGTCATATGACCAAGGAGAGACAGAGACAGGCAAAAGAAGGGGAGGATGAGGGGGGGGGGTAATACCAGTAATAGGAGAGGAGGGGGAGGATAAGTATGGCGGAGGTCAGCTGCAGATGCTGCCATTTCCTCAGGAGGAAAGCCATGGCGGCCAGCAGCGTGGTGCCCACGCTCCACAGCGCCATCTGTCCGTAGCCTGTCCACTTCCTCTTGGACGGTCCGACCAGCTCCATACCTGACAAGAGAACTCTCAGAACTCAAAACTCAGAACACTTTTATTTCGATCAAGGATTGAGATTTTAGGCAGAGCCTGATCTTTCCAATCCGTCCTTGCCAAGCTGAATTATGCTATGTGATTTAAAGACAATAAAATGAAAAGAAATAGAAAAAAATATGAAAAAGAAAAAAAAAAAGCAAAGAAAATAGAAAAGGAGAGAGAAGGCACACAGGATTACAGAGTACGTTATTCACACACACACACACACACACACACACACACACACACACACACACACACACACACACACACACACACACACACACACACACACACACACACACACACACACACACACACACACACACACACACACACACACACACACACACACACACACACACACACGAGCACACACACACACACACACACACACACACACACACACACACACACACACACACACACACACACACACGCACGCACGCACGCACACACACACACACACACACGTACTTGTATGCAAAGGCTTGATAAAAGCATGCATATATAGGCAATCATAAGATGCAGACAACAACAACAATGAAATGGGGGTGGGTGGGGGACGTGAGAGAGGGGAGGATGGGACAGAGAGAGAGAGAGAGAGAGAGGAGAGAGAGAGAGAGAGAGAGAGAGAGAGAGAGAGAGAGATTCAGATGATTTATTCGTGTAATAGGCCAGGGCCCCTGTTGGAGAAGTATGTGGACATGCAAAGCACAATAATAATATTTAATTAAATCGGATTACAGAACAAAATACAAATCTTTCGAAGGCGATTTCAAGAAGTGAAAATTTGTCTGTGCGTAAAGGCTTTGAACAAAAACAATGAAAGAGAGAGAGAGAGAAAAAGAGAGACAGACAGACAGACAGGCAGACAGACAGGCAGACAGACAGACAGACAGAGACAAAGCGAGCAGGAGGAGGAGGAAACAGACATAAAATGCCGGGCACAGAGACTGACATGATAAAGTTGGAGCATAGAATGCCCGGTGTAAAGACTGACACATTGCAAAGTTGGGGCACAGAGTGCCGGGCACAAAATATGGGTAGAGTATGTCTGGCACAGAGATCTACACATGATAAACTGTACCAAAGAATGCGGGGCACGAGGTTAACATACGGCAGAGTTTGGGCATAGAATGCCGGGCATACAGACTGACACATGACAAATTTTGCCATAGAATGTCAGGCACAGAGACTGACACATGACAAACTTTGCCATAGAATGCAGGGCATAGAGACTGACACATGACAAATTTTGCCATAGAATGTCGGGCATAGAGACTGACACATGACAAACTTTGCCATAGAATTCCTGGCATAGAGACTGACACATGGCAAAGTTTGTCATAGAATGCAGGGCATAGAGACTGACACATGACAAACTTTGCCATAGAATGCCGGGCATAGAGACTGACACATGACAAATTTTGTCATAGAATGCAGGGCATAGAGACTGACACATGACAAAGTTTGCCATAGAATGTCGGGTATAGAGACTGACACATGACAAATTTTGCCATAGAATGTCGGGTACAGAGACTGACACATGATACATTTTGCCATAGAATGCCAGGCATAGAGACTGACACATGACAAATTTTGCCATATAATGACAGGAACAGAGATTGAAACGTGACAAATTTGCTATAGAATTCCGGGTACAGAGATTGACACATAATAAATTTTACATGAGGATATTGGGCACAGAGAATGACACTTGCTAAATTTTACTATAGAATTCCTTGCACAGACTGACACATGATAAGTTTTGTGATGGAATGCCGGGCCCAGATATTGACACTTGACAAAATTGGGGATTAATATGGAGGACACACACACTGACACATGAGAAAATTGGGGACTGATATTCCGGGCACAAACACTGACACATGCCGAAGTTGGGGATAAATATTCCGGGCACAGACACTGACATGTGACGAAGTTGGGGATTAATATTCCGGGCACAAACACTGACACATTTCGAAGTTGGGGATAAATATTCCGGGCACAAACACTGACACATGCCAAAGTTGGGGATAAATATTCCTGGAACAAACACTGACACATGCCGAAGTTGGGGATTAATATTCCGCGCACAGACACTGACACATGCCGAAGTTGGGGATAAATATTCCGGGCACAAACACTGACACATGCCGAAGTTGGGATAAATATTCCGGGCACAAACACTGACACATTTCGAAGTTGGGGATTAATATTCCGGGCACAGAGACTAGACACTGACACATGACGAAGTTCGGGATCAATATTCCGGGCACAGACACTGACACATGACGAAGTTGGGGATTCATATTCCGGGCACAGACACTGACACATGCCGAAGTTGGGGATAGATATTCTGG
>CM065724.1:5395553-5403053 GCA_033310375.1 Conus canariensis
CGTCATACTCATACTCAACACCATCGTCGTCAACAATGACATGGCTCGCAGAACGTAGGATATACTGCACACAAGGACACCTACGATGCTTCCCACCGTCGTCTTCATCGTCATCATCATCGTCATTATTGTCATTATCATTAGTGTCATTATCATCATCATCATCATCGTCATCATCATCATCATCATCATCATCATCATCATCAGTAGTATAGTCGTCGTCGTCGTTGTCGTCGTCAACATCATTACATACTTCATCAGCAGCAGTAGCAGCAGCTTATTTCTTCTTCTTCTTCTTCTTCTTCTTCTTCTTCTTCTTCTTCTTCTTCTTCGTCGTCGTCGTCGTCGTCGTCGTCGTCGTCGTCGTCGTCGTCAACATTGTCGTCGTCGTCAGCATCATTACAAACTTCATCATCATCGTCGTCGTCGTCGTCGTCTTCGTCGTCGTCGTCGTTGTTGTTGTCGTCGTCGTCATCATCATCATCATCATCATCATCATCATCATCATCATCATCATCATCATCTTCAAAATCATCGTCGTCGTCGTCGTCATTATCACCATCAACGTACATATCAGAGAAGAAGCCGACGACCTGGGCGCCCAGCAGACAGCCCATCATGATCATCATCAGGGCGTGAGACCGGTGCAGACTGCGTTCACACACCAGATCCAGCTGAAATCAGCCCTTCCCCACTGACACTGCAGTAGTAGCAGTAGTTACACTAGTGGCAGCAGCAGTGGCACTACAGTACTAGCAGTAGTTACGGCAGTGGCAGCAGTAGTGGCACTACAGTACTAGCAGTAGTTACACCAGTGGCAGCAGCAGTGGCACTACAGTACTAGCAGTAGTTACACCAGTGGCAGCAGCAGTGGCACTACAGTACTAGCAGTAGTTACACCAGTGGCAGCAGCAGTGGCACTACAGTACTAGCAGTAGTTACACCAGTGGCAGCAGCAGTGGCACTACAGTACTAGCAGTAGTTACACCAGTGGCAGCAGCAGTGGCACTACAGTACTAGCAGTAGTTACACTAGTGGCAGCAGCAGTGGCACTGCAGTACTAGCAGTAGTTACGGCAGTGGCAGCAGCAGTGGCACTACAGTACTAGCAGTAGTTACACCAGTGGCAGCAGCAGTGGCACTACAGTACTAGCAGTAGTTACGGCAGTGGCAGCAGTAGTGGCACTACAGTACTAGCAGTAGTTACACTAGTGGCAGCAGCAGTGGCACTACAGTACTAGCAGTAGTTACACTAGTGGCAGCAGCAGTGGCACTACAGTACTAGCAGTAGTTACGGCAGTGGCAGCAGCAGTGGCACTACGTATAGCAGTAGTTCACAGTGGGAAGCATGACTCATATAGCAGTAGTTACACCAGTGGCAGCAGTAGTGGCACTACAGTACTAGCAGTAGTTACGGCAGTGGCAGCAGCAGTGGCACTACAGTACTAGCAGTAGTTACGGCAGTGGCAGCAGCAGTGGCACTGCAGTACTAGCAGTAGTTACACCAGTGGCAGCAGCAGTGGCACTACAACTACGACGACTGGTACCAGTAGTAGTATTATGAGCAGCAGCAGTAGCAGTAGTAGTATTATGAGCAGCAGCAGTAGCAGTAGTAGTATTATGAGCAGCAGCAGTAGCAGTTGTAGTATTATGAGCAGCAGCAGTAGCAGTAGTAGTATTATGAGCAGCAGCAGTACCAGTAGTAGTATTATGAGCAGCAGCAGTAGCAGTAGTAGTATTATGAGCAGCAGCAGTAAGCAGTAGTAGTATTATAGACAGCAGCAGTAGCAGTAGCAGTAGTAGTATTATGAGCAGCAGCAGTAGCAGTACCAGTAGTAGTATTATGAGCAGCAGCATGTTGATAGCAGTAGTAGTATTATGAGCAGCAGCAGTAGCAGTAGCAGTAGTAGTATTATGAGCAGCAGCAGTAGCAGTAGCAGTAGTAGTATTATGAGCAGCAGCAGTAGCAGTAGCAGTAGTAGTATTATGAGCAGCACAGTAGCAGTACAGTAGTAGTATTATGACAGCAGCAGTAGCATAGCAGTAGTAGTATTATGAGCAGCAGCAGTAGCAGTACCATAGTATATTATGAGCAGCAGCAGTAGCAGTACAGTAGTAGTATTATAGCAGCAGCAGTACAGTACAGTAGTAGTATTGAGCAGCAGCAGTAGCATACCTTAGTAGTATATGAGCAGCAGCAGTAGCAGTACCAGTAGTATATTAGAGCACAGCAGTAGCAGTAGCAGTAGTAGTATTATGAGCAGCAGCAGTAGCAGTACAGTAGTATATTATGAGCAGCAGCAGTAGCAGTACAGTAGTAGTATTATGAGCAGCAGTCAGTAAGATAGCCAGTAGTAGTATTAATGAGCAGCAGCAGTAGCAGTACCAGTAGTAGTATTATGAGCAGCACAGTAGCAGTACCAGTATAGTATTATGAGCAGCAGCAGTACAGTACATAGTAGTATTATGAGCAGCAGCAGTAGCATACAGTAGTATATTATGACAGCAGCAGTAGCATACAGTAGTATATTATGAGCACAGCAGTAGCAGTACAGTAGTAGTATTATGAGCAGCAGCAGTAGCAGTAGCAGTAGTAGTATTATGAGCACAGCAGCATATAGTATTAGCAGCAGCAGTAGAGTAGTATTATAGCAGCAGCAGTAGCATAGCAGTAGTAGTATTATGAGCAGCAGCAGTAGCAGTAGCAGTAGTAGTATTATGAGCAGCAGCAGTACAGTACAGTATAGTATTATGAGCAGCAGCATAGCAGTACAGTAGTAGTATTATGAGCAGCAGCAGTAGCAGTAGCAGTAGTAGTATTATAGCAGCAGCAGTAGCAGTACAGTAGTAGTATTATGAGCAGCAGCAGTAGCAGTAGCAGTAGTAGTATTATGAGCAGCAGCAGTAGCAGTACAGTAGTATTATGAGCACAGCAGTAGCAGTACCATAGTAGTATTATGAGCAGCAGCAGTAGCAGTACATAGTAGTATTATGAGCAGCACATAGCATACAGTAGTAGTATTATGAGCAGCAGCAGTAGCAGTACCAGTAGTAGTATTATGAGCAGCAGCAGTAAGTCAGTAGTAGTATTATGAGCAGCAGCAGTAGCAGTAGCAGTATAGTTATGAGCAGCAGCAGTAGCAGTACAGTAGTAGTATTATGAGCAGCACAGTAGCAGTAATAGTAAGTATTATGAGCACAGCAGTAGCAGTAGCAGTAGTATATTATAGCAGCAGCAGTAGCATACAGTAGTAGAATTATGAGCAGCAGCAGTAGCAGTACATAGTAGTATATGACAGCAGCAGTAGCATACAGTAGTAGTATTATGACAGCAGCAGTAGCAGTCATAGTAGTATATGAGCGCAGCAGTAGCAGTACAGTAGTAGTATTATGAGCAGCAGCAGTACATTATAGCAGTAGTAGCATAGTTTATAGCAAAGTAGCTTTCCATGTGTTTTGCCCAGTAGTAGATTGTATGAGCAGCAGCAGTAGCAGTAGCAGTAGTAATATGAGCAGCAGCATAGTACATAGTAGTTATGAGCAGCAGCAGTAGCAGTACAGTAGTAGTATATAGCGCACAGTAGAGTCAGTAGTATAGGCAGCAGAAGCAGTACGTAGTATAGCAGCTGCAGCTAGCAGTAAGTATTATGAGCACAAGCAGTAGCAGTACAGTAGTAGATTATGAGCAGCAGCATAGAGTAGCAGACAGTAGTAATAATGAAGCAGCAGCAGTAGCAGTACCTAGAGTATAGAGCAGCATGGGGTGCGCAGTAGCAGTGTAGTGAAGTCATTAATGACAGCAGCAGTAGCATAGTTAAACCAATTATTTAGTTTCATTTAGTTTATGAGCCCTAGCAGTAGCATGTAAACGCAAGCAAAAATCACAGCGTAGCAAGTATTCAGCATCACAGTCAGTAGTTTTTAGGCAGAGCATGCATACCAAGTGAGAGCATAGCATACAGTATATTCATGAGCAACAGCAGTAGCAGTACAGTAGTAGTATAGGACACACATGCAGTAGCATAGTAGTATTGATCGAGCATACAGACGTGTCATGTTTAATACACATCAGACATAGATTATGCAGCGCAGCATACGCGTGAGCCGTAAAAGTTAGGCACAGTTACGTAGCAGAGTAGAATAGCCCATAGAGACACACCAATCGGCCGATGCGAATATTTATAGCATTCCTACAGAGCGTGTAGTAATTATGACGTCAACGGAGTAGGCATGACAGGAGCACAGATTTGAATACGTTTTATGACACAATGAGGATCGAACGATGAGATAATGCATTGAGTTCATCAGCAGCACAGTAGAGAGTATTTAGGCACATCATAGAAACATCCTTCAATCAGTGCATAGTAATACACACATACCTGATTATGCGCTCAGTAAATTAAGCACACATACGAGCAGTAGTAGTATTATGAGCAGCAGCAGTAGCAGTAGCAGTAGTATATTATGAGAGCAAGCAATTACAAGCATAGCAGAGAGTATAGTATTATGAGCAGCAGCAACAGTAGTAGCAGATAGCCAGTATAGTTTATGAGCAGGTCACAGTACAGAGTGAGCACAGAGTAAGATTATGAGCACAGCATACATAGCAGTAGTATTATGAGCCAAGCTAGCAGTAGTATAAGCAGTAGCAGTAGCTAGTATATTGAGCACAGCAGTGCATGCAGTAGTATATTATAAGCACAAGCAGAGTAACGCAGTAGCAGTACAGTAGTAGTATTAAGCAGCAGCTAGCAGTACAGTAGTAGTATTATAGCAGCAGCAGTAGCAGTACATATAGTATTAGACAGCAGCATAGCAGTAGCAGTTAAATATTATGGCAGCAGCAGCAGTACAGTAGTTAACAGTCAGTAGTAGTAGCAGCAGCAAGCAGCAAGTTACGACATAGTAGTAGTAGTATTATGAGCACGCGCAGTAGCAGTTGAAACAGCAGCAGCAGAGCAGAAGACATGCACAGTAAGTAGTGTAGTAATGAGCAGCACAGAAGAAGTATAGCAGCATCGCAGAGTTCAGTAGCATATAGAATCAACAACAGTAGCAGCGATACTAGGGTAGCAGCAATGTCAGCAGCGGAAAGAGTAGCAGCAGCAGCAGCAGCAATACAATAATACCAGCAGCAAGAGCAACGGCGGGTGCGTCAGTAGGGCAGCGTTTTGCTGTGTCTTGATCATGAAACCTTGATCCCCATTTTTTTTTTAACCATCTTTCCACTTTTTTTTTCTATTTGATCTGTTTGTGTTCCCTTGCCCCCATCCTTCACACCGGCAACGGCAAAATCACAGGCGCCATTCACAACCAGCTTTGTCCTGTCTCAGGCCAGGCATTGGCAGACCACAGGGAGCAAGTATTACAAAGTCGTCATGAGACAACCCACCTGAGGAGACACTGCTCTGCTGCCGAATCACTTCGGGTGTTCATTCATGCTTGTTCTGATCGAACATATACCGGTCACTTCTTTCTAATTCCTCATCTGACGACAATAATTGCCAAATCGTGGAGCCCGCAAGCGTGCGAGTTCTCCCCTCCAGAAGACACCAGTGCCCATAGATCGACATTCCCAATCGGTTTGCCGATGCGAACAATTTCAACGCGAATTCCCCTTAACATGGACGTGGAGAGAACATTGAAACTGACGTCAACACGAGAGTAGGGCATGAAGGGCCACAGAATTTGAAACTGTTTCTACTGACCAATGAGGATCGGAACGATGAAGATGATGCTATTGAGTTCCACTCAGAGACCACATGTAGGGCGCTTTCTCTCATAAAACATCCCCGTGTCAATCAGGCCCGAGAGATACAAATACCTGACGTGTTGGTCAGTAAATTAGAGCCACACTCTGAGAGACGTGTCCATGAAGTGGATGGAACTTGACTGTGTGTTCCCAGTCTTCCCACTGGAGCCTTTAGTATACACCAACGCTGTGACGAAAGTAGCTGAGGCGAAAATAATTATAACTCCACTATTAGATACCTCTGAAGAAAATCAGACCAACGTGAACTGTGGTGTCATGTCGTGTCGTTTCGCGTTGCGTCGCGTCTTGTTGTGCATTGCATTGCATTGCATTGCATTGCCATTGCATTGCATTCTATCATAGTGGGCTCTATGGTCAAATGCATGCCCTGGCAAAATTGATGTAGATTGAAGATAACCGCCTGGTATTTCTTACCAAGCCACAAAAATTGTCACTTACTGTTATCGTGTGCCATCGTGTACCGGTGGAAATGGAGGACACGTATAAACATCGCATGCATCCTATGTGAGAAACTGGAGGAATAAATGAGATAAATGAAAATGAGTGACTGATATTTGAATGGTACGGGAAACGACTGAATGAGCGCCAGTAGGCTACTCTTCGGCCGGCTCTACCTGGGTAGGCAGCCCGTTGAGTGAGTGAGGTAGTGTGTTTATTGTAAAGTGCTTAGAGCTTGGTCTGTGACCGAGGATAGGCGCTATATAAATACCCAGTATAATATGATAATAATAATAGATGAGCTTCAGCTTCCATATTGGTCTGTCCCGAACACAGCGGTAACCGGGTATTTGATTCAGATCAGGAAATGTTATGGCGGAGGAAGGAGATAATGAACTTCAGTTTCCATCTTGATCTGCCCCGAACACGGTGAATCTTTAAGAGTTCATTACCCCCCCCCCCCCCCCCCCTCCTCCCGACATTCATTTTATGGAATTTTAACCTTTTTTTTAACCGATTGTAATGCATCATACTGCGTTAATATTGTATTGTGTTGTAAGTACTATACTGTAATACATTACATTGAATTGTATGATACTGCATTGTACTGCATTGCATTATATTGCATTGAGTGCTTTGTTTTGCATTAGCACTCCTTTACATAGCATTGCACTACAGTACATTGCGTTCTTAAACTTAACGTAAAACCAAATGAAGCACTCACATCGGCAGTAATTGTAGACGTATAGGTAGAGGTGTCGTACACGTAGCTGTCACACGTGACCATCCCCCTACCTCCCTCCTCCCCTGCCCTCCTCTCCCACCACCTCATCACCCTCATTCCCAACAGAAGCAGACGACCTGTTGCCAGTACTCTGCGGGTCGATTCCATCTTCAGCCGACACAACGCGGAGGTCAGAGACTAGGGGTAGGGGGATGGGGGACCGGTAGAGATGGCAGGGGTGGAAGGCGGAGGAGGGGGAGGAGGGGACGGACAAGTTGATGAGCGTGGCATGATGACGGTTCTGGACGAGCCATGTGTCGTTGGTGACGTCAGGCAGAGCACATCTGAAACAAAACACGTTACATGGTGGGTTTGAGTGTCATTCGATGAAGTGTACAGTGGCGTCATCGTGTGATGTGATATGACGTCATTAAGTGACGTGCTGTCGTCATGTGCTGTGACGTCACAGTATGTGAAATGACGTCAAGAAGTGATGTGACGTCATGAAGTGATGTGATGTCATATCATGCAATGACGCGTATTGATGTTTTGTGAAGTGATTTTTG
>CM065724.1:5413053-5415553 GCA_033310375.1 Conus canariensis
AGCTGTGTCCAGTGGCTGAGTGCTGCAGACTTCCTTTACATGATGGCCTGGCACTGAAATGCCTGGCCACCCTGGACATGCAGATTCCGATCCAAACAGTGGCACACACCAAAAAAATGATAGTAAAAGGAAACCCGGGTATCACGGTGTGGATGCACCCGGACACCCTTAAAGTGTAAGACGTTGAAGGCTGAAACACTCACATGAGGGGGAGGGGGAGAGAGAGAGAACAGGGGAAGGGGAGGGGGGAAGAAGGGGAGGGGGGCATCATCTTCAGAGACCTTCTGCTGTCCTGCTGTTCCTAGAGTTCCTTCCCCCTGACAAATGGCTGGACCTGTCACTTCTTGTGAACGGGCCTGAAACGTCAAGACAAGGCTGGATGCATTGAGAAAGACCAGACTCAGCGGTTCCTTGGAGTGGGTCCCCCCCCCCCCCCCCCCCCCCCCCCCCACCTTGCCTTTCCCCAGCTTACTTCTTCTCCACAAAATGATGCTTCTCCCAAGAATCACTAGACATGGGACAGAATGATCAATCCATCAGTTCCAGTCTGACCACGATTGGCAGTCCATAAAGAAGACAAATTGGTAGTCCATACAGAAGACACGATTGGTAGTCCATACAGAAGACACGATTGGTAGTCCATACAGAAGACACGATTGGTAGTCCATACAGACACGATTGGTAGTCCATACAGAAGACACGATTGGTAGTCCATACAGAAGACACGATTGGTAGTCCATACAGAAGACAAATACCCAACATCAGTCACGATTGGTAGTCCATACAGAAGACCAATACTCAACATCAGTCACGATTGGTAGTCCATACAGAAGACAAATACCCAACATCAGACGGAATTTCTGTGTGTTTGTGGACTGAGATTTTCCACCGAGCTCAGCATCACCATCTACAGATTAAAAAAAAAAAAAGGGGGGGAGGGGTATCTTAAAACCATGATTCATGAATGAGTCGAACTCCTCCGCGCCAGATATCAGAAAACTCAGGCCAGGATTCAAACCATAGAACCAAGGATGTCCACGATGATGAT
The DNA here is from genome assembly GCA_033310375.1 of Conus canariensis. NCBI lineage: Eukaryota > Metazoa > Mollusca > Gastropoda > Neogastropoda > Conidae > Conus > Conus canariensis. The sequence continues at coordinate 5,414,102 of CM065724.1, forward strand.
TCAGGCAAGACATTTTTTTTACTGGTTATAAATGCCTACTGCCGACCAATTCAACTCGCTTCCCGCGCGTGCACAATAGGCATGTAAAATCTTAGGTTTACAAGAAATAACCGCATCGGATGCTTTGACAACACAGGAAACACTGGAACACAAATAGCCACATACAAAAACATTGTTTACGCAAACTACATGAATGCCTGGGGGATTAAACAGCCATAGGTGATCAAGCTCCTCAGAAATCCACACACCAGACGCCAGGACAAAAACAGGAATCTCAAGAAGCAGATGGAGACTGCCTAGGAATTGGAGAAACAAAGGCCAGAGAAGCTGTGGAAAGACCTGGAAGCTGGTATAGTGCCTGCAGCAAAGCAGAATCAGAAAGACCTGGAAGTTAGTATAGTGTCTGCAGTACATCAGAATCAGAAAGACCTGGAATCTAGTATAGTGCCTACAGCAAAGCAGAATCAGAAAGACCTGGAAGTTAGTATAGTATCTGCAGTACATCAGAATCAGAAAGACCTGGAATCTAGTATAGTGCCTACAGCAAAGCAGAATCAGAAAGACCTGGAAGCTGGTATAGTGCCTGCAGTACATCAGAATCAGAAAGACCTGGAAGTTAGTATAGTGCCTGCAGCAAAGTAGAATCAGAAAGACCTGGAAGTTAGTATAGTGCCTGCAGTACATCAGAATCAGAAAGACCTGGAAGTTAGTATAGTGCCTGCAGTACATCAGAATCAGAAAGACCTGGAATCTAGTATAGTGCCTGCAGCAAAGTAGAATCAGAAAGACCTGGAATTAGTATAGTGCCTGCAGCAAAGTAGAATCAAAAAGACCTGGAAGCTAGTATAGTGCCTGCAGCAAAGCAGAATCAGAAAGACCTGGAATCTAGTATAGTGTCTGCAGTATATCAGAATCAGAAAGACCTGGAAGCTAGTATAGTGCCTGCAGCAAAGCAGAATCAGAAAGACCTGGAAGCTGGTATAGTGCCTGCAGTACATCAGAATCAGAAAGACCTGGAAGCTAGTATAGTGCCTGCAGCAAAGCAGAATCAGAAAGACCTGGAATCTAGTATAGTGTCTGCAGTATATCAGAATCAGAAAGACCTGGAATCTAGTATAGTGTCTGCAGTACATCAGAATCAGAAAGACCTGGAAGCTAGTATAGTGCCTGCAGCAAAGCAGAATCAGCAAGAAGGAGGACTAATACAGGGAAGATCAGCTGCTTCTTCAAAGACTTCTCCAGTTCCAGTCTGCTAGGAAACTCTTCCATCAATTCAAATCCGGGACACTCCCAGTAGACAAACAACATCCCAGGACTTCATGAAATAAACGAAATTGGTGTAGAAAGCCAGAGGCAAATCGTTGTTTGGGCGAAATGGGAATAATCTACATGCAGCACACGAAATGTTCTTGCGTGGCTCCTCAAACTGATCCACTCTGCACAGAGGGAATT
>CM065724.1:5423053-5465553 GCA_033310375.1 Conus canariensis
AAGTTTTTTTTTAAGCACTCAACCGTAACGGAGTAATTCAAGTATCACCACAGTAAAGATCTGGATTTACTTTGAGGTGCCAGCTAGTATATGCTGTCCTGGAATCACATCACTCTTTGAGGCACTTGGGAGCGTGGCTAAGATGCCTTTAACACAAAGCATAGTTCGATGCAGAATCTTCTTCCACAGAAGGCTGCAGCTGACTGTACATGGACTGCTGGGCTCACCCACAGCTTGCTGCCCAGTATTAGACGACCACCAGGAACAGTCACAGGGCAAAGGTTTTGGACAGGGGGCTGGGACCGATTTCTTCTTCGTTCACTCAGACAGGAACCCCGGCACTGACGAAGGCTGCTGTACGGCGGAGGCCCTCCAGTGATCCATAAAGTTTTTCCCTCATCGGTGTGTTGGCAGGCCAGGTCTCTGCCCTTAGCTTTTCATGTGTGGGACAGTCCTGCAGGAAGTGTCCCACTGTCACTGGGGCTGTACGGCATGGGCAACTTGTCAATTCTTCTGTTGTTGGTACCATGTGCACCAGTCAGCGCATGGCATAGGGGCAAGCTAGAACATCCTTTTAGAGCACTTTCCTTTCATGTTCCATGAGACTCTCAGTCTGTGCTATATGAATGGGTATGATTTTTGTCTGTCAAGTTCATGCTTTTAAAACAAAAAGAAAATCAGGACTTCCACACACATGTACACAACACAGTCTGTTCACAGATCACAATTTATTATCATTCTACACAACTGTCAAAGCATTCTGTGTTAACAAGATGTTGGTTGGTCATTCATACAGTTCATTAAAAAAAAAAACCTCTGGAAGTAGGCAGTTGGAAGAGTCCAGACCACATCGTGTGAAGAACACAGAGGGCTGTGAGATGGGACATCCACTCAGCACGTGACGCTCTGTTCGTGGCAGACCCTCACTGGCCTACATTCTCACATGGCTAAAGAAAGAACTAAGGGACAGCAATCTCATGCTGTGGCTGCAGACATCTTCTTCAGTTGAGCAATGCACACCTTGATGCTCTCTTGTTCCTGAAAAAAAGAGTGAAATGTTAGTCTTACTTTCTTCTCTAACTGCCCTTTCCTCTCTTTATATGACACAATGACACACAGACTGATTTCCCTCTCTTTATATGACACAATGACACAGACTGATTTCCCTCTCTTTATATGACACAATGACACACAGACTGATTTCCCTCTCTTTATATGACACAATGACACAGACTGATTTCCCTCTCTTTATATGACACAATGACACACAGACTGATTTCCCTCTCTTTATATGACACAATGACTGATACACATTTTATATGAACACGCAAACTGACAGTGTACATGCACACATACACACACTGGATGACATCCATGTGCACACACACTGATCAAACATCTACACATGTGCACACACAACACCACACACACACACACACACACACACACACCACTGATGCATGTGTACACACAAATAACCATCCCATCCTAAACAGCCTGTCTGCCATAACCAGGTACCTACTGTTCAAAGGGTGACCATCTCTTTTGTTTCTATACCAGTTAACTGGAAAGCTTTCAGCATTCAGACAAACCGTATGAGCATGATTACTGCTGTGCGGGTTTCCATTTACAACAGGTTTCAGCTTTGTTCAAAAACAGTTTCTACACATCATTTCTGATCTTGCTGAGACTCTGAATGACAGGGACTGTCCATTCAACATGATTGTAATCAAATTAGGACCTGCCGAATCAACAACAATGGTCCCCACAGCCTTTTAGACTGTACAGGCTTTTCTGCCCCAGTTTAAAAACTTCAATGACAGTTGTGAGATGACAAAGAAGTGGGCTGCTCAATATTAAACAAGTAAACAACAACACACACACACACACACACACAGCAAATTACACACCCACTACTGGACTTTTCTTCACAGTTTGGTGTTGTTTAAATCTTTGTCTGAGTTTATATTAGCTCAACGCTTGAAAAAAAGAAATACAACTTGGTAGCTGCTAAAGTACAAAGAAATAGATAATTTTTTGGTAGCTGGTAAAATACAAACTGAAATAAATATTAGATCTAAAATTTTCTGTGGTGTTCAAATGTTCAATCTGATTTCACTTGATACTTCAGAAAAAGAGTCAGTTGTAGGAATATTACATAAAATGATCTTGGTAATAAAGGGCTTAAGGCAGTGAAATGAGGAGTGCTTCTAACACTTGATTTCAAACGACGGTACAGAAGCAGACTCATTGAAATAATAGGTTCCAAACAAGCAGTACCTAATAGGAAATTAACTTGAAAGACTCCTTGACCACATGCCAAACATATAAACCAAGTAGTACGACTGTAAGTGAACTAGGAGCTTTGACAACAGGGCACCAACAGACATAAACGACAGTGCAGACAGACAGACAGACTTCATGTCAAGTCATTTGTTCAGAGCATTAACAACAGGGCACCAACAGACATAAACGACAGTGCAGACAGACAGACAGACTTCATGTCAAGTCATTGTTGTTCAGAACGACATAGTAACAACAGGACTTCAGCAACATTCAGACATAACAAGGACACTTTCATGTCAAGTCATTTGTTCAAAACCCAGCCAACCACAGCGGCCACAAACAGGGCCACAAGCAAAGACAACTATGTACAATGAGAACACCAAGACAAAACTTCAAAGGCAAGTCATCAATTAAAAGACTGATTTGAAACAAATGAATAACCAAACATTTGAAGTGGACAGAAGACAGTGGGACAGTCGGGGGAGTCACCTGCTGTGGGGTGATGCTCTTGCGGACACTGTTGACGATCCAGTTGACCATGTGATCCTGCTCAAAGCGACGCTTCACGTTCTGCACCTCCAGCTGGTAGTCCTGTCACCACACACACAACAGTACACAAAGGTGATGGGAATATTCAACAAGACCAAGTTCACAGTGTGCTTGTACACAGGAGTGCAAGAATGTAAAGGTCAAAAAGCTTGAAACCAACTTTTGAGTATTACCAAACTATTACTGTAAACATGAAACCTACTGTACTGTAGCCTGCATGCCTGAAAACAGTCTGTACACATGTGTCTCCTTAAAATCTTTATAAAAGCAGGGGAAGTAAACGCTTTCATATTCCAAAATCCTTATAGAGGTGGGGGGTTGGAGAGGTGTGTGGCTCCACAGGCTCATTTCCCAAACTGTGGAGGAAGACACAAACCATGTCCATTGTCATCATTTAAAGTGTCTTTCCTTTCTGTCTTGCTTATTAAGTATCTATTTGGCTTCAAATACTGGGATCTCCTAGTTCTGATACCAATGGAAAAGCTGTACAAAAGAGTGAAGTCTGAAAGAAACAAAAAATGTAGGTCATTTGCATGCTTGAGTGTAATGTTCCTTCTACTCGAAGAATTCTAAGAGCTGCCAACCTCTGAAGAGATTTGAAGGGAATATTTCTTAAAACTGAGCGGAATTTCTGACAGTTGTGAGGCACACATACCCTATCGCACCCAAAACAAAACAAGGACATTCCAGACACTTCATTTTCTTTCCTGTTGTCAACTGCTTTCATGGAATCACCATCTAAGCCAAAACCCTGTTGCTCTTTTACCTTTGTGAAGCATACTATCTTCAAGCTTTGTCTTATAACTTGGCTCATTTTTGCACTTCAGAACCATCAGTGCTGCTGTAGTGTCTTGACCCAAGGTGTGACAAAAATCTGTAAGGTTCTTCCTGACAAGGCTGAACACTTTCACAGGCCGAACTGTTGACTGGGATCAGCAGCACTCCCATCATGACAGTATATAGCACCCTGAATCTGCACTTCTGTTCTAAATTCTTTTCCTTTTTATCTGCTTCAGTGTTAATCGGTCTATAAGGTCGTTTCAACATGATGGTGGTGGAGGAAGCTGAACCAGAAATAAGTTTCCAAACAGCTCTTTGGCTATAGAATAGCATGTGTGTATACTCTGCAAATAAACAAACTTTTTCTTTTCACCAACAGAATTTCTTTAACGTCAAGCAGAATGAAGCGTTTGACCATAAAGAATTCCGCCAAAAGTGGGATGGTTGGCAGCTCGGAATACTGTAATCTGTTAATGGCGCTCCAGACATCGATTTTCTTGCACTTTATTTCAAACTTATCTCACTTTTACACATCTATGCCCCTCTCCAGTTCTTGACCGAGTCAAGACATTTACTAACATATAATGCTGTTTGTCACTGTTATAGGTCCCTCCCCCCATCTCTCTCTGTGTCTCTCCTGCTTTAAGAAAAAATATATGACTAAAAGCCAGAAATTGTCGAAACACAAAATCTGGCTAAGCCAGATTCAGAAAAAAAAGAACATTTACAAAACCATACTTCTAAGGCAGATACTTGCATCCTTGTGTGTTTGCGGAGCATGTATGTGTGTCAATGTAAGACAACCGAAAGCAGATTACTTTGAAATTACATCAAAATCCAAAGGCCAAGAAAACTGGGTGAAACGAATATGTTATCTCTAAACGTCTAATTCGTCCTTAGAAAAAAATTAATGAAAAAAAAAAGAATACTAACATTTTCTGCATGGTTGTAGAGACATTTTAATACTGGTGGAATCCACTCTACAGGGGCACCCTAGACCAAGACTGGCTATGCAGTGACTGTCATTAATCATAATTTCCATACATCTATACAAAAACAAGCATGACTGAGCGTCATCACCGTGATACATCAGCAGGGCAGCGTCTCCTCTCACGGGTGGACATGATCATCTGATAGTGTTTGGTCTTCAAACCCGCTTGCGTTGCAGTGTGACTACAACTGGTCAAACTGGGTGTGAACATCACACAAAACATTTAACTTTTCCCAGACGCACCGTGCAATGGTTACGCCAGCTCAGTCGACCTGTTCACGACGAGCCGTTCTGTGGTTACGGCAATGTTGTTGTACTCCCTGGATGAGCCGTAGCACTGTTCCTCTACAACTATAAAAAAAGAAAAAACTGTTCTCTCCTCTACTGTCTAAGGGATGCTGCTGCCCTGAATATTTAGAACAGGGTTCTAGCCATTGAAAAGAGAAAGTTTGCAGGCACTAGCGATGACCTTTGTGACCCCAGAGTAGTCCGAACAAAGAAATACTAAGCAAACAAATGCAAACAAGATTGTGCTCTCCAACGTTTTAGTTATGTTGTTTCTGTAACTGTAGCATTGCTATTTTACCTGAAATACATTTAAGTGCACGCTCATTGCACAGTTCGCGTTTTACCTTTCAAATGATATGTATAACAATAGGTTGTTGCGGTTATATTAGGGGATGTAAAATTATTTTTTAAAAGTGCGAAAATCGGGCATCTGCAACAGTTGTAAGTACGTATGGAGCGCACGGCCGCAGGGAAGTGACGTTGCACTGCAGGGCCCATCACGAAAGAATTAAATAGCACTGAATCAAGGATCCTATGAGAGACAAAAGAAGGGAAACAACTGGTTACCAGTCTGTTCTTGACCTCTCTGTGGACCTCGTTCAGGCGCTTGCGGTACGCCGCTTCCAGCTGCAGGGCCACGTTCTCCTGCACATCAGGAGGAAGGGGTGTGGGGGGAGACATGGGGGGGTTATCTACCCTGCTTTACCACATCGTGACCTCACATTACTCACTCACAGTCCTTGATGATTCGCATACCAATTTGCGTCCCCACCCACCAGCAATGTAACCACACAGAACAGACTACAGTCCGTGATCAAGTCACACACAACAGCATACTGCTAACAACAAACTAAATGTGCACACACACACATGCACACACACACACACACGCACACACACACACACGCACATGCATGCACACGCAGCGCGCGCGCGCGACCACACACACGCACGCACACACAACACACACACACACACACACACACAATCATGATCATCATCATCTGCTAAGCATGGATGTGATAATGTCAGCTGTCGAGCAGACTGTGTTGCTGGGCCCTAACAGAGCTTGACAGTGCAAGTGGAAGCTTACATTCAACACCAATGGAAGGATGCTGAGAGATGTGTTGATGTTGATGCCTTCCAGCATATGTGAAGTGTATGTCCCTCACTCCCCCTAACTGTGCTCAAAACAGTCCTTTTTGTCACTTAAATTTCCCCTTCATCAAATATCAACAACAATTAATGGCTTAATAGTTCTTACACCGACACCCAAAGGTAGAGAACACAAGAAAGCTCAGATGTCAGAGGGTTCACACACACACACGCACGCGCGCACACACACACACACACACACACACACACAGAGTCACACACACACACACACATACACACACACACCCATGCACATCAACACACACTGTACCCTAATTCAGTGCCCCCACTGACCCTCTGCAACCTTTGCTCCCCAGACAACACACAGGGGACAACAGGTGAGATCACTGACCCGCTTGGCTTCCCACAGGTACTTCTGGCCCTCCTCCTGCCAGATGGCCTGTTCATTGGCCGTCACCACCTCCTGGGCTGAGGCCTTGGCATCAAGAATGGGCTTGACAAAGCGCTCCTGATGCAACGCCTGAGTGACACCAATGACCAGACATCAGTACAACGGAACATTGCTACTCTTAACACTCCTGATGTACACCTGAATGACATCAATGACCAGACATCAGTACAACGGAATGTTACTACTCTTAACCAGTTCACTGCCTGAAAATATTACAAACAAAGGCTTTCCCAGTGCCGGGAAATCTAATGATTTGGGGGTAATAATTAACAAAAAATTCTAGCTCAGAAACTACAAATGGTATAAAAATGAAATATATATCATTTTTGAAGGAAATTGAATGAAGATTTTGAACCTGGGCTTCTTTTGTTTTAATTTTGATAATAAAAAAGTATTTAGGCATTTAGATTTGGACAGATTTTTTTGCACGATCAAAAACATACGTATTTACCACTACATCTTCACATCCAAACAAGAACACAAAGCAAAAAAGTTGAAAATAAAGTCTGTATTGTCACACTACACCTGTAAATGAAAGTAAAACAGTTTAGAAGTCCATCAAGACGCTCACACTCTAAGCAGACAGGTCAGTCCACGACCACGCCCCCCTCTCCCCACCACGCCCCCTTGCTGGACTTCAACCCTCTCTTTCACTCCTCCTCTCCCCCTACCTTTCCCTCTGCCCCGTGTCACGCCGCGAGCAGACAGCGCTCCCCTCTCGCACTGACTATCACGTCACTGGCCACTGACACACAATGCAGAGTACACACTAGGCTGGCTCGTTCGACACTGGCGAGCCGTCAGCTGAACACACACTGAGGTCACACAGCCCGACTCAATAACTGACAAATATAGTCGGCAATTCCATCACTATCATCATCTCACCTTCATGCTCGAGTGAGTCATTGAATAAAAGATTACTGTCTTTGTCAAAAATCATTAGCAGAGCCTGCTCAGCTGTGTAAATATGTTGATTTGGTTGCTGCGCTTGTCGAAGGTTGCACCGCCATCTTTGCAAGCGAGATGAAGTGCTGGCTGGTCATCCAGTCAGTGATGAGAATAAATGGGCTTTCCCATCACGTGTGGTCATTTACATATCATTTTAATACTACAGACATATAAGGCTTACTACACACACTCTATTTGAGTCCGTTGATAAAAATAGTAACGAATGAAAATTCAAGAAAAATGCATGACGTCAGTGGACAGCCCATAGGCACTGGGAAAGCATTTTTAATGCGGCGTCAGCTGACGGCTTAAAGGCACTCTACGGGTTAACACTCCTGATGTACACCTGAGTGACACCAATGACCAGACATCAGTACAACAGAATATTGCTACTCTTAACACTCCTGATGCACACCTGAGTGACATCAATGACCAGACATTAGTACAACGGAATGTTACTACTCTAAACACTCCCTGATGTACCACCTGAATGACATCAATGACCAGACATTAGTACAACGGAATGTTACTACTCTTAACACTCCTGATGTACCACCTAAGTGACATCAATGACCAGACATCAGTACAATGGAATATTGCTACTCTTAACACTCCTGATGTACACCTGAGTGACATCAATGACCAGACATTAGTACAACGTAATGTTACTACTCTTAACACTCTTGATGTACAACTGAGTGACATCAATGACCAGACATTAGTACAACTGAATGTTACTACTCTTAACACTCCTGATGCACCGCCGGAATTATACCAATGACCAGACATTAGTACAATGGAATATTGCTACTGTTAACACTCCTGATGTACAACCTGAATGACATCAATGATCAGACATCAGTACAATGGTATGTTACTACTCTTAACACTCCTGATGCAATGCCTGAGTGACACCAATGACCAGACATTAGTACAAGGGAATGTTGCTACTCTTAACACTCCTGATGTACAACCTGAATGACATCAATGACCAGACATCAGTACAATGGAATGTTACTACTCTTAGCACTCCCTGATGTACCACCTGAATGACACCAATGACCAGACATTAGTACAAGGGAATGTTGCTACTCTTAACACTCCTGATGTACAACCTGAATGACATCAATGACCAGACATCAGTACAATGGAATGTTACTACTCTTAACACTCCCTGATGTACCACCTGAATGACACCAATGACCAGACATTAGTACAACGGAATATTGCTACTCTTAACACTCCTGATGTACAACCTGAATGACATCAATGACCAGACATCAGTACAACGGAATGTTACTACTCTTAGCACTCCCTGATGTACCACCTGAATGACATCAATGACCAGACATTAGTACAACGGAATATTGCTACTCTTAACACTCCTGATGTACCACCTGAGGGATATCAATGACCAGACATTAGTACAACAGAATGTTACTACTCTCAGCACTCGCTGATGTACCACCTGAGTGACATAAATGACAGTACAACGGAATGTTACTACTCTTAGAACTCCCTGATGTACTACCTGAGGGACATAAATGACAGTACAACGGAATGTTACTACTCTTAGAACTCCCTGATGTACCACCTGAGTGACATAAATGACAGTACAACAGAATGTTACTACCTTAGCACTCCTGATGTACCACCTGAGGACATAAATGACAGTACAACGGAATGTTACTACTTTAGCACTCCCTGATGTACACCTGAGGACATAAATGACAGTACAACGGAATGTTACTACTCTTAGCACTCCCTGATGTACCACCTGAGTGACATAAATGACAGTACAACGGAATGTTACTACTCTTAGCACTCCCTGATGTACCACCTGAGTGACATAAATGACAGTACAACGGAATGTTACTACTCTTAGCACTCCCTGATGTTCACCTGAGGGACAGCAATGACCAGACATCAGTACAAAGGAATGTTACTACTCTCAGCACTCCCTGATGAACCACCTGAGTGACATAAATGACAGTACAACGGAATGTTACTACTCTTAGCACTCCCTGATGTACCACCTGAGGGACAGCAATGACCAGACATCAGTGCAATGGAATACTGCTACTCTTTAATGTCCTAACAGCAAGAGCAGTATGATCCCGAACGCCACCCAACTTCACAAAAATGAGGACTTAACCTTTTGAGTATTGTTCTGACCGTATCGGCGCACCTGTCACTTTCCTCAACCAACTGAGTCACATGCATCTTGTCTATCTTGGGTGACTATATATTGTCTCTATACAGCAATTTGGAAAGAGCTGAGCTCTTTGCCTCAATTATTAAAGCTGCCATCTGCAACGTGCTTTGGCAATCAATAGGCTTTTATAACATTGGCCTGCTTGCGTCAAGCTTGAGAGGCAAATCCAATGAGATTGATAGAGGGCAGTCCCTGTAACATGCTTCTGGAGGCCTTAGCCGCACAACAGACAACCCAGGCAACAGTGCAAACTGCACAGGTGGGTTGGAAACCAACTCAGACTTAAAGTAAAGGTAAAGTGACCAAGAAGATATGCATCTACTGTAACGTATGGAGTGTTTCCAGATTTTCCCCACCAAAGCAAAGCAAAGGACACGGACGCATGCACATCAAAATACTATCATCCCTAGGTTTCAATACAGAAGTTGATGTGACCAGACTTGCAGGTTTTGTTCTTGTTTTTTTTTTTTTTCCAAGTTTCTTTAAAGCAGTACCCTAGCTGCAGAAATACATCTGGAGCTCTAAAAAATTATTTGGGTAGACAGGTGCATGTTACACCAAAGAAAAAAAAACCTGTTGGTAGCAAAAAAGATTAAGTGTGCACACTGTTGGGAAAAAACAACTGTGTCGCAAGATTTCGTCAACAAACATCAGTAAAGAAAGAAGAATACTTAGCTAAATATGCGCAATCTAGGTACAAAATAGAATACATAGCTCAAATAAACGATGGGAAAAAAAACAGAATACACAGCTAGAATCAATTTAATGATTGCATCCATGTTAGCTTCAAGTCTTAGAAATTCAAATCTAAGCCATCAGCTGGAAGACTTTACTCATGCTTCTGGGCCTGACATGGCTAACAGGCACAGACTCTTGTGGCATAACAGAAAAAAAAAGGTCTTTTTTTTTCAGTTCTAACTTCAGTATTGAAAGATCACCGCACGTTAAGTCTATTCAGAGTATGCACACTTTGCAATCACAAGCACAAAACATCTAACAGAAGTCAAGCTTGCATCTGTTTTTTTCTGAAAAGCTGACTGGTCCGATGATAGGCCACTCACATCATTTTTGGTGTCCATCCACTTAGCCATCCTGGCCCCCAGCCTGTTGGTCAGCAGCCACACAGCTCCAAAGAAGCCCAGCACCTCAGCAAAGCCGTGGTCCACCACCCAGATCTCCTTGGACAAGAGGGTGGTCACCAGCCCTACCCCAAACAGGTAGGGACCTGCACACACACACACACACACACACACACACACACACACACACACACACACACACACACACATGTAGAGCCCTAAACACATACAGAAAGTAGGAACCTAAACACACACAAGTATAGACTTCAATACACACAGATAGGCAGAACCCATATACTCTGCGAAGTAGCACATAATACGATCTGGGTTGTAAATCCTATGAGTAACAGCAGAAAACCGATGCCCTAAAAAGATGCTGGCATAACCACCTAACACATCAACACACACTGAGTAACTGCTTTAGGAAGGGATGGGGGCATCACTCTGGTATCAATGAGAATAACGTTCTTTTTTTCCACTTCCTTTCCTCTTTATTTCATTCAATTGAAAACTGTTGTAAAATGAGCATTTAAGGGGGCGGTTGGGAGTATGGACATGGGACGACAGATAATAAGTGTGCGTGTGTGTGTGTGTGTGTGTGTGTGTGTGTGTGTGTGTGTGTGTGTGTGTGTCTGTCTGTCTGTCTGTGCCTCTGTGTGTGTCTGTATGTGCCCATGTGTGAAAATGAAGGTTTTTTCTAACTACCCAGTGCCAAAAATGCATGAATCCATGAAAAAAACAAAACCGGACACTTGGCATGAATGATAATACTGCGCAATGTAATTTTACTAAATACATTCTACAATGACATACAATGATGCATACCAGCAGATTACATACTCTGACCATGCTATGGAATGCAATGCTATTCAGTCCCCACGTTGCTGTGATTGGCACAGGAATGGAAAACTCCATAGTAATGCTGTGCAGGGTAATGCTATCCAACACATTCTACACCGACTTACACAGGCACAGAATACAATGCAATGCTTTGTTACTGGTACAATACAGTACAAACAGAGATGAGTCTTGCACAGCATAACCTCAGCCTTCCTGTGCTACAACCCATGTTTCTATTTCCAGTATTTACATTTCTTTTGACAATTACAATCTTAAGTTCAAATGTGCAAGCTGTCCTCAGTATTAAAAGGATATAGCTTTACACATCAATGTCACACACACCACATACACACACACACACACACACACACACTCACATGCACGCACATAGCATGCATTCACAATATGTGACAACACACTGACAACACACAAAGAAACCCACAAACAACTAAAACAGCTGTCTGACCTGTGACCCCTGTTTTGCTATAGAAGAACTGGAACCACTCCTCGGGCACAAAGCCTAGACGCGTTTTACCGCTCTGCTCAGGCATGACGGGGTGGGGAAAGTTCTTGGTGTCTCTCTCAGGCCCATAGAAAATTTTGTTGGCCTCTTCCCATTGGTCAGCCTGCTCTGCTGCCTTGCTCTTGGCTCGGCTTCCTACTGGCACCACTGCCAGGACCCTGAGCACCACAGCACATCAACCGTCAACATTTCTGACTGCACCTCCACTGACGGAAAACATTTCTTACTTAAAAGGGAAAAAAAAAACATGAAAAGTGTTTATTTCTTAACAAAAACAAAAAAGAAGACAATCAACACTTAGAGGGCAAGGTTTTTTCACCACACATATGCTGATCTGTCAGTGTCAACTTGCAAACTCGTATTTCATTATACTCACTTGTCACATGAGCCTGCTTGTTTATACTAATACAGCCTGACTCCAAGAGTATAATAAGAAGATATATATACAGAACAATTCCAGGTTGTCCAAAAATATTGTAATTGCTACCTCTGCACTACATGACAGATGTTTCAAATGGGGCAGCCTATCTAAATAATTAAAGTATGTACAGCCTTTGAACAGGATTCATTTTCAATCATTATTAAGAATCTGTAATCAATTTTTTTTTTTAATCATTCCTTACAATTCTTAGTTACAATTAAACAATTAACATTTCCTTTCAATTCAAAAACAATTCAAAAGCTGGAAGTCCCTAGAAAGTTTTTAAAAACGCACTCACGCATGCATGAAAGGTCAAGGATCTTCTGGACAAGTGACTGAATAATTTAAATTCTTCAGTTTTACATTTGATTGGGTACATGTACTGAATGCAACTTCACACACTGAAAGTATATGGCCACTTTTTGTGACCCTCATACTTTTAGAAGACCCCTGTATCTATAAAGCTTCAGTTCATTATTTCACAACTATCAAATGCCAATCTTTCATGCATGTACAAAACACCACTTGGTTTTATTTTCAATCATCGAATGATAACCACATTGCATGATCTATAAGTAAAACACTAAGGAAACTTGAAACACACATAACATTTCTACTACAGATCCACTTACCTGGGAGTGTGGATCCTCAGCACTCCACTGCCAAAAACACCTGAAACATACAGACACACGGACTTCCTCTGTCACATTCTCTTTCAGCATTTTATAATGTGATGGTTGGCATGACCTCCATTGTTTTCTTTTAGACAGTTTTCTTATTGGCTGGACAAATTTTCTCCAGATTATTAGCGAGTCATCAAATCTTTGACCCAGTAAAATGAAGCACACATTACAACCCTCTCTCTCTGAGGTCTGTTCTACCAAGTCCAGCCATTCATGGACATCATTGGCTATCACATTACAACCCTCTCTCTCTGAGGTCTGTTCTACCAAGTCCAGCCATTCATTGACATCACTGGCTATCACCTGAGGAGGAAGCTCAGCTTTTCAAAGAAAGCAACCAGTCGCTTGGAAAAAAAAAGTCTGGCATCATCAAGGCTCCAATATAAATAGACATGCATGTTCAACTGTCCACATGTCAAGTTCCTCTCAGAGCAGTGCCAAGCTGCACTTTTACCCAGGTTTGTGTTCTGCACTGACAAATCACTGTGAAATCTTTTGTTCCAGGTTTAACTTGTATACATTTCACAATGCTCTCAGCATGAAAAAAATGTCTGATACTAAACCCAACTCATTCATTTAGACTAGAGGACTTCATTTACATCATACATGATGGAAAGATTTCTGTAAATATTTTCCTGATCAGAGTAACTTCTGAACGGATGTCTAACTAGATGCCAACACACAATTTTCAAGCTTAACCCAACAATACTTTAATTCATATGACCTAATTAACTAAAAAGAAAATGCCAACCATTAGCTAGATGGGGAAGAATCCCCGTCAGTGAAATTTGAGTGAGAAACAGCAAATGAATAATGCTTCTCTAAACTGTGATTGCATGGCCATCACTGCTCTTTCAGACCTCATTTGTTTGTGAGGAACTAGTTCATGATGGTAACATAAGAGAAACTTTCAACAAAGTCACAACTATGTATGTTGTCAGATGGAAAAGTGAAATCAAGACTGTTGTCTGATCAACGTCCCCAACCACCTCCCACCTGCCTGCATCCTCCCAACCCGGACATATTTTGCGAGGCAACTTTCAGACCTGCTCACTTCAGACCACATTTAATTTCTTGCAGGGGGTAAATGCACCTCCCATTTTCAAGGAAAAACAGGAATACTCCTTGCTTTGGGGTGGATCTGAAACATTGTTCAACTTCCAAACCATGTAAGTCACTGAGTCGGCAATATCTTAGTTACGAGCCCTGCTTTGTGTAGATCACACAGATTCATAATCATACTCTCCAGTATCTTTCCGTGAGATCAATGGCGTCGACACAAAGTGAGACTTCTAGGATTTGCATGTGTGCACACCCCAGTCCCTTCTCAAATTTTTTTTTCTCTTACCTTGTCTCTGGCAAAAATATTTTTCGTTCAACTACGCTAACTAAAGTTGTTGGTGTTTTTTTTTTTTTTTTTTTTTTTTTTTTGGCATATGCAGAACATTCTGGGTGTTGTCTTTGACCTGTGCAAGACATAAAACATGACGGGGAAAAAAATATGTTTGGAGGTGAATAAGTGTCGAAAGTTGGGGGCCCTAACCTTTAGATTTGCCCCACTACTGAACAGGTTTAGAGTCGTCTGCATCAGTCCACACAACGGTAACCACTCGCACCGACATGACAAAACTTGCCGCAACTTTTCTAGATATGTTCTTTGATGAACAATACGTCAAATGTGCCAAAATATTTAAAATAACCTTTATACTTTCAAACCACATGAAGCTGCTTCTTATACCTGATCGAACTGCAAAAGTTGACAACATTTTGTCCTTCAGCCGGCGGCCACCTTGGATTGGAAACAAGAAAGCCCGGATGTGAAGTTTGACAAAGAGTGAACTCCCCTATTCTCTGGCAACTGTCGTCTGCTAGGCGCTGCTCGTTAAGGTCGGGTCGAGTCGCCTAGGCAGAAATGGAACTCAATGGCTACTAGACTAAACAGGTCACTCCGATCATTTTTACTTTTTTTTTAATTTTCAATAGTCATCAATGATCACGCTTAAGTAAAATATTATTTTAGAATGGACGTCAAGGCAGGTTTTTCTCGATTTTGGTTGTTCCGAGCATCTCTCTCTCTCTCTCTCTCTCTCTCATCTCTCTCTCTCTCGCTGTCTCTCTCTCTTAACATCCGGAGTGACTTCCCATAGACGTCCCGCTGCTTTGGCTATACGTAAAGACACTTCGGAAGATGAGCCCCGCCTCCCTGACAACATTCATAAAGGTCCCTATCCCGTATGCTGCTGTAAGCCGTAAATCTGGCTAATCATTTTGGTCCTCACGATCTCCATCATGGGTGAGGGAGGGGCAGTGGTGACCTGTGTGTTGTATTCAAACAAAGGGTGTTCTGCAGTAATAATAGCGACTGCCATCAAACTCCCATATGTCAAGCGACTAACTTCTGAAACGTTACTAGTACTACTATCTTCTGAAAACACTACTATAATTTTCATAAGTTAGTAGTATTACTACTATCTTATGAAAATTATAATAGTGTTTTCAGAAGATAGTAATACTAGTAACGTTTCAGAAGTTAGTCGCTTGGCGTTGCGACTATCTAGTGAAATGATCCCTGTGTTAAATTATGTCTTTCTTAGAATTGTTACTATCCAGGGTCACTGATCGATAGTCATTTGGCCTATTTTCACCGCTTGACTGCTAATCAGTATAGTACGGGTTCATGTGAACAATTTATGACGTTGCTGACCAATGGTCGGTGTCATTGACCAGTGGTCATTTTTGCCCCATTTCCACTATTTGACAGCTAGTTAGTGTCGAACGAGTTCATGTGAACAATTCATGTTGTGGTTGACCAGTGGTCAGTGTCAATGACCAGTGGTCACTTTGGCACAGCTTTACTGTTTGACAGCTAATTAGTGTAGAACGAGTTTATGTGAACAATTTATGACGTTTCTGACCAGTGGTCAATATTATTCACCTGCGGTCATGTTGACCCAATTTCACTGTTTGACTGCTAGTTAGTGTAGAACGAGTTCATGTGAACAATTCATGACGCTGCTGACCAGTGGTCAGTGTCATTGTCCAGTGGTCATTTTGGCACAATTTTACTGTTTGACAGCTAAATAGTGTAGAACGAGTTCATGTGAACAATTTATGATGTTCCTGACTAGTGGTCAGTGTCATTGCCCAGTGGTCATTTTTACCTCATTTCACTGTTTGACTGCTAATTTCTGCTGTAAACTTGTGTGTGTGTGGTGTGTGTGTGTGTGGAGAGAGAGAGAAGAGAGAGAGAGAGAGAGGAGAGAGAGAGAAGAGAGGGGCAGTCAAACAGTGAAATTAGGCAAAATTACCACTGGTCAAGGACACTGACCACTGGTCAGCAACGTCATAAATTGTTCACCTGAAGTCGTTCTACACTAACTAGCTGTCAAACAGTGAATTTGGGCGAAAATGACCACTGGTCAATGATACTGACCACTGGTCAGAAACGTCATAAATTGTTCACATAAACTCGTTCTACACTAATAGGCCAAATGACCATGATCAGTGACCCTGGATAGTAACAATACTAAGAAAGAGGACATAATTTCACACAGGGATCATTTCACTAGATAGTCGCAACTCCAAGCTACTAACGTCTGAAACGTTACTAGTACTACTATCTTCTGAAAACACTACTATAATTTTCATAAGATACTACTATCTTATGAAGTTAGTCGCTTGACACCCGTAAGCCCACTATCCTCTCTATGTCCCATCCTTATATGCATGACAAAGACCGATGTATCCCTATGATTCTGACAAACTCATCGATTTTTTAATCGATTTTTTTTCTCTATCCAGAACTGATTTTTAAGAAGTGAACTTAAAATTAGTGCGACTCTGTTGTTCCTGTGTGAGTTTTTTTTTTTTCCACATGGTAGTTTGTGAGCGTTTTAAACAGATTTTGGTGTTAAAACTTCTGGTTTTAATGTAGATGAGCAGAGTAAATATTTTGTCCCATTATCCAATCTATTCAAAAGTGTACAATTGTGCTTAAAGTCTCACTTAAACTTCTTCCTTTGCATGAGTGTAAATGTCCGGACTTTAATCATCCACTATAACATATGCTTCCGTATTTGTATAACCGCTAGTTTAGTCTTTGGATTTTTTTCACTTTAATTTTCCACAAGGAGGCCTTGCTACGTACGAAAACATATGTTTTACACTACTTCTGTTTACCCATCAGATGAAATTATGAATGAAATGTACTGAAATATTCAGCATGCGTAGTAAACTATCAGATGTTCTTTGGGACTTGACACATCTTGAGTGCCAGATGAATCATCTTGTGGGACTAATACATATTCATTTGCCGATCGAGCTACAGACGTCTAGGATGTTTTTTTTCAAACGATTCTCTTTTTGGATTGCTTTATGACAAGTTCTACAAAGCCACGCAAATGCTGCTTTGATGTCTCCTTTATAGACTGACATCTCCAATAACTCATTTTCTGCAAAGTATTTAGTCAGCCTTGTTACCATACGGAAAGATTTTCTCGACATTCAGAAGTAAACTTATCCTATACTGCCTGAAATCACTCGAATTCTGCTGTTGGGAAGGTACGCTCTGTCATGACTATCCGCCATCGGTTGCTGATTTTCTAGTTCCTCCATGCTGATCTTATCTGTTTGTGAACATTAGCTATTCAGGGACATTAGGACATTTCTTATACAGTGGATAGGATATTCAAGTTCAGACGATGATATGGCAATGGTGCTTTTAACCACGTAATTTCTTCACTGACTTTAACCATTGTTGGTGTCTTGTCATTGAACTTTGGAGTTGCAAGCCAGACCAGGCCCTAGATTTCAAATGCTTCTTTACTTTGGGAATGCGTCTTTCTTACACGTTGTTCTTGAGTTTCTTTCTCTGTTATGAGGGTCTCAGATTTTGGGTGCTAACTGCTTCCTAGCCAACTGGAAGGGGTTTCTAAAGAAGCAGTCTTGTTTGTTTCTTGTTTGTTTGTTTGTTTGTTTTTGCTCCTTCTTCTCCTAGCTGATATTACTTTGTTTTACTTTCAGGTCTTCCCAGAGCTTCTCTTGTCCTCATTTTTCATCGTCTGAGACAGTCTCCCATCTGTTTATCGTCATTCATCTTTTTCTTCTTAATATTATTCATGTCTCTCGCTTGCATCTGGAATTTTGGGCGTGCTCCTTCAACTAGGCAGTCAAGCTTAGTCGATCGACCTCCCTTTAGGTTGCGTTGACTGTAGGCTATGTTCATTTGCTCCGGCGTGCTCTTTCCTGTCATCGCATTCAGTTTTTGAGGATTATTTTCCTCATTCCCCTTTTGGGCTTAAGAACGGCAAGATAAGTTTCTGACGTAGGCTATGGTATCAACTTGAGCTCACACCTGTACACATTCCTTGCCTGAAAAAAAAAGAAAAAACCTTGAGGCACTGGAGATGAGGAGTGGGAGAGGCTGTGGTGGTGAAGACAGACTGAGAAACGGGAAAATGCAATTCTCCTACCCCCCTCCCCCCCCCCCCCCCCCCCTTCTCCCCGCCTCACGGCTCCCCTAACCTTCCCCTTGTCCGTTCGCGTGCCAATAGCCGAACCTAACACTGAGCGATCGTGCGTTTAGTGAAGTTAATGAATATCTGCTATGTATATACTGACTACAACATTCATTATGTGAATTCGTAGACATTGTGAATGTGACCGTCGATAGACCAAAACAAACTGGTTTGGGTTTCAGCTATCTTCCTCATAGATAAACATCATGAGCCTCTCAGTGTTGAACAGTATAGTCGTGTTTCTTTCTGTCATATTTATTGCTTTTCCTGAATTTTCCGAGGTAAGACTCGAGTTCTTTATGGGCGTTTTTTCCCCCTAGTGAGTTAGGCATTTTTGTTTGATGAATGGATCACTCAGAGCTTCTGGTCACTTGATACTTAACTTCATATCATTCATTTACAGAACTCCTTTGCTGCACTAGAATAACACGTTAGTAATGCAGATAAGCTCTAGGATAGTAAGAGAGGACCCGTGCACTGAAACTGAATCATTGAATCAATGAATGGTTGCGAGTTAGACTGCAAGTGTGTGTGTGTGTGTGTGTTATGTTCCAGATTCAGTGTTTGTCTAGTCTCTGTGTGTGTAGTATCTGTAATAGGTGCAGTAATACTGTACTGTGAGCTGGCATGCATGGGCTTACGCACAGGCGCAGTGTGTGTGTGTGTGTTTGTGTGTGTGTGGGAGAGAGAGAGAGAGAGAGAGAGAGAGAGAGAAATGATCACAAAATGGTGTACTGTAAATATGCCTGCATGTATTATACATGCAAGTGTAACTATCACAGATGTGTGTGCGTGAGGGGTGTGCATGTGCTGTTAGTACCATAGCAGCACTAGCAATTAACTCCTCCTGTAGAGTTAACAAGTTTAGTAAGAAGTTTGAAAATAGGGTACATGTAGAATAGCTTTTTTTTTTCTTCAAAATATGTCACAGCCTGCTTATGACACAGTGTGACTAAGGATTACATTTATGGCAGATTTGTGCATTTTTTTCATGAAAATATTTTAAGCATTTTACTGCCATCTAACTCTCATTAGTTACATTTGCACAATAACGGCATGAAATAAGATAATACAATGTAGTAATGGTTGAGTAAGTTCCCATTTCCCCATTTGAAACAATCTGAGATACTTCTGTTTTGGCAACTCTGTTTTAGTTTTTAGTTATTATACCACTTGCCTGTTGAACTGACAATATGCACAGTCTGTAAACACTGTGTTTGCATCTCCCCCCCCCCCCCCCCCCCCCACCCGTCTTCCTGTTTTTCTGTCCCTTCACCCACAGCACTGCAGCAACAGCATCATTGCTTCCCGAGGATTCACCAAAGAATGTACAAATCTACCAGACAGGTGTTTTTTGTCTTTATTGCCATGTCCATCTGTGGATCATTCTTGTCTCTCCTCCCTCTTCCCCCATTTTCCTCTCCACTTTCTCTTTGAGTCATCGTTCTCTTTCATGTGGTGCACATACTCGTTTAGGGCCTAAAGAAAATGGCGCAACAGGGATCCAAGCTGTCTTTCAGAAAAGGGCATTTTGCTGACTGGCCTACCTTAAGCACCATGTCATCCACAGTAACACAGTCGTTTGATTAGTGTTTGATTAGCGTGCTGATTTATATAGCGATTATGCTGAATTGGAGAGTGTTTATCCTTGAAAATGTTTATTTCTTGCTTCAGTTGGTACAAAAGATCTGGTTACTTTTACAGATCAATATATGCAGTGTTTTTTTATGTGATCTGTATACATGTAAAAATAACCTGTATTTAAGATAAAACCTGATGTTTTCTTTTGCGTTCACATAGTAGATGGTGTGGGGAGAGGATGGTTTTTAAAATAGAATGGAGAGTCCATGAGTATAAATTTATCATAAACACCGATTCCAGAATTGAAAAATTAGTTGTTGGTCATTGGAATGCCTTGGCCCACTTTTGAACTCGGGGTTGATGTTTCTTTTCCTGTTTCAGTGGTCATTACAGCACTGTATTCATCCTTATTATCATACCAAATTATTTTGATTCAATTAGGAGAAGAGACTAGAGTCCATGTGTTTTGTGTATATCTTTGTGTATTATGTGCCTCTGTGTGTCTGGGTGGGGACGGACCTTGAGTGAAGAAAGTAGAGGGAGGGGAAGGGGGACAGATAGACTAGGTGGAGCATGCATATGTTTTGTATTTGAACATGTTTTGGTGTACTTGTGTGTTTGTGTGTGTGTGTGTGTGTGTGTGTGTGTGTGTGTGTGTGTGCACATGAGTGTGTGTGTGTGTGTGTGTGTGTGTGTGTGTGTGTGTGTGTGTGTGTGTGTACATGCAGGTGCATCCCTGTGTGCACGGTTTGTGTGTGTGGAGAGGTGGGGGGGGGGGGAATGATGTTGGATGTGAAAGTTCTGTTAGTGCTGCATTCATGTTGTATGACTTGCTGTGGTGTGAGTCACTGGACATGGTGTAATTGCCTTGTGACCTTTGCTTGTTGCTTTTTTGCTCAGTTGCCTTCCTCATGGTCTTCCATCAGCCACCAGTTTAAACCTCTCCCAGTGGTACACACACACACACACACACACACACACACACACACACACACACACACACACACACACAGTGACAGACTGACACTCAAATCTGTGTATGTGTGCAAACACACATGCATGCATACATCCACACCCAGGCATGCAAACACTAGCACGCACATTGTGTAAATAATATGCATATGTATCTCTGTGTGTATGTGTTTGTATGTACACACTCTCTCAAACACACACACACACATACACACACACACACACACACACACACACACACACACACACACACACACACACACACGCACGCACGCACGCACGCACGCACGCACGCACGCACGCATGCACGCACACACACACACACAGTCATACACATAAACACTCTCATACATGCACACACAAACACACAAATAAATATTCATAATAATAACTTACATGCACACACACACACACACACACACACACACACCTACGTACATAGGCATGTACACAGGCATTTGCACTTGTGCACACATAAAAACCGAACAATGGTCTGATTTCAAACAAATCAAGTTACAAGTTTATGAAGTGCTGTTTAATAGATCCTGTAAAATTACAATGATTTAAAACATGAAATTTATAATCCATCAACATCAACAGCAACAAAATAAAGAAAGAAAAAGGAAAAAGTATGGAAAGGAGGTAACAGGAAATTTGGGGGTTATAAAGGTGGGCGTGTGGGAGTTATAAACAGAGTACTGAAAATATACTTCAGCCCGAAGGGGACTGGACTGCTTGCCTACAACGTTTTTCTTTTTTTTTTTTTTTCCTTACTTTTTTGTGTTTTTTTTAATGGATAGGCCCCACAAGCTGGTGTCATACGTAAGTACTCATTACCAGCAGTGATGAATTATGCCATGGCTGACTGTAACATATAGTGCTCTCTAATTAATGGGCTTTGTCACTGCTGTGTGTTACGCTAAGCCCAACTGATGTGACTGCTGTAATTCTGACTGATGGGCTATTTCCATGGTTGTAGCTCTAAACTGTCTAAGGCTACTGTATATTAACTACACTTGCACTAAAGCTTCTGACCAAATCACTGTCAAACTTTCCAAAATGGCGGCAGTGCTGAAATTTAGCAGTTGAAAGCTTAAACTGTTTTCCCTGATGTTTTTTGTATGCTTTGATATTGGTTCTGGTGGCTGTTTTGACATGGAACAAGCCATGAATGTCTAGGTATATTGTTATGAGAGAGTTGGATTTTTGCTGCTCTTTGCCATCCAAG
Source organism: Conus canariensis (assembly GCA_033310375.1). NCBI lineage: Eukaryota > Metazoa > Mollusca > Gastropoda > Neogastropoda > Conidae > Conus > Conus canariensis. The sequence goes on from CM065724.1 coordinate 5,445,521, forward strand.
TGTTTTAACTTCTCAAGAGTGGACAGACTGGGAGCCGCCTTTTCACTCAGTGGGATTGTTGTGGTCTCTGAACTGGACGTGACTGGCACTGGAAGGTCTATCTTTGTGTCTGAACTGGACGTGACTGGCACTGGAAGGTCTATCTTTGTGTCTGAACTGGATGTGACTGGCACGGGAAGGTCTATCTTTGTGTCTGAACTGGACGTGACTGGCACTGGAAGGTCTATCTTTGTGTCTGAACTGGACATGACTGGCACTGGAAGGTCTATCTTTGTGTCTGAACGGGATATGACTGGCTGTGAAAGGTCTGTGTTTGTGTCTGAACTGGACATGACTGGCACTGGAAGGTCTGTCTTTGTGTCTGAACGGGACATGACTGGCTGTGGAAGGTCTGTCTTTGTGTCTGAACTGAACATGATTGGCACTGGAAGGTCTATCCTTGTGTCTGAACTGGACGTGACTGGCACTGGAAGGTCTATCTTTGTGTCTGAACTGGACATGACTGGCACTGGAAGGCCTATCTTTGTGTCTGAACTGGACATGACTGGCACTGGAAGGTCTATCTTTGTGTCTGAACTGGATGTGACTAGCACTGGAAGGCCTATCTTTGTGTCTGAACTGGACATGACTGGCACTGGAAGGCCTATCTTTGTGTCTGAACTGAACATGACTAGCACTGAAAGATAGATCTGTGTGTCTGAACTGGATGTAACTGGCACTGGAAGGCCTATCTTTGTGTCTGAACTGGACATGACTGGCACTGGAAGATAGATCTCTGTGTCTGAACAGGACATGACTGGATCTGGAAGGTCTGTCTTTGCAGAAACTGAAAGCCACTGGAGTATGCTGAGAGTGAGACTGAAAATAACAATCATGAAATGTGTTATCAAAGCCTCTTGAAGGACTTGTACATGTTTAACAAAATTCTTAATCATGATTATTAAAGGGAAAGAAATGCTTTCACTGACCTGGTATTCCCTTTTTGTTAGAAACTCTACCAGCATACTCATCCACTGCTAGCATCACTGTAAGGATCCTGCGTCTTGCAGATGTTAGCGCCATCTGATGACATAACTTTGCACCTGCAGTCAGTAAAGTCAAACATGGTTCCCTGCTGACTGAATAAAAAGGATGTGAAATTGAAATAATTACTACATTAGTAAGTTTTTAACTTCAGCACAACAACATATAAATAAGACTTATGGATATCAGTAGGGTCGTCATACCAGAAGGTGTTCAAAACCCTCTCACTGACTAAGAAAAAATGTAGATTATGATTGATGGATACACAGAAGTAACTTAAAGTATATATATTGGAAGGATGGAGGAAAAGGATAAGTAGTGTAAAGAGACCAACTAAGATCAAATTCAGAGAGAGAGAGAGAGACCATGCTTCTTCTTTCCGCCTTTCCACTTGGCTTGTTTCTCCGTCATTTTCTCCTTCCTTCCATTTCCTCTCCATTCCCACTTCCCCATAGTATCAATATCAATTTATGACATTACTGTGTGGATTTTCTGATACCTTCAGATTGATATTGTTTCCTGTTACAATCTGCACATTTCTACCTTCTCTCCCCATCTCCCCTCCCTACGTTTTACTAAGGGGGAGCTGTGCCCCAGCTTCTGTATCAGCTGCATCTTGTTTTCTCAGATTTCTTCCATTTCCCCTTGTACTTCTCAAGGCTAATGTGAAGCAACCTATCTTTGGGTCATCTTGGTTGACTGCTACACAGGCGACTGACTCTTCCTTTCAGCACACATTGAAGGTTCCCTCTGTATTGTCATTGATCTCTTCTACATTGCTGGCACACCCCAACACTCCGTTGTCCATTACTTGTGTTTGAAGAGAACACCTGATCTCTTCCCCATCTCCTTCCCCATTGCCCCCCCCCCCCCCCCCCCTCCCCCCCTCCCCTCCCCCTCTCAGCGCTTTCTCCCTCAGCTTCTGCTGTCTTGTTTCTGAACTCTCTCTCTCTCTCTCTCTCTCTCTCTCTCTCTCTCTCTCTCTCTCTCTCTCTCTCTCTCTCTCTCCACACACACACACACACACACTCCCCCCCTCCTTTTGTGTGTGTGTGTGTGTGTGTGTGTGTGTGTGTGTGTGTGTGTGTGTGTGTGTGTGTTTGTGTGTGTGTGTGATTCTCCTGCTGACAGCCATCTGGGGGAGTATGGCTTTTGTTGTTGTTGTTGTTGTTGTTGTTGTTAATCTGTTACATGTGCCCTCAGAAGCAGACATTTGTCAAAAAATTATCTTTTCTCTTTTTTACAATAAATGTTACTTTTCACTCTGTTATGTATACATGTTTATTTGTATTTTGTCTTCTTAACTCTGTTTACAGCAAGCCAGCTTTGAGGATGAAAGGTGCAAGTGTGTGTGCCCCCGAGTGTTGGGCAACAATGGCACAGGGCCAGTGTACATCAAGATGGTGGAACCCAACCTCTGGTCAGTACAGCAGCAGATGTTATCACTTGTCATTTGTCTGATTTTTTTTTTTTTTTAAGTGCTCTGTGTTTATATTGTTTCAGTTTCAGGCATCAAACCTGGACTCAATAGATTTACTTTGAGAAAACCAAGTGTAGCACTCTACATTCTAGGTTATCACATTTTCTTGCAGAATGATTTACTTGGCATCTTACAACTATGTCAAACTCTTGCAAGCTTCTATGGCCAGTTTCCTAGTTCTGCCCAGCCAATTTTTTGTGGTCAACAGATTTTATGCATTGTGTGTGTCTAGGAGACAAGGATAACATAGAGCTGCGTCCTCTTCTCACCCAAATTTGAAAATGTTTGTCCCTAGCATTCTGTGGTATGTGGCTCAGTTTCACGTTATGGATGTCAGACATTTTCCCTATATTTGGTGGTTTGGTTTTTTCATGTGACATGCTTACACAGCCTGAATATTGTGGGGGTCATCTGATGCATGTGAAAAATATGCATATTTTTGGTGGTGGGTTAGTTGGTGTTTTGATGTGGACCTGTATAAGCAAATGTTTATGTCACATCACTGACACTGTTTTGAAGCTTCGAAGGATCATGAGCATGGCTGTTTTGACCTCTTGGTGAAGGAACTTCCTACACCAAGAGGTCAAAACAACCATGCTCATGATCCTTCAAAGCTTCAATACAGTGTCAGTGATGTGACATAAACAGGAAGCCACACTGACTCTTTGGAGAATGGAATTTGTTTTCGGGAACATCAAGATGTGACCATTATATACAAGATGTATGTATTTGTGGTGTGTGCAGCCAGTGCGAATATGTGGTGCCCCCAGTGGAGTCGCCTCAGCACATTGACATCTGTCACTACTGCGAGTGCAAGTACGAGAGTCGCAACACCACCACCATCAAGGTATGGCTGTCCAGACCTTCTGCAGAGCAGCAAAGACTGTCAGAGACTGATGGTAGTGCATGTAGTGCCACCCATGTTTGTTGTTTGTTTGTTTGTTTTTCTTGTGTGTGATTCGATATGTAGTAAAAAGGAAAGGGAGGCTAAAGGACAGAGAGTGATGGCCCAGTTTGCTCTGTGTCATTATCTGGTAGTGGCAGACTATTTTGTTTCATTCTGTTAAGTAGGGGACCTCAGCTTGTTCATCGTTTCATGGTGGTGTCACAACGTGTTTGTCCTCATTAGGTGGTCGCATTGTTTTGTCATCTAGTGGTGTCAATTTTGTTTTCTGGTTGGGTCACATTTTTTGTTTCATCCTAGGGTGGTGTCACTTTGTTACATTATTCGGTTGTGTCAGATTGTTTCGTCAAATAATGGTGTCACATTTATTGTGTCATCATCTGGTGGTGTCACATTGTTTATTTTACCATCTGGTGGTGTTGCATTGTTTATTTTACTATTGTGTTTTGAGAGTATGTGTGCTGTGTTTTTCATGTGTGGTCATCTTCATCATCTGTGTACCGTGTTTTTCAGGTGTAGTCATTCTACTACATTGTCTCTCTACTGTATTTTTCAGGTGGTGCTTGTTTTCCATCATCTGTGTGTAGCGTCTGTCTGCTGTGTTTTGTCAGGTGGTGGTGATCTTCATCATCTGCGTGGTGTCGCTGCTCTTCGTCTACATGCTGTTCCTGCTGTGCCTGGACCCCCTGATCCAGCGGCGGCCGGCCAGCTACAGCCAGCACACGGATGAGGAGGTGAATTTGGTAACCACACTGCTGCGGCATTTCTACTTCTCTGTATTGTGTGCTTGGTCACTGGGTGCCTTCTGCTAGCCACCTCTCTAGTGCCTAGTAGTCCTCAAAACTTGGTGCGTGTGTCTGTCTGCTTTTTTGTTTGTTTTTGTTAAGCTGCGTAAAATACTTTGAAAGTGATAATTATGTAATATTTATAATGTGATTTCAGGTGAAAGGTTAAGGTTTTCTTTTTCTTAAGATATCTTAAGACATTTTTACAAGAGCACCCCCCCCCCCCCCTGCCAAACACACACACACACACAAACAGATGTAAACACATTGTCTCTTCCTCTCGGTTTGTGTCTGTCTGTCCCTGTCTTTGTCTTTGTTTCTTTTCTCTCAGTGTCTGTCTGTCTCTTTGGCTGGCTCTCTCTCTCTGTCTCTCTGTCTCTTTCACTCTCTCTCTCTCTCTCTCTCTCTCTCTCTCTCTCTCTCACTCTCACACTCACTCACTCAGGCTTGGAACCTTTTTAGACACAAGGTTGATGGCTTCAGTCAACAAATCAGAAAAAAGTCATCCCATCTTCAGTGAATCATCAAGACCTGAAAGAGGAGTTTCAAGAGATCTGAAATAGCTTTCATTTGATGACTGAATCGGTGAAAAATACCATCGTTTTGCCTCATGACTTGGCTGCTGCAGGCAGAATGTGTAAATATAAACTCAGTTTGCAAGGGTATCATTTTTGCATGAATTTATAGAAATGTAGACTTGAAAAACTGCGAGAAAAAAAAATAACAAGAAAAAAACCCCAGACAGATGGAGGGGGAGATGGGGGGGGGGGGGGTGGGGGGGGGGAGAAAAAGTCAGCGAGTCGGCAAAGGGCAGGTCATGTGTTTGGTGCTCAACCTTCAGTAGGTTTTATCCCAGAGACCTGATGGCAGACCCTACAACCCTGGCCTGCTGGGGAGGGTTGGTTGGTTCTCAGATGGTGACACACCCTTGGATTGGATTTTTGGGGTTTTTTTTTAGTCTGGTTCTTCTTTCTTTCCTGTTTTTATGAGTGATTTATTATTGAATCATGTCAAGCAGGACTATAGTGCTTGTTTGGACAGGTAAGTATGTCTAGAAATTCCTTTTAGTAGGTAAATGTTCAGTGCTGTTCTCTTCTTTTTTATTATGTTGATCTCTCCTTTTTCTGTGCTGAACTTTTTCTGTTTTTTTTTTTTTTAATCTGTCCTTAGTTTTTCTGGTTTGTTTCGTTTCTGGTTTGTTTTGTTTTCTTTCTGTGAGCTGTTCTATATTCTTCTATTGTAATTCTCTCATTTTTTATGCTGGTTTTTGTTTGTCTGTCTGTCTGTTTGTTTTTACTACGATATCTTTTTCTGCTCTGTTAACGTTTTCATATATATGCAGTTATCTCCTGTGCTGAGGTACCTTATTCTGTACTGTTATCTCTATCCCTCTGTTGCTCCCTCAGTCCTGATAAAGCTCCTCATGGTCGGTTGGGTTGTTGTAAACAGCAGGGATTTTGTGCTGTTATCTCTGTCCCTGTGTTGCTCCCTCAGTCCTGATAAAGCCCCTCATGGTCAGTTGGGTTGAAAACAGCAGGGATTTTGTGCTGTTAGCTCTGTCCCTGTGTTGTTCCTTCAGTCCTGATAAAGCCCTTCATGGTTGGTTGGGTTGAAAACAGCAGGGATTTTGTGCTGTTATCTCTGTCCCTGTGTTGTTCCCTCAGTCCTGATAAAGCCCCTCATGGTTGGTTGGGTTGTAAACAGCAGGGATTTTGTGCTCTGTCCCTGTGTTGATCCCTCAGTCCTGATAAAGCCCCTCATGGTCGGTTGGGTTATGAACAGCAGGGATTTTGTGCTGTTGCCTCTTTCCTGTGCTATGTTCTCTTTACTGTTAAGTTATAACTTTCCATTGTGAGGGGAGAGGGCAGGTAATTAACCAATAGATGACCTGTCTCTTCAGTGGCTTATGCCTGTATCTAACCCAGCTCTGTCATTACTGGCCTGCCGCAGCCAATTTTTTTCTCTCACAATGAGAAAACTAAAATACTGACGAAGTCTGGGTTAGTGAGTGACTCTTTTGATAGTTGTAGGGTTGGGTGGTGAGACTGAAATGCGTTTTCAAAAAACTTCACTGTGAAAGTACAAATGTGATGTGTGCTAGTACATTTTTCATTTTGGGCTTAGAGGGTTTATAATTTGACAAATGTTACGGTGAATTGTCAACAAAAAAAAGAAAACGAAAGAAAAGAAATGCAAATGAAGGTAGAGACTGTCAGAAAGCTTCTCAAGAAAACACGTTAAAAGCAAAATGGTGATTGGAGGTGTACTTGCGTACATGCATGCACACACATTCACATGCTTACACAAACGTGCCTACACACACTCCAATTTGCATACACTCTTGAACACGCACCAACATTCACATGCATATGTGGGCATGTGCACACATGCATACACATAGACTTGCACTCAAGCATACAGATATCTGTGCTAGTGCACAGGCACATGTACACTCTCAGACACACACTCGAAGGCGAGTGCGTGCACACACTCACACACACACACACACACACTCTCTCTCTCTCTCTCTCTCTCTCTCTCTCTCTCTCTCTCTCTCTCTCTCTCTCACACACACACACACACACACACACACAGACACTTAGCTCGTTGACTCGCATGCATGTGGACATGAAACTAGTGTAACAAACTATTGTTTTGAAATGCTTACCTGTTGAATGACGCTCACAGTATGTGTTTGCTTATTGATCGAGTAAAAAGCTGAGCGTGTGTAGTGTCACCCTGTTGTGTTGTATGAAAACCCTTTTTGAGTTCTGATCATGAGTAAAGAGATGTTTGCAATGTTGTGAGCATAATAAAAGAGATGTATGTGATGCTATCACACTGTGCATAGCAACCCTTTTGGGTTCTGATCATAATTAAAGAGATGGGTGTTATGTTGTTCAATAGTGTATAGACAATCTTTCGTAAATGAATAAACTGTACAAAGAGATTTGTGCGCTATTGAGTACAGAAAGGCAGCTGAGTTCTGATGATAATTGAATAGATGTGTGTAATATCACCCTCTTGTGTGTAATAACCCATTTATGATCGGATTATTATCAGGGATGTTTGTATTGTGTTCTCCAGTATAAGAAACCTTTTGGGTGCTGATCATAATTGAATAAAACATAATTGTAAAGTTGTCTGTTAAGTATTGAAACTCTCATGGGTACTGAAAATAATTAAAGAGATGTGTGTAATGATATCCAGTAGTGTGTAGAAACCTACTGGGGTTCTGATCATAAATGAATAAAGAGATGTGTGTGATGTTACCCAGTTGAATATAAAACCCTTTGGGGTTTTTATCAAGATTGCAGAGATGCATGTGATGTTATCCTGGTGTGTATGTATATCCTTTTTGTGTTGGATCAATATTACAAAGATGTGTGTGATGTTATCTGATTGTGATTGAAAATCAAATTAAAAAGATGTTTGTAACGTTATCCTATTGTGTATAGGACCCTTTTATGTTCTGATCATAGTGAAAGAGTTGTGTGTTGAAATCTCCAATCATTTTCAGTTCAGCTGTTAAGGAACTGGAGGCATCACTTCACACAGCATCTTATGAAGTTTATCAGTCATGCCAAAATGCATTTAAAAGAGAGGGGGAGGGGGTCCTTAGGAACTCAAGGGAGGTAACAAATGATAATTTATAGATCATATTTAGAAGGAAACTGCACAAGGGAGGTAACAAATGATACTTTACAGATCATATTTAGGAGACGCCTGAAAATAACCACTGCTAGTGAGACTTAGGCCGCTTCGGTTTTTTTTTTGCTGTGTGTTGTCGTTGTCAAGTTTTCAGTGTATTGCTATGAGTTTGGGTGAATTGTGCGCATATTGTGTGCAGCATCATCATCACACATAACCAAGACAGGAGCACTTGTCTCCAATTTTCAGTGTATTGCTTCAAGTTTGTGTGAGTTGTGTGTGTATTCCATGCATTGTTGTTACACATGAGCAAAGCAGGAGTGGTGTGTGGGTTGTGTGTGTATTCCATGCAGTGTTGTTACACATGAGCAAAACAGGAGTGGTGTGTGGGTTGTGTGTGTATTCCATGCAGTGTTGTTACACATGAGCAAAACAGGAGTGGTGTGTGAGTTGTGTGTGTATTCCATGCCGTGTTGTTACACATGAGCAAGACAGGAGTGGTGTGTGAGTCGTGTATGTATTCCATGCAGTGTTGTTACACATGACCAAGACAGGAGTGGTGTGTGAGTTGTGTGTGTATTCCATGCAGTGTTGTTACACATGACCAAGACAAGAGCAGTGTGAGTTGTGTGTGTATTCCATGCAGTGTTGTTACACATGACCAAGACAAGAGCGGTGTGAGTTGTGTGTGTATTCCATGCAGTGTTGTTACACATGACCAAGACAGGAGCAGTGTGTGAGTTGTGTGTGTATTCCATGCAGTGTTGTTACACATGACCAAGACAGGAGCAGTGTGTGAGTTGTGTGTGTAATCCATGCAGTGTTGTTACACATGACCAAGACAAGAGCAGTGTGAGTTGTGTGTGTATTCCATGCAGTGTTGTTACACATGACCAAGACAAGAGCAGTGTGAGTTGTGTGTGTATTCCATGCAGTGTTGTTACACATGACCAAGACAGGAGCGCTGTGTGAGTTGTGTGTGTATTCCATGCAGTGTTGTTACACATGACCAAGACAAGAGCAGTGTGAGTTGTGTGTGTATTCCAAGCAGTGTTGTTACACATGACCAAGACAAGAGCAGTGTGAGTTGTGTGTGTATTCCATGCAGTGTTGTTACACATGACCAAGACAGGAGCAGTGTGAGTTGTGTGTATTCCATGCAGTGTTGTTACACATGACCAAGACAAGAGCAGTGTGAGTTGTGTGTATTCCAAGCAGTGTTGTTACACATGACCAAGACAAGAGCAGTGTGAGTTGTGTGTGTATTCCATGCAGTGTTGTTACACATGACCAAGACAGGAGTGGTGTGTGAGTTGTGTGTGTATTCCATGCAGTGTTGTTACACATGACCAAGACAGGAGTGGTGTGTGAGTTGTGTGTGTATTCCATGCAGTGTTGTTACACATGACCAAGACAGGAGTGGTGTGTGAGTTGTGTGTGTATTCCATGCAGTGTTGTTACACATGACCAAGACAAGAGCAGTGTGAGTTGTGTGTGTATTCCATGCAGTGTTGTTACACATGACCAAGACAAGAGCAGTGTGAGTTGTGTGTGTATTCCATGCAGTGTTGTTACACATGACCAAGACAAGAGCAGTGTGAGTTGTGTGTGTATTCCATGCAGTGTTGTTACACATGACCAAGACAGGAGTGGTGTGTGTGTTGTGTGTGTATTCCATGCAGTGTTGTTACACATGACCAAGACAAGAGCAGTGTGAGTTGTGTGTGTATTCCATGCAGTGTTGTTACACATGACCAAGACAGGAGTGGTGTGTGTGTTGTGTGTGTATTCCATGCAGTGTTGTTACACATGACCAAGACAGGAGTGGTGTGTGTGTTGTGTGTGTATTCCATGCAGTGTTGTTACACATGAGCAAAGCAGGAGTGGTGTGTGTGTTGTGTGTGTATTCCATGCAGTGTTGTTACACATGACCAAGACAGGAGCAGGTGGGGGGGGGGCACTGCCTAGCCTGCACACCACGCAGCATGGAACAACCAACCTGTACACTGTCTCTGTGCCGTGTCTGTACAGGAGGACATGTCTACCCCGCACGTCTCGCAGATGGAGCCCACCACCGCCGCCGCCGCCGCTCGCCAGCGCTCCCTGCTGAACCGCATGACGGACGAGCAGAAGAAGTGGAAGGGCACGGTGCAGGAGCAGCGCCGCAACATCTACGACCGCCACACCATGCTGAACTAGCGCCCATGGCACTGCTCACTGCCCGGGCTGTGACTGGGGCACCGGGGGAAGAACAGATGTCTGTCACATTGTCCAGTGATTCGACCGGAACTCTTGTCTGTCCCTGGTGGTGGGACAGTTTGTTGCAGTCACTGGCACTGGGTTGAGAGTCTTTCACCCCTCTTCTCTGTAGTGTGTGTGATTGTTGTTGTTCTACTCCTCCCTCTTCTCCACCTTCTTCTCCTTTCCCCTCTTCCTCCTGGTATGCTAAGTTACCTGCTTTTCTGTGGTTTTCTGCTATCTTTCTCACTGATATCCAGTTGGGGGAAAAAAATGAATGTTTTTTTTTTTTTTTTTTTTAACTCCTGCAGAAAAAAAAGTGATGAACAACTGTGTGAACACTTTCAGAGGAAGTTCCTTTCTGGATTGGATCAAATGAAAAGAAGCAGCAATTCTTGTGTGGGAAGCTCGACAGAGGCTAATGTCAACAACAGTGTAGAATGTCAAGAGTTTACTGCAGGGGGCAGAATGGGTGTTTTTCAAGACTGTGCTAGAGAGAGAAGAAGGGAAAAGCATGAAATAATTGTTTGAAGTAATTCTAAATAGAAGAGAAGTTCATCAATTTCCCTTTAGTTTGTCCACCCCTCCCCATCTCCCCACCCCCCCTTCTTCCTGTCCACAGTCTCCTGCTGTGTCAGTTCTTCCTCCATCTCCCCCCCCCCCCCCCCTCTCTGTTCTGTAATGTATCCACAGGTGATGGTTGTCATGCATGAAAGGTAGAAACACCTCTCCCCTTCCCCACACCTTCCCCCCATGTGTAGTACACCTGTCACGCTAAACTGCTGTCTGCTTGCATCCTGTCCTTGCCTACCCCCCCCCTCCAGCAACACCACTGACCCAACCCTCCTCCTCTCTCTCCCTGTCCGTCCCGTCCCGCCCCATCTGTCCATCCCCTGCCATCAGGCCTTCATTGCTGGATCTGTGGTGATGGTAGTGGTCAGTTTCCATGACTGAAAGGTGTCAACAGCAGTGATCTGTGGTGATGGTAGTGGTCAGTTTCCTCAACTGACATGTGTCAACAACAGTGATCTGTGGTGTTGGTAGAGGTCAGTTTCCTCAGCTGAAAAGTGTCAACAACAGTGATCTGTGGTGTTGGTAGAGGTCAGTTTCCTCAGCTGAAAAGTGTCAACAACAGTGATCTGTGGTGTTGGTAGAGGTCAGTTTCCTCAACTGACAGGTGTCAACAGCAGTGATCTGTGGTGTTGGTAGAGGTCAGTTTCCTCAACTGACAGGTGTCAACAGCAGTGATCTGTGGTGTTGGTAGAGGTCAGTTTCCTCAACTGACAGGTGTCAACAGCAGTGATCTGTGGTGTTGGTAGAGGTCAGTTTCCTCAACTGACAGGTGTCAACAGCAGTGATCTGTGGTGTTGGTAGAGGTCAGTTTCCTCAACTGACAGGTGTCAACAACAGTGTGCAGAGAGAGAGATTGGCGCTGTTCTCAGATCTGGTATCGCTGGTTTCGTACGGTTACAGGTGTTGACAGTGTGAAGAATGGTTGGTTTATTTCCAGTTGTGCTGTCGGTGATTTCCTGCAATGAGAGCTGTTGGTAACAATGTGGTGAAAGACTGGCTTTATATCCTGATGTGTTGCTGGTGGTTACCTTCAGTGATGGGAGTTAACAGTGAGTGGAACGATCGGCTTTACTTTCACATGTATTTATTTGTAATTAGTTTCCTATGAATGATGGGCATTAACAGTGAGCGGAACGATCGGCTTTACTTTCACATGTATTTATTTGTAGTTTCCTACGAATGATGGGAGTGAACAGTATGCAGAATGACTGGCTTCACACCAGATCTGTGTTGTTGGTAGTTTGCTACAGTGATAGCTTTAGCAGCGTGCACAGTAACTTGCTTCATTTACAGATCTGTGTGATTGGTAGTTGGTGAAGCTAGCTACAAAGATAGCTTTAACAATGAGCACAGATCTGTCACTGGTAGTTGGTAAGCCAGCTACAAAGATAGCTTTAACAATGAGCACCATAGCTTGGATTCACCTACAGATCTGTGTCCTTGATAGTGACCGACAGTGGAAGGAGGAAGAAGGCTACAGAAGGACTGGTTTCATTTCCAGATCTCTGTCGTTTCCTACAATGATAACGGTTAACGGCATGCAGAATTATTGAAATGCAGTCAACAGCATGGATTGTTTCCTACAGTGATAAGGGTTAACGGCATGCAGAATTATTGAAATGCAGTAAACAGCATGAATTGTTTCCTACAGTGATAAGGGTTAACAGCATGCAGAATTATTGAAATGCAGTAAACAGCATGGATTGTTTCCTACAATGATAAGGGTTAACGGCATGCAGAATTATTGAAATGCAGTAAACAGCGTAGATTGTTTTCAGTTCACTGCAGATCAAAAAGAAAAAGACAGAGCTTTCTGTCACGTCTCTTCATGACTTTTGTAAAGGTGCATGTACGAAATGTTAAAAAAAAAAAATTGGATAAAATAAAATACTGATGGTGTATGTCTTTCTTCAGTAAGTCCAGTGAAGAGACATACATGTGCCATCTAATGTTTGTTTTTAATTTTGAGAAGAGTGGAAACTAGGGGGGGAAAAATGGATAAAATGAAATATTGATGGTATATGTCTTCCTTCAGTGAATAGACACACATGTGGTATCAAAAATTTGTTTGCAATTTTGAGAAGAATGGAAACCTGGATGTTTTGTTTGTTTAAGGATAACGTATGCATTGCAGTTATTTAAAGCATTTGACACCAAAGCCCCAGTGATCTGATCCATGTCGTCTGTGTCAGAGTGCCAAGCTAAGAGAGTTCTGATTCTTCCCTGAAACTTCAAGATGGAGGAGTGTCCTCCTCATGTTCTGCCAGTGATCCTTGGGGTTTGGATGTTCAGCTTTTTTTTTTTTTAATTTTTTTTTTTTAGGAGTGCTTATAAATATAGATCATTCTTCTAATTGAGTGCAGAAAGATACATTTAAAAAATGGATGACATGGAAAGTGTTCGTGGGTCAGCAATACTGATGATAAAGGTATTTTATGCATGTGTTGCTAGTGATGTGCTGCATTGATATAGTTTGATTTTTTTGCTTGCATTGATATTTATGCACATTTGGACACTGTGATGGTGTGGATGGGTTGGGTTTTTTTCACATGTTGATTGGTATTTATATTGATGCATGTTTTTACATTGAATTGAGTTTTTGCGATGCATTTTTAACATTGTGGTTATGCTAAGAGATATTGATAGGCGTAGAGTTCATATTATTCAATTGTACTGAGCGTTGCTTGAAAAGGAATTCCAGTGTTTTGGGTCAAACTTGTTGCTGTTACCTCTGTTTGAATTGTGGTTGGTTGCCACAGTGGTGGTGGTATCAGTGGTAGAAGTGGAATTGCTGTGATGATGTGCAGCAATGCTAGTGTTGGTTTGCCAGTACTTGGCCTCTGCGATAAAAGACAGGAGAAACTACAACATGTGGATCCGTAAATGATCTGTAAAAGACAGGAGAAACTACAACATGTGGATCCATAAATGATCTGTAAAAGATAGGAGAAACTACAACATGTGGATCCCTAAGTGATCTGTAAAAGACAGGAGAAACTACAACATGTGGATCCCTAAACGATCTGTAAAAGATAGGAGAAACTACAACATATGGATCCCTAAACGATCTGTAAAAGACAGGAGAAACTACAACATACGGATCCCTAAACGATCTGTAAAAGACAGGAGAAACTACAACATGTGGATCCCTAAACGATCTGTAAAAGACAGGAGAAACTACAACATATGGATCCCTAAACGATCTGTAAAAGAAGTTCTTATTTGTGATGTTTCGTTGCTGATGGCTCCAAAGTAGCCAAAAGCAAAAGATGTTTTTGTCGCCTAATTTTTTTTTGTAGAAAGGGAAACAGTTGCATTTTTTTTTCTTTGTTGGCATTTATTTCCTGTGATGCAAGTTGTTTTGCCTGACTATGAAAGTCAGCACTTGCGTTTGAATCCCTCTTTTCTTTTATAGATGAGTAGTAACATTTTCAGACCAGTTGGCAGATTACAGACACAAAGCTGGGAAAAGTTAGCTGGTATTCCAGTTAAGAACACGCAGATGTGATTTGCAACGATGAATGAATGCATGTGTCAGTTCTGCAATGGCTCTGATGATGATGATGATTAGAATATTGTAACAGTGATGATCACCAGAGAGTAGACACCCCTCTTTTCCTGCCTTCTCCAGCCTTAGTAGTAGATGAATCCAGTATGAGTATTAGCTCTAGAACACAGTTTACAAGAAAGAAATAATAGCCACGCCCTACAACGCTCTTCACAGATGGATTATGGCATTTTGTAAACTTTCGATGCACCTGATGTGCGAGTTGGAGCGTACTGGTTTTGATGTGACATACAAATCCTGTGATGTACTGTTGTCAGCACAAAGACAGGTAGAGGTGTGTCTGTGTTGTGTATTGCTGAAAGGTGGGCCGTTTGTTATGAGATGATTGTCCTGGTTTATTCATTCCCTGCATTCCAGAGTCCAGCCTTGTTTGAATTTCTTTACAGCCCCTTTGTGGTGATGCTGGTATCAACGTGAGCTTTGATTTTTGTTGTATTGTTTGTGTGTGGTGTTCCTTAGAATTCTAGTTCAGAATGGGTATGAATATGGTATGTGTGTGTGTGTGTGTGTGTGTGTGTGGTTAAGAGTATGTATAAATATGGTGTGTTTGTGTGTGTGTTTGTATAAATATACTTGGAAGTGAATCTTAGTCTTCATAGAAGAATAGCAAGAAATACATCTGTATGAAAGAAGAAGGGCAAACAAAGGAGAAAAACAGACCACCAAAAAGCAAACCAAAAATGGAGAAGGGGAACAGGAAGGTTGGGTGGAGGTGGGTAATCTATATCAGCTGACGTGAACAAAGGTAACAAAAAAATCAGCTTTCTTATAAAGAAAAAAAGGCAAGAGACTGATCTGAATTGTCTGGGTTTTTTTAAATAAACATTGATATGGAAAATGAAAAAAGCAAGAAAAAGATCTGAAGTGTAAACAGTAAAGCTAATTCATTTTATGTTGTTTCAATGTGTATATTTGGTTTGCTCTGTGTTTTGTGAATCTTTGTAATAACCTTGCTTTACCAGTTTTTGTAAACAGTAAGCATGATTTTTTTTTCCAGCAAATGAGTTGGGTGTAGACATGATAAAGTTTACGTATAGCCTATAGACTATCAGATCCAGATTGTGAAGTGTGTGTGTATGTGTGTGTGTGTGTGTGTGCGTGTGTGTGTGTGTGTGCAGGTCTGTGATATGAAGCAGTTGTAGATATTCCAGTCACAGAGACTTATTGATTTGTCTTTTTTTTTATGCTAACCATCAAGGTGTCGGTAGAACACTAGATGTCATACGAAATAATGACAGTGATAACATTAATGAACACAGTAAGTTATCAATTCTAACTCATGGGCAGGAAAATCAGCAATAAATATAGAAATCAATGTTAATAAAAGTCATCATGTGAAGCAACTGCTGCATTGGAATGTCGTTCTAATAATTCACATAGTTTGCAACACATTAGACTTTCCATATGTGCAGTATGCTTTGTGGAATTAATGGCTGCATTTCATCTTTTACATCAGTGGAAGCGAGTGGTCAGGAGTGCATGTTCTAGTCAGAAAAAGACCAACAGCATTCAAACAGGATTTTACTTGTCAACAAGTGGAGGGACCATCAGTCCATGCCTCAAATCTAGTCATTCAGTCGTCGTCAGGCACTGATGTGATGTGAAAATAATCAGAAATGCCAACTGTCTGCTTTTCAGTGGAGTTGTGTTTTCCTACATGTACTTCCAGGAAGAAAAAGGTAAAACAAAACAAACAAAAAAACTTAAATGTTTTATGCTTGCAGGTTTAAAAGACCTAGGGCAGCCTGAACGCATATTTCTAGAACAGTTACACTGTCATTTAGATTAAATGAAATGCATGTCCACGGATTGATCCACTGGTCTTCATCCACAGTTCAATCTGCCAAACAGTTAAGATGTTTTTGCTGGTATCTGCATCAACAGTTTTTTCACTGAATAACTTTTTTTCTTAGGCAAGTGGGCAACATTGAATTTTGCTTTGAAAAGAGCAACAAAAACCATTTGCGCTCGTTTAAGGCTACATAAGAAATTGTCAGTGTTGTACGTGGGATTAAAATATCTCTTTAGGAGAAATTCTTTTTCATGATTTGATTGCAATTCAAGAGAGGAAAAAAGACCAATCCTTTTTTTACAAACAGCCCTGATGTGGCCCTTTGTGGTTGGCTGGGCTATAAGCAACATTACCTTTTTTTTACAAGCTGTGGTGACCTGATAAGTTTGGTGTCAGCTAACGCTTAGACGAGGTTCTCCTTTAGAGATGGTCACGTTTGGATTTGTGGTTTTCTGTGTTCCTAATAACCTTGGAGCATGTTGCACAAATGATATGATGTTACCTGTCATTTCTGCTTCTCTTTTCATTCCAAGCTTGTGCACAATGACGATAGTGGGGATGCTGCATCATGAGGCCTGTGGAGTACCAGCTGTCCTCGATGAATGAAGCTAGGTTGATGCTGCTTTTCTCATATCAAGGAAAGCTGCAGTGCTGTCCACTTGTATTTGAATGGCCAGGGTCTGATGAAGATGTTCACCCAGGTATTTGAACTCAAGTTTTAAAAGAAATTTGGTGTTCTCAGGGCAAAGAAGAAGCTGAACTCATTGACGTTCTTGCAGTGTTGTGAGCATTCAGCTGGAGCTTATGCTCTTCCATTCAGGATGGATTATCATCAGCATGGTCTAGTCAGTGTTGTCGGAGCAGGTGCAAAATGGATTGGTTTGGTACTGTTGGGCTTCTAGCAAATCATCATAGACCAGGATTTGTGTTGTGTGAGTGGTGTGAGTGGACTGGAGCACAAAGGAGATGGCCGAGTGACTACAGTAGATGGTGTATCAGGTGGTTTGAAGTGAAGGTTGTATGTTTTGATTGACATTATTTATAACATGCTGATGTGTTTGGATATCCAGTAATATTCTGTTGTTACTCGGTTCTGTTCTTGCAAACAGTTGCTGTGTTTGGGCAGTTATTTCTGTACAAATGGAATTCCACCAGTTGATATATATGTATGTAATCTCAAGTCATAGGAAAGTATGCATTTAGAGTGTAATGAAATTCCACCTTGTATAGAGTGACAGTTGTAGCATTTTTTTTTTTTGTCATATAGCAGCTGTTGTATAATAAATAATGAAAATATGTGTGTGTGTGTGTGTGTATGCATGCTCATGTGTGTGTGCACGCAGCATGTATCTGAGAGTGTGCGCATGTGTATACACACAAACATTTGTATTTGGGGGGTAAACACTGAAAACAGACTGCTGCGTTACTCAAAATGACTCAAAATACAAGTAAAACACAAAACAAGATGTAAAGTAACGCAACCTTAATGGACTGTACAAAACGGACAGGTGAGTTTAGACGTGACAAGTTGCAAACAATCGTCAATCATGAAAAAAAACAGTATTTCCCTTTTGGCGGTCAGGAGAGGGGAGGAGGGGGTTAGAAGGTATCTCTTCTGTGTTCCGGGGAGGAGGGGGTAGAAGGTTATCTGTTCTTCTGAACTATTACCGTGATTACTCTGATGCAGCTGAATATTGACATCCCGCACCCCAATCACAGACACATTTAGGTCGTCATGCCACAGCCTCAACTCTGACAGTCCATCAGGATAAATCATCAGGTCGTCATGAGGCAACCTACCAGACAAGACACTGCGCTGCTGCTGATGACTGTTGTGCTGTGAGGGGCCTTTTCTGATACAGCCAATGGAAGACACTACATACTCGGTTCACCTCTGATGACAGTGATTGTTTAAGAGGGAGGCTCATTCCCCTTCGGAGGGCACCGCCACATCCATCCAGTGAGGTGTACTTGAACTTGATGCCTCTAACGCTTTTGATACATGGAAAAAAACTGTTTTGATCACCATATGAGCAGTGCATGAAATTCCTAAAATGTGACCTTCTTTTAAATGAGCAGTGAAGATTTTGATATAAGGCTACATAACGGGCCTACACTCACGGTTTCTTTGGTACTATATCCTGGTATTAGCTGGGCTCAAGAAACGGTCTTCTGCAATGTTTGTGCCTAGATTCAAGCGATGCTCTGAGGCATGACTTCATAAATTGATGAAACTAGACTGTGTGGTTCAAGTCTTCCTGTTTGTGCCCTTAGCACATCAACAATCCCGTGTAAGAACGAGCAGCGCTGAAAAATCCCCCACATATAGCATGCCTTCGATGGGACTTGATCCCATTGCACTGTGATGGTTAGTGTGTAATTCTTCTGTCGAGGACTTGCATAGCGCCTACCGTCAGATAGAGACCAAGCTCTAAGCACTTTACAATCCACGCTCTTATTTAGACAATGGGCTGCCTACCTGGGTAGAACTGAAAAGCTGCCAGCAGGCGCTACATTTTGTCGTTTTCCCATGTCATTCAACTGAATATCATTTACTTGTTTGTTTATTCAATCTACCGATTTGTCACGGAGAGTGCTTGCTTTGTGTGTTATTTGACATCAATACCAACTGCTGAACTGGCCCTCTCTACATGCGTGCAAGTTTATGGTCTCTTCAGGAGGAATTTTTCGAAATGCATACAGGTCAGTAACATTAATGTCACTTTTAATGGTGGTGGTGTGGTCAACATGATAAGAAGGAGGTCAGATGTCTCCAAATGCCCAGATTTTACTTATCAAAGGTGTAGAAAATCTTCAGCTTCAGGGGGCATTGTCCCTGATCCCTGACAATGGGCACAGCCCCGCCAGGGGGCCAAAGGCGGCCCCCTGGACCCCGGCCTTCCTGCTTTTCGTTGTCTCCTGGTTTCATCCATGTATTTCAAGAAATGGAATGAGGGCCGATGCTTACTCCATGGGAACAATCCCGCAGTGCTGAAATGGCCTGGTGGAGATTCAAACCTGCAACTCCAGGACCACCAGGATCACGCGAGTCTGACGGTAGGCTAACAGAGCCATTCCAGCCCCTATGGGTTGTGTGTACGCCGTGATCATTGATGGTAGCACTCATGTACATGTACACTCACAAATACACACAACTGCACGCACATACGCACAGCATGCATCATTCTCGGCAATCTTCCAAGAGCCAGCACTGAACCACAATGATAATCTCGGAAGTCGAATATTTATTTACACAAAAATAGACTTTTATACATACAGCCAAATGTATCTATGTATAATATATACATCGTATACATACACACTCCCACCACGGGTTGAGCTCTAAAGAGGAGAGAGGGGCTAAACTCCAGGGTCTATCAAACCGGACAGTTAGGTGGTCAACACATCTACAATTATTGGGGGATGAGGGTAGGGGGTGGGAGGGGGAAAGGAGCAATCCTCAATATGTTGTTACAGATCTATACACCTATGCTATGTACGTAGGCCTGTCTATACACTCCCAAATGCAATGATGGTGACTACAACAAGAGGACTAATCATAACAAATACAACAATGATAATATGGTAATTATGACGCAAACTACAACGTACTGCAAGCGCTTGACTATGTCTTTAAAAAACAACAATGATAGTGTGGTAATTATGACACAAACTACAACACACTGCAAGCGCTTGACTATGCCTTTAAAAAGAGATCAGAGGAGCGTCTTAGGTCATAGAGAAACATTACGTCATAAAAGGGTATTCTGCTAAACGTACGATGTGTAGCACGCTTCACGGGCCCTCTGCATCTTCTTTTTCGTAATAACACCACCTTCTCCTCTACCACCACCCCTCCTTATCCCACCACCTCCTCCTCTTCTCTGGTGATTCCGTTCTCACAAACTTCAAGCTCACCTCTCCCCATCCTTTTCTTTCCATCTGTCCATTCCCGGTCCTTCCTCTTCTCTTACAGATCCTGATTTATATATACTGTTCAAAAAAAGTTAAGGACCAAC
>CM065724.1:5470553-5473053 GCA_033310375.1 Conus canariensis
AGAGGACGCCAAGAGAATCCAGAAAGCAGTCCAGCAAGGCCAACAAGGACAGTGGACTACGTGGGAACACTCACTGCAAAGAAGTCTCGCCTGGACTGATATATGGCACATGGCACCTCCCACAGTCAGCTTCATCCTCCATCTGTATATGACCTCCTGCCCTCGAATTCGAACCTGGTCAAATGAGGGAAATCAGATGACCCCACGTGTCCACTATGTCACGGCAAACAAACAGTGGAACATGTCCTGAGTTCATGTAAATCAGCACTAACATAGGGAAGGTACACATGGGGGCACAACCAAGTGTTCAAGGAGATCGCGCATGCAGTTAGTACTGCTGGAGGAAGATCTACGCCACCACTAGCTCCAGCAACAAAGTTCTACACGGCAGGAGGCCATAAACCATGACCTGGAACAGCTGTGATATCAAGAGCATAGAAGCATAGTTTACTGGATGGAGCAGATGACTGGGAATGCACAGTAGACCTCCAGAAAGGGAGAACCATCCGGCAATCAACAGGAAGAGCGGCATGAGACCGGATATTGTATACCGCTCAGGTTCATCAAAACAAATGATTCTGATCGAACTCACTGTGCTATTCGAAAGAAGAATGGAGCAGGCGCACCTCTATAAGACTGAGAAGTATGCCACTCTAGCGAGCAGTTTGGGGGAATCTGGCTTCCAGGCCCGGATCCTCACCACAGAAGTTGGAGCAAGGGGATTTGTAGGCCCATCAGCCTATGACCTCATGAAACAGCTCGCCATTTCAGGTAAGAAGAGGACCAGAACCCTGAAGGCTATGGCAGAGGCAGCCGAAAAGAGTTCCAGCTGGATCTGGTCGAGGAGGAGCAAAAGTGAACCTCATTAGGCTTAGATTTCCCAATTTTGAACAGGTGTCCCGTTAGCAGTGGGGTAAGACATCCGTCAAAAAGACACGCATTACGACGCCCACCCATCCCAAGGTTGCCGGGTCTTCTCTGAAGACCTTCTGCTGTCAGGTTCTCCCTAGAGTTTCTTCCTACTATCCGTCTCTTCCAGATTAATTTTGAGGTAAAGAGGATTTCGAGAAATTTTATTCCGACTTGGGGAAAAAGATCTCACATCCTCCTATAAAGAATGTTGGTAGCTTAAGTGGTTTTTGTCCATTCATTGAAATCAATCAAATGATTCTTGTTTGTTTTGTGTGTGTGCGTGTGCGTGCGTGCGTGCGGTGTGTGTGGTGTGTGTGGTGTGTGTGTGTGTGTGTGTGTGTTTTAGGGGAAAATTCAAACTCCTCCAACATCTGATCATTCAGTTAGTCAAGCTCTGACAGCAATTTGTTTCATATGCAAAGTCATATAATGGAAACTGTTTTTTTCCTAATCGGAGTCTAAATCCAAATGACAATATAATCAGTATGTTGAGTTAATTTTATTGTTTAACGTCCACGTCCGCCTAAGGTGACATGTCAGACTGACGTAAACATCCTAGGAAAGAGGGTATCTTACGCTGCACTTACCCACCAGGACGACAACACGTTGAGATAGGCAGAAGAAGAAACAAAGCCACAAACTAAACTGACCACAAACTCTCTCTAACACATACACATACATGCACGCACGCGGGGGCACACACACACACACACACACACACACACACACACACACACACACACAGAGACCTAACACACACACACACACACACACACACACACAGAGAGAGAGAGAGAGAGAGAGAGAGAGAGAGAGAGAGAGAGAGAGAACTTCCAGTCTCGCCATTGTCGCCACTCTGAAGACCAGTGGTCTAGCCTCTCTGTTAGCCCCTTCAGTTCAATACGGCTCTCAATGATGAGGTCAGCAACTACGTCATGTTCTTTGGTTTTACGTCACTCATGTCAAAGGCAGACATGATATGTTTGTGAACGAGGCCACGCCATCAAACAAGAAATGTGTTCCCATCACAGTGAATTACTCCATCGTCACAATTCACGCAAGGAGACCGGTGGAGCCATGATCATAAAACCGCTTACATCCCATATCATAAAAAGCGGAGAAGACCCCCCCCCCCCCCCCCCCATCCCCCATTCCCTCCCCGTCCCTCATCGCCCCCACACAACGACCTTTGCGACATTTTTTCGAGGCAAATTTCATGGAATAAAAATCAGTAAGCGAAATCATAAATGGCAAGCAGCCTGTTCACCCATTTGTTCTGTCCAAAACCAGACCATAAAAAAATATTCATACGTGAACAAAACAGCGTCAGTCAGTCAACCCAAGGGGAGGTAAGAAAGTGGATAACACTTCTTCACATGGGTTATGTGGTCATGTGGTGTGGGGGAAATGTGGCCGTGTGATTCTTGGGGCAATGTGGCCACATGACGTGGGAGAAATGTGGCCACATGACGTGGGAGAAATGCCACATGGCATGGGAGAAATGTGGCCACATGACGTGGGAGAAATGTGGCCACATGACATGGGAGAAATGTGGCCATGTGATATACACGAGGCTGTGTGGGGGATG
>CM065724.1:5478053-5500553 GCA_033310375.1 Conus canariensis
TTCCTTCAGCATACAGACATTCCTTCAGCATACAGACAACATTCCTTCAGCATACAGACAACATTCCTTCAGCATACAGACATTCCTTCAGCATACTGACATCAGCAACAACACTTCCGCAGTATACTGACAACATTAGCAACATTCAGCATGTTAACAACAGCATTGATATTTCTTCAGCATACTAACTGAAAGTGAACAACATTCTTCAAGCTATGTATACAGATGCACAAACACATGTATGATACACAGTCCGCACAACATCACAGAGATCATTCGTTTGCATCATAAGCACAAAATCTCCACTAGCCTCACTCTTGGCAAATACATGCGTGTGAAAAAACGGAATCAATATCATCAAATGAAATTGTATAACACTGATCCAACGGAGAAAACAACAAATAAGATGTGTCTTTCCGGGCACATCTCCTTCAATGCCATTAACGTCATACAAAAATACCTATGACTTGTGATGGTATTTGGTCTAACAGTTCTCAATTTGAAGAAGCCATGGACGTATCTGTTTGCTGTTTTCTCATTGAACCTGTGTTGTGCTTTATTTCATTTGTCTCAAAGGATTCAGCAGTCAGTATCAGCCAGGATTCGGATCACGTGATCAAACGGATTGGTTACGCATAGCCATTGAAATTTTGTGAACAATGTCCATAGTATTCGTCCACACTGTCCACGTCCATTTAATTAAAAGAGAGAAAAAAATTACACTCATTTCAACAGTTATCACCGCTGCACAAAGGAAGTGGGGAAAAAGGGGCAAGTAAAACGGCTTTTAATAGACTTACTTCTAGTGAGAATCTACCTTTCCTTAGGTTGTAATTTGAGAATCACAGTGTCTTAGTGACACCAACACAGACTTAACATCAAAAACATCTTGGTTCAAAACATACTGCATACTGATTCAAAAGAAAAGACAGAAATTACAATGACTGAAAGAGCGCATACCACACAAAACGTGGAACATATGGATCACGCTGACCCCAAACAGGCATCACTCTGTCTCTGTCTGTCTGTCTCTTTCTTACTTTCTTCCTCTTTTGTCTGTCTGTCTGTCTGTCTGTCTGTCTGTCTGTCTCTCTCTCTCTCTCTCTCTCTCTCTCTCGTGGATAGAACAGTTGATGACCACACAGATGTCTGCACATTTGTACAGAACAAGTCCACAGTCACACAGGAGCATGGAGGTAATCGAGAACTAGATCAGTAAAGTAACAGCATTTTCTAGCAGCTCCAAGGTTCCTTTTGACTGACGGTCAACAAAGCAGTTGATACTGTTAAGACTTTTTCCCCCTGTACATATCATACCATCTGGTGCTGAGCGGCTAGTTTTATGCACGTCCCAACAACCCAAAATGACATCATTCCCATTTTGGTGTCGTTCTGTTATTCTCGTACGCCAAAGTCCAGAAATCGTGGTGACTATTTCTAGGCGGATCAATACCACAGTTCAGAGCGCATGTGTTACGTTTTTCTCATACACATCCGCCCTTCAAGAGGAGGTTACCCTCAGACCGGCCTACCAGCCAGATTGTCATGGGACAGCAGTCTGCGTTGAACAAATACACCAGTGTCACCTATGTACAGTGTCTATAATTAGTTGAGGTCATTCACAAGCAAACACCAATCCCATTTAGGTCCTTACACCAGAATGACGTCATTCACACGGAGTCGGGGGAAGTGTGACGTCATTTTCATACAAGTCCCCGCAAACGCATGGCCTCGTTGCCATAGAGGTCCACAAACCATTGTGTCATCATTTTTCTCAGAGGTCCTCGTAAACTGTGACCTCTATGACGCACAGATCCACAAAACAGCGTGACGTCATCCTGATACTGATCCATAATCAGTGCAACGTCACAGGGGGTGAGCAAATCCCTTCGTAGTATAAACGACTCCCACACAGACCTCGAGTCAATGGAGGTGGTGGTATTCCAACGAAAGGTTCACATGCCACTGGCTACAGTCCGCCAGAGGCACGATGTGCCACTCTACAGTTGTTGACTTTTGTCTTTGAAACAGTGGATGACGTGGCTGGTGCTAGCCGGTGTCCAAGACAGCAGCAAAGGAGGTGACCTCGGGGTTCACTCCATCCAGATGTCCTCGGTGGGGTGTGTGAAGGCCATGTACTCCTGGTAGAACCTCTTGAAGGCGTTGCTGAAACACGCACGTACACAGCATGAATCGGCAGCGGACCAGACCGGGTTGGGGGAGGGGGGGGGGTGAATGGTTTCGCGGATTGCTGAACCCTTTCCCCCACCCCTCAACCATTTACAAAAATTGATGGCAGTGTCCAGTTACAGATCTGAAGCCGTCAAGCGATTTGATAAACACCACCATTCTCCATTCCCAGTCCTCCCTTCCTATTGCTTGTTCAGTTCGTTGGCTTGCTCATAAATTGTTTTATCTCCTCGCATGATGGAAATGAATTATGAGGCTCCTATGTTGTGAGCTCCCCCATTCACTGCCCCCCCCCCCCCCCCCCCCCATGACTACCCCCCCCCCCCCCAAAAAAAAAAAAAAAAAAAAAAAAAAAACCAGAAACACGTGTACAATGCCATCAACGCACATTAATAAGAAAGAACGTAGGGTTGTAGCTGAAGATGAGGATGAGAATGAAAGAGGTGGACAAAGTCACGTTGAAAACAAGGCCTGTAATGATGACTTTAATAAAAAAAAAAATAGTGCTGTGAAGATGACTCGAAAACGAATGTGACGGCAAGGGAGACTTGACGATGACGACTGAATGACGACGACGACGACGACGACAACGACGATGTTACTAATTACAACAACTGCCTCAACGAGACCAAAAAGAATGAAGATGATGACAGTAGCAGGAAAAAAGAAACATCGTCATCAGTGTGAAGAATGACATAACGATACCGACAACACAGACGTTGATGGCCTTACCCCAGAGCGTCCCTGGCCCTGTGAGTGAAGAATGTCATGACGATACCGACAACACAGACGTTGATGGCCTTACCCCAGAGCGTCCCTGGCCCTGTGAGTGGAGAATGTCATAACGATACCGACAACACAGACGTTGATGACCTTACCCCAGAGCGTCCCTGGCCCTGTGAGTGAAGACTGTCATAACGATACCGACAACACAGACGTTGATGACCTTACCCCAGAGCGTCCCTGGCCCTGTGAGTGGAGAATGTCATAATGATAGAGACGTTGATGGCCTTACCCCAGAGCGTCCCTGGCCCTGTGAGTGGAGAATGTCATAACGATACCGACAACACAGACGTTGATGACCTTACCCCAGAGCGTCCTGGACCTGTGAGTGAAGAATGTCATACTGATATCGACAACACAGACGTTGATGGCCTTACCCCAGAGCGTCCCTGGCCCTGTGAGTAAAGAATGTCATAATGATAGAGACGTTGATGGCCTTACCCCAGAGCGTCCCTGGCCCTGTGAGTGAAGAATGTCATAATGATATCGACAACACAGACGTTGATGGCCTTACCCCAGAGCGTCCCTGGACCTGTGAGTGAAGAATGTCATACTGATATCGACAACACAGACGTTGATGGCCTTACCCCAGAGCGTCCCTGGCCCTGTGAGTAAAGAATGTCATAATGATAGAGACGTTGATGGCCTTACCCCAGAGCGTCCCTGGCCCTGTGAGTGAAGAATGTCATAATGATAGAGACGTTATGGCCTTACCCCAGAGCGTCCCTGGCCCTGTGAGTGAAGAATGTCATAATGATGGAGACGTTGATGGCCTTACCCCAGAGCGTCCCTGGCCCTGTGTGTGAAGAATGTCATAATGATGGAGACGTTGATGGCCTTACCCCAGAGCGTCCCTGGCCCTGTGAGTGAAGAATGTCATAATGATCCCGACAACACAGACGTTGATGGCCTTACCCCTGAGCGTCCTTGACCCTAGGAGTGAAGAATGTAATAATGATACCGACAACACAGACGTTGATGACCTTACCCCAGAGCGTCCCTGGCCCTGTGTGTGAAGAATGTCATAATGATAGAGACGTTGATGGCCTTACCCCAGAGCGTCCCTGGCCCTGTGAGTGAAGAATGTCATAATGATAGGGACGTTGATGACCTTACCCCAGAGCGTCCCTGGACCTGTGAGTGAAGAATGTCATAATGATATCGACAACACAGACGTTGAAGACCTTACCCCAGAGCGTCCCTGGCCCTGTGAGTGAAGAATGTCATAATGATATCGACAACACAGACGTTGATGGCTTTACCCCAGAGCGTTAGAGAACTATAAAATAGGCACTCTGGCTCACCCACCTCCGCCAGCTCCAACCGGCTGAAGCCGGTTTCGCTGTTGCTCCGCCGGCTTACCCAGAGTGCCTATTTTATAGTTCTCTAATAGTAAACACTTTACAAACATACATAATGTGTAGGATTATCTGTTTTTAACACTAATTTAGAAAACTTTTGAGACTTAAGTTTTTGCTTAATCCTTCGTTTTTCTTGATCGTTTTCAATAACATCATTTTCACGCATACATTCATCAAATGCGTCTCTATCTTTCATGTGGAATAAAACTACAGTCTTTAATTGCTCTCTAAAGTCTTTTAAAACTGAGTTATATTTTTGACATAAAATCCACACACTTATCCCAGCATGTCTTCCACTGAAAGCTAGTTTTGATAAAGTGTTTCTTTTTTTGACTATATCCTTTTCTGCCGAACAATCATCTATAATAAATAATGTCTGCGTTCCCTCAAACAGTTTAAAAAAATGTTCTAAACACTCACTCAGTTTATTGCTAGGGT
The DNA here is from genome assembly GCA_033310375.1 of Conus canariensis. Taxonomy (NCBI): domain Eukaryota; kingdom Metazoa; phylum Mollusca; class Gastropoda; order Neogastropoda; family Conidae; genus Conus; species Conus canariensis. Next base: position 5,482,826 of record CM065724.1, read on the forward strand.
CAACTAAATAGATTTCATCATCCGTCCATATAAACCTTCTATCGTGATATGCTTTGTTCCATTTAAGTGTCGGACAGAAAATTACAATATGATCAAAATTATAACTATAAACTGTTTGTAATAGGTCGAGGACAAATATTGTTTTTCCACAACCAGTCTGTCCACAAATCAATGAACAATGAGGGGTTTTTATCATAAAGTTTAACATCGGCATTGACACCAAAGTCGTCTGCTCCATAGTTTTAAAACAGAATTTAATCTAATCCAGTTATTGTTTTTATCATACTCTCTGTCAAAACTTGTTCAGTATAATAAAACCCTATAAGGCCCAAATGTGTAAGATTAATCCAGTTCAGTTCTGTAAGATCGTTTCTATTTAGACTAATATCAATTTTGTTGCTTGTTGTTATGACCTTAATATCCTCGCCATTGTAAAGAACGACGACAGTAACTTTAAGTTTGTCAACGTCTAAGTTTTGCCAGCTAATAAGAATTCCTTTCATAAGATTGTCACTGACGCCCAGAGCTCCATTTCTCGCCTCATCTTTTAAGACAGAAATTTTAAATATCATTGTGAACGTGTCTCCTAATTTTGTGCGTGGAATGAACTGTAATTTTGTAGAAGCTTTCTTTAAAACCGATTCTCTTCTGTGGAGGATGTACTGTTTGTCCCCAAACGGCTTTATTTCGATCTCTTTCCGACTGTTGTCCTCTGGCATAAGACTTACATGTAAAGGGCCAGAGTTCAATGCTTTTCTGAAACTTTTTTGACGGTCAAAAAATGTAAATGGGCTTAAGAATTCAAATTTTATGTCCCATTCTAAATATGGTTCTAAGTGCCATTTGTTGTCAGTTTTTCGAACTATTTTATAATCATACTGACCCGCATTATTTGCTTCTACATTGCGTAGTTGTTCTAGTTTAGGAAACCTTTTGTTGTCGTCAACCTCTTTGCGCTTATAATAACCATCTTTAGTGTACTCAAAACCATACAAAGTGCCTATCTCACCGTTTTGTTCAAAGTCCTCAACGTCTGCAAGGTCTTTTAATTCTAAAGTTACACACCTCTCAGGCGCTAATGTGACCCCCGAATCGTCTGGTCCACGTGACATTTTTTAAAACAACGTATTATTTTATTTCTAAAACAATGTGCAGGTTATCACATTTCACGACTTTCCCTGTTTTATCTGTGATCTTTATATTAAATGATCTGACCCTCCCACAAGCTAATCTTTTAAACTGTAAATTAGGGAATTGTATAATTTCATAATCGCAATATGCAGCTTTCCCTGATGGAAGAGCTCTTAAAACAGTTGAGGGCCTTCCATCATATAAGTTTTCATCAGTGCTCAGCTCGTCCAAATGAACATAGAGTAATGAATGTAATGCAAGATCGAGCGGGTTTTCTCCCTCATAAGTAGTTTTGTCTGATGTAACTCTAAAACTATGATTGTCAGTTGCAAAGCCTAACATTTTAGCTAGCTCTACATCAAAAAGGTAATGGTCTACTTCTTCTTCAGGTTTGAATGTCAACATTATTTTCAAATTTGCATTGTTAAGTTTGAGAGTAATGTCGAAGTTACTCATTGCTTCTTTTAGCGAGCAAAACCCGTAATAACCATCAGGTATGGTTAACTGGCTAACTAAGTTTCCTCTATTATCAAATTTTTTAATCTTATTATTCTCCTTGGATTCAGTTATATTAAACCATACGACTTTGTAAAAAATTTCATGGAGTGCGACCCTTTGGGTTCCGCAGTTATTATCAATAGCATATTCTAAAAACGAAGGACTGTCTTGAGTTGTTATTGTTACAAACATTTTTAAAACAAATTTAAAAATGAGTGCATTCAAATATACTAATGCAAAATATTCTGTTGGACCGCACTACAGTCCTAAAGATATAACAACTGATACCCTAGACATTTCTGTGACTCAGACTGACGCCTTTCAAGTAAAGGTTAGTACTCCATTGGATCGTTATCTTAACCCTCCTATTAAAAACGACTACATCCCGAAAGTGTGGTTCAGTCATCCGATGCAGTTTTATCAGAACCAGTTAAACTTTGCTGTGTTTTGTGCATCAACTGGGTGTGGAGTGTCGTATGCTGATCATTTAAATCATCCTGATCCTTTGGTGAGGTCAGTGTATAGATTTCATTTTTATTACACCTTCAGACGTATTTTATCTGAACTGCAAGCACCATTACCAAATGACAAAACGTTTAATCCATTCAGCAACAGAATAGATTACAAGGCTTTTGAAAGGATCTGTAACGAATTTGATATTGACCCAAAGACAGACTTTAGACAAAAGTTGGATCTTAATCATGGTTTAGGCACCCTTTATTTTTGGGGCGTGCACAGAAAGTATAACTATGATTGGAATCCTCCTTACACATCTTTCTCTTCAGGCACAACTGTTCACCTCGGGTCCATAGAGCAAGAGCATAAAACAGCATGGACAACATTTATTTTGGATACTTCTAAGGGCCTAACTAGAGCGGGAATAGAACGAATAAACGACTCTATTCGTACTTATGTTTGGTGTTTGCTAGGTTCGCAAGCACAAACAAGATCAAACATAATTGATCCTTCTACTGGCTTTGACGCCCAAAAACAGTATTTAGCAAATTTAGAGGACTCCATTAATTCTGCAGTTGATTTACCTTCAAGTATTAAAAGGTACCAAAATGTTTTGCAATACGCAAGATCGAAAGTAGACTTCGCCGTTGGCACTGGTTTATACATGCTGCCTTCTGACCTCAGACTCCAGATAGGAACAATAATAAACTATAATAATGAAATCCTTGTGGCTGGTAAAGAAGAGAAGGTCGGAAAAAACGACATAAATTCTAAGCCAGCAATAGCAATAAAAAAAGAATCCCCACCAATCCCCAAGGCCCCAAAACCCCATCCAATACCCCCCTCAAAACCCCACCCCCAACCAATCCCCATGGTGAATAAAAGCGACCCCCATGAATATGAAAAGACGGCACTTGTTATTGGATTAACTGCCCTAGGATTACTTGGTCTTTATCTTACTAAAGAGTAACCCAACTATTAAGACAACTAATGCCCATAAGTGCTCAGCCATAAAGCCAACTACTTTACTTGCGGCAGACAAAAGCCAGCTAACGATCCCTCCTATTATACTAGGCAAAGAATCTATTGCTTTACTGGCTAATTTTTTTAGTAAGTTTGCAAGGTGATCGAGTTGTTTTTTTACCCATGATTTATCTGACGACGGAGTTGGCGGGCCTGGTGGCACTGCTCCCCCACCACCACCGCCTGTAATAGCCAACACCAGTGTACTTATTGCAAATCCTAAGGCTGTTATAACACTTGCTAATGTGACACCTTGCTCTCTAAACAGTGTTCTTATTCGTTCTGCTAGTGTTGTGTCTTCATATAAAATTCTTTGGATAGTTTCTCTTATTCTGCTCACTTGAGTTCGTAATTGTTCTCGGTTAGTAGACAACACTTCTAGTCTTGCTGATCTCTCTTGTTCAAGATCTTTTAGTCTTTGTGTTATTCTTTCTTTAACACCAGGTCCTAAGTTGTGGTCATCAGCCTCAACTAGTTTTTCTTTTTCTCTTTTTATATGCTCATCTAGTTCACCCAGTTTTGCTAAATTGTTTGTTAATTCGCCTCTGATGCTTTTCAAAGCATGATCAAGGGCCGTTATTTCTCTCATAGGTAGCGGCGGATCGTGCATAGTTTTTAATGCTGTTTCTTCTGAAAAACTGGTTTCTGCTTGTATTATTTCGTCTGCTGTTGGGCTTAAATCTTTAAGGGGTATGTTTTGTATTTGGTTATCTGTTGGGAGTTCTTGTAGTGTGTTTTGAAGTTTAGCAACTGCCTCACTGTCTAATCTTCGCGGTTTAGCAATGCCAAGGCGATTTTGATCGCTCACACTGAGTCTTTGTCTAATTGTACTCTTAGCTAAAAACTTTGATGGGTCTGGTTTAGATGTAAGCTGTACAGGTTGTCCTTGCTCGTTTTTAAAAATCAAATGGCCATCTTTTGTTTCAAAATCATTAGGGTCTATAAAATCAGGAGGTTCTTGGCCTAAACTTTGATAAAATGATTTGACCTTACTTTCTGTTAATTCACGCCGCAATGATTGTAATGGATGTGTCAAAGGTGTCATTTCACTCATGTCGTCTCCAGGATCAAAAACATCATAATCTTCAATGCCTGCCATGTTTTTAAATAATTAACTTTTTATTTTGTTTTATAAAAAAATGTCACAAGCATATGGCTCGATTCTTGACCCGCATAGAAGACTGAAAGAGCCCTTTGGCGTGAAGGGAAATAAACAGAATATTATTGTTCCAAATAATCCATCTACTATTGATTCAGATCAAATTCTTACTGTTAAATTTCCAGACCTAGGAGCAGATGAAGTGATTGTGCCGGGATCTGCACGACTTACTTTCAAAATAGAACTAGAATCAGCAACAGACGAAAACAGGACAGTAGTCCAGAATCTGGGACGGGCAATCGTTAAGAAAATTTCTATAAAACTTGAGGGGCAAGAAATATTTTCTTTACACAATGCAGACATATTTTTAATCTATTGTGATCTATGGCTAACCGATAATGAAAGGGCCGATCTTGCGTTTCAAGGAATCGAAAATAACGAAGCACTAAAACACAGAATAGACGCCGAAGACGCTAAAGCCGGCAACAAGTATGAAGCTGTAAGTTTTGCTTATGGAAATCGCTTTTCTATACCCTTAGATTTTGAGTTGTTAAAAGCGCATGCGCCATACTTTCAAGGAGCATTAAAAGACAGATTGTCATATGAACTAACTTTTAATGAATACAAACGTGTCATTAAATCTACAGACTCTAACGCAAAGTACAGCATTTTCGACATCTCGTTAGAGTTTGACATTGTTAGCAACCCTAACTTAGCAAGGCTGATTGAGCAACAATATCAGTCAAAATTAGCAATATATTACGAAAGAGTGATTCATCATACTAAATATCCTAAAAGCAGGGCAGACACAATATGGAACTTTAGTTTTAGTGCCACAGCAAGATCCCTTAAAGGTATTTTATTGCTGTGTGAAGATGAAGAACCATTCAAAAGACAAAGTGAAAAGTTTATCAATCCTAAAATAACGAAAGTACAATGTTCAATTGAGGGTAGTCCTAACCAAGTCTACGGTAGCGGGCTTAAACCTTATCATCATTTTGATGAAATAAGAAAATTGTTTGGAGGCGGGAGGTGTAGAAATCCAACAGTAGACCTTGTGTCTAAAGATCTACACCTTCACAGTGTTAGACTTGATGAATATTTAACAACGAAATACGGTTTATGGATTGACCTAAGGTCAACAGAAGATAATCAGTTGCATGGGAGTGGGAGAACAGTTAAAGACGTAATAAACATTCAAATTGATAAAGAAAAAGAGAGTGATAAACCACTTAATGTACATTTGTTTTTAATATATGATGCGCAGCTGAATATTCAAGATAACAGATTAAAAGATATCCAATACTAAATTATTTTTATTTTAAAAAAGCATGTCTGTTACGACTTATCCAAAAGTGCCTAAAGAAGAGATAGTAGGCAATTCTGCTGCTGTAGACATAAAAACTTTCAGATTAACAAACATAACACAAATGCAAACCCAACTAGAGCAGGACCTTTCAAAATACAGCAAAACCAAACGAAGGTATTCTGCTGTCTTTAATGCTGTTACATATGTTAATACTGGAGCATCGATCACTAGTGCTCTGTCAGCAGGAACAAGTGTAGGTCTCTTAGCAACAGGCGTAGGTGCACCGGCAGCTTTACCTCTAGGTGGTTTGTCTTTAACTCTTGGCCTGTGTTCATTGGCTGTAAGTGCTGTCAGCAAAAAAATAAAAGCTAAACTCCAAAAGCACACAGCTATGGTTCAACTAATAACAGCTAAACTTAGTTCCTTCAAACTGACAATAAATAAAGCACTTGCTGACTCAAACATCACGGATGAAGAATTTAGTCGCCTACAGGCTGATTTTGAGGACTACAAAAGACAAAAGTTTGATCTTCAAAGAAAGGCAAGGGCAACTTTTTCTCAACAACCAGACACCGACCAGATAAAAAAGGAATGTTTAAAAAAAGTAAACGAAACATTAAACTCTGTTCTAAACAGCTCACATTAACAACCCCAAAGGGCGTTTATACTTTAGTTTATGAGTCCAAGCACAAAAAGACCGTTGATATTGATTCTGATTAAGTATTTTTTTTTTTTTAATTTAAATAAATATTTTGAGTTAGAAAAGAAACTCAACATGGATAAGATATATGAAGGTTCAGATGAATTGTTTGAAGCAATGCTCGAGGAAGAGCGTTTGTCAAGAGCACTAAATGAGATTGATTTAGAAGTTATTAATCCAAAAAACGTGCGGGAAAGCGTTGTACACGCTATTTCTCAAGTTCCAAGTAAACTAACAATAAACCCTCCAGTTAAAGTAAGGTTAGTTGTTTTAATCGACTATATAACAATAAATGAAGAAAATCTAGAAGTCTGGGTCTCAACTAAACAGCAGACTATTCTTTCCTCTAATGACTTAACACCTGGTTGGGCAGACCAGCTGCTTACACAGTTTGATGTGGCCGCTGAAGAAGCCAAAATGAGAGGCTCTGGCTGGTCAGAGGGTAAAGTCTTAGAGATCAGATTAAAACAGGCTAAGTATGAGCCGATTGTTGGCAAGGCTTACATTCCACTACCTCCATCATTAGTTGCAAAACGAGCAGTTCTAAACATAAAGAATTCAGACAACAAATGTTTTATGTGGTGCGTTCTTGCTAGGCTGCATGTATTCCGCAAAAACGCAGAGAGAGTGTCTAACTATGAACCTTACATCAATGATCTTAACTTTAGAGGAATATCCTTTCCTGTTAGTGTAAATCAGATTGATCAGTTTGAAGAACAAAACAAACCAATAACTGTTAATATATACATATGGGATGAGGAAACAAATTTACAGCCGATTAAAGTGTCCAAGAACAGTCCAACGATTGGCGAACCAGACAAAAATCATGTTGACTTACTACTGATGTTTTCACCAACAGGGCTACCACATTACACATTGATACGCACAATGAGTAGATTACTAGTGCATACTACAAAACAACATAGCAAACAAGAATTCTGTAGAAAATGTTTAACAAGAATTCCATCTGTTAAAGCAGCAAGCGAACATGTAAAACATTGTATTAGCCCAGTTGACTGTGATACAGAACTAATTACGCCCGGAGAAGGCAGTAAAGTTAGTTTTAAGAACTGGAAACGGTTGCAAACTAGTCCATATGTTGTTTACGCAGACTTCGAATCACTCATTGTTCCTTATGAAGGACCAACCCCACAGAAACTTCCTAAAACAGTCTTAATGAGTAATCATCAGATTTGCTCATTTGCCTTCATCATTGTTAGGTCGGATGGCGCCCATTCAAAGCCAGAATTATACAGAGGACCAAATGCTGCAAAATACTTCTTAAAACGCATGCAGCAAGTGCGTAATGCCTGTTCTAATAATCTAAACTTATCTGAAATCATAATGACGCCTGAAGACCAACAACAGTATGACTCAGCCACTCACTGTTGGATTTGTGGGGCGGCCTTGGTTGCCACCGCAGAGAATCCAACAGTAAGAGACCATGATCACATTAGTGGAAAGTTTAGAGGAGCAGCACATAACAAATGCAATCTTCAACTAAAGTTTGAACCAAAGACATGGAAGCTGCCTATATTCTTTCACAACTTGCGAGGTTACGACTCTCACCTTATAATGCAAGCAGTAACCAGCGACTTCAGGGTGTCATGCATTGCGCAGTCATCAGAAAAGTACATGTGTTTCACTTTAAATAACATGTCTTTCTACGACTCTATGCAACACATGATGGGGAGTTTAGAGTCACTGGCTATGTCCTTAAAGTCCTGCCCAATAACAGAAGAATATTTTGACCCAACTCTTGTTAGAAAGGGTGTTTACCCTTATGAGTACATGAACAGTTGGGAAAGGTTTGACGAAGATACACTTCCGCCTAAAGGCGCGTTCTTTTCTAGTCTTAGAGGAAAGGACATCAGTGATTCTGATTACCAGCATGCTCAAGATGCGTGGCAGAAGTTAGAGTGTAAAACGATGGGAGACTATCATGATTCCTATTTAATGGCGGATACCTGTTTGTTGGCGGACGTCTTTGAAAATTATAGGAAGACCTGCATGAAACATTACAGCCTGGATCCTGCGCATTACATTTCTGCGCCCGGGATGAGCTGGGACGCTTTCTTAAAATTTACTGGAGTACAAATTGATTTATTGTCTAACCTGCCAATGCTTCAGATGATTGAAAACGGATTGCGTGGGGGAATCAGTATGGCGTCGCACCATTACTGTAAAGCAAACAACAAATACTTGGACGACTATGATCCAAGTAAAAGGTCTAACTATCTCATGTATTTAGATGCAAACAATCTGTATGGATGGGCAATGGCGCAATCACTTCCATTACGCAACTTTAAAATGTACACAGACGGTGATACGGATAATATTCAAAAAGCATTAAAGTGGTTGGGCAGTTTGACGCCAGATCAACAGTGTGGATACATTCTAGAAGTTGACTTAGAATATCCTCAGAAACTCCATGACCTGCATAATGACTATCCATTAGCAGCAGAAAGTCTAAAGATGGCAAAAACAGAACCACCTAAACTTGTGCCTAATCTTCGAGGCAAAAAAAATTATGTCTGCCATTACAGGCTTCTACAATTTTATTTAAGACATGGTTTGAAGTTGACAGCTGTTCATCGTATAATTGCTTTTGATCAAGAACAGTTCATGAAACCATACATAATGAAGAACACTGATCTCAGAACTAAATCCACAGATGCTTCAGAAAAAGACTTTTTCAAGTTGATGAACAACAGCTGTTTTGGAAAGACTATGGAGAATCCGCACAAGCGTAAAGATGTTAGATTGGTCACCAGAGAGAACGATGCAATTAAGCTAACTTCTAAACCTAATTATCAGGACTTCAGAAGATTTCATGATCAGCTTTTTGGCATAATGATGAAAAAAAAGAAAGTCAAATTGGATAAGCCCGTTTTTATTGGGTTTACTGTTTTAGAGCTGTTGAAGCTTTTGATGTTAGAATTTCTTTATGACTACTTTAAGCCCTTGTATCCAGAGTCCAGAGTTCTGTACACAGATACAGATTCCTTTGTTATAGATATCCCTACTGAAGATATCTATAAAGACATGGAATTAGAAGTAGCTAAAGGGCATGCGGGATGGTACGACACATCTGATTACCCTAAAGATTCGCCTTTGCATTCAGATATTAACAAGAAGGTTTTAGGTAAGATGAAGGATGAATTATCTGGAGGTGTGATCAAGGAGTTTGTTGGTTTGAGGTCGAAAATGTACAGTCTTTCAAGCCAAAAAAAAGTTGTTAAAAAAGCAAAGGGAATATCTCGTAGTGTTGTGCAATCAAGCATATCCCATGACAACTATAAAAAAGCATTGTTTGACAATAAGACTTTTCATCATGACAACGTAAAACTACGATCTAATCTACATGAGATCAACACAACTGTTGTAACAAAGAAGTCATTAGATAGAACAAACACAAAACGTGTGTTTGTTAATCCAGAGTTTTCATATGCAATCGGGCATTGGAAAACAGCATAATTACATACCTTCTTCATCCGCGGGTTTATATTTTTCCTCAAATTTATCTAGAAGCTCAATCATATCAATATCCAATTCAGACAAAATTTTTCTCATGTTTGCTTGATGTGCACGAATTTTTTTTATTTTTTCAAGATATTCTTTATCCGTTATTCTGATAATCAAAATTTGGGATCGTAGGCGATCAGGATGCGTTGCCGTGTACCGATGAATCCACTTAATTGTTTCCTTAATAGCTGAACACGTATCATATGATTCTTGTATTAATTTTAAGGTCTCTTTTTTTATCATCATTTTAGTTTCATGTAAGATTTCTTCCTTTTGAGCTTCCATTTTAAACTCAAATATATTTACGTAAATTAATTAAGCGGAACTGTGTCTGGCGGGATTATTTGCAGTTCTTCTTTCACAAAAGATCTTTGAGGGGCTGGTCGTTTTGTTGTGTCAGTTTCTCGTAAATAATACACGGGCGGATTCATTTTCACAATTTTTTTTATCTCATATGGATCAACACTCCAAACTGGATCTGTTGCCCTGATGCGAGTGTCCCCTTCTGCTTCTCCCGGTAAATAAAGGTACCTTACTTTCAAACCAAATGGTAATAGTTTGCTTGATGAAGACTCTCCTTCAACAACATTTATTTTTTGTTTTTTGATTGCTTGTACTGGTTTTAGACCTTTAAATTCTTCATTATTCATTGCACGTAGAACTGAGGGCAGTCTTCTAACCCATTCTGTGTTGCGAGAATTGTCAATCAGCTCTCTGTGATACTGGTAGGAGAAAAGCCTTTCAGATAACTGTTTGTTAAAGTTTTCAACCAAACCCTGTGATCTGTGAACACCCGGAATGCCTCTTTTAATGGTAACTCTATGTTTTAACAATAATTGATTCACTTGACCTTTAAATTCTTTTCCATCATCGACTTGAATCATGCGAGGATAAGTTAAGGGTCCTCGTTGATATATCAGTTGTAAAGCGACAGCAACAGCAGAAGCACTCTTTTGTGTTAATGGTTCAGCATCTTTGTATCTTGAAGCTATGTCAATGACTGTAAGTGCGTACTTAAATCTTTTTCGTCTAATCGTATCATGGGGTAAATATAGAAGATCCATTTGATGGGTGTCGTTCGGTATTGTGTTGACAAAGTGTGGTCTTTGTATTCGTTTAGGCGCTGGTAAATAAATTTGCCAAATCGCTTGTTTAGATAACCATTCTTTTGCTGTTTGTTCACTGACTCCCGCTGCTTGGCTAAGCTTTTTAATTGCTGTTATTCCCTTCCAATATCCTTTTGGAGAATAATAGATTTTGTACATTTTTATTCAGCCAATACTTTGTGCAACAAAATACACAGCGGTCATGCCAAAGACAATAAACAATATTTCTTGCATCTTTTGTTTTTCTGATGGTTGATAAAAGTCGCTAAATTTTGGTGGGGGCAATGTTTCAACTTGTTTGCCTGTTACTAGAAAATATTCTTTTATTGCCTGGTCAACATCTTTAAATGTGTAAGCTGCATGTCCCTGTTGTTTAAGTCTGTCGTTAATAAAATCTAACTGCTCCATTCTTTGCTTTTCATAGGTGTCTTGTGCAGCAGCTAGTTGCTCCATAGCTCTGTTATGTCTTTTTCTCTCATTGTTATTTTGTAGTTTACTAAATGCGTAATTACTTCCGCTAAAAGCAAGCGCATTAACCACAGCGCCACCAATCATCATTACGAGTGAAGCCATTTTTATAAATGTATTTTTTTTTAATTTTACATATTGATACTGTCTGGAATTATTCCTTGCTTAACTAGAAAATCTTTCGTAGCAAATGAAGCTGTAATAACAGCAATCAGCTTTGCTGAGTCTTCAAAGTCTAGTTTGCCAAGATTTGCTGGTTTTATTTTTAACAGGCTTTTACCAAGCATTGTGTATCCTACACTTAGGCCTCCAATAACAGCAGAATGGTATACAAGGTTAGTAATAGTTTTTTCGGTGCTCATTTTTAAAAAATAAAATAATTATAATTAATAAAAAACATGAACAGCGATGATCTACTTCCTGAACTTATGATTACAAATGATCAAGTTGATGACCAAGCTATTATGCGCCAAAAAGAAAGGCTGTATTCTTTAGCAGCATGTGGAAAAACAAAACAGTACCTTGGAAATGAATTCAGCATAGAACAGATTCAACAAATGTCGCCACAAGACATTGTAAAGTATCACAACAGGTATGAAGCGCAACTGGGGTCAAGAATGGTAAAAAGTGTTGGGCAAACGGTTCTTAGTTTGTACACTAAACTAGTTAGTAGATTTGCTCCCATTGATTCTGAACAAGATTTTATGTATGATTTAACGCAGGATCCAGTTTTAACAAAGTCATTAGAGTCTCTAGGATGTGATCTATATTACAGATTTGGAACATTGTTATCGCCATTAATCATGGGATTAATTACTTTTAATCATATAGATTTTGTTTCCCTTCAAAATGACCGAGCCAGAAAATCAGCAGAATCAGAAAACATTGAATCAGGTGGAGAAAGTGACCAGTAAAAAGCCTCCTCATCCTGGGCGTGTTGCAGCAGGAAAAAAATTAGCAGAGTGGAACAAACAAAAAAAATTAATGTTGCAATCACAGAATATAACTCATAATGAAAACATAACACCACCAACGCCAACAGTTGTTTCAATGCCAGCTGTAAATACACAAGAACAAGTTGATTCAAGACCTACAACACCAAAGTCGTCATGGAATATTGAATTTAAAACAGTTGCCATTTTTGGCGTCATTGCTGCTGGGGGTGGTTATTACGGTTATAAAATATATAAACAACGCCAGCAAAAACCAAAGCAGTCCAAAAAATCTCAGCCACTAAATACAGAAGCCGAACAAAAAAGCATGCCAGAACTGCCAACAACAAAATCTCATTTTGATCCATTTGATATGCAATAATATGTTAAGAACTTAATAAATAATTATAAGTGACTTGAATAAGAACTTGATAACGACTTGATGACGACTTGATAAAACTTAAATAAGAACTTGATAAGAACTTAATAAGAACTTAATGACGACTTGATAAAAACTTAATGACGACTTGATGACAACTTGTTAAGAACTTGAATAAGTTCTTGAATAAGTACTTGAATAAGAACTTGTTAAGAACTTGATGATGACTTGTTAAAAACTTGATGTTAACTTGTTAAGAACTTGAATAAAAACTTGTTAAGAACTTAAATAAGAACTTGAATAAGAACGTGATGCCGACTTGAATAAGAACCTAGAACGACTTAATGACGATTTTTTTTCACAATTAATTGTTACATTCTTTTCCGGGGAGACAACTCCCTTCTGCCTTTATGTAGTATCTAGGTCAGACATGTCTGGCCCCGGCTTACTCAACTGCACAATAGCCGAGTCGAAGCGCCGCACTGTTTGCTAGTTCGTGTCAAGTTACACATAAGGGCGTCAGGCCGCCACGCGGCATTGTATAAATTTAGACGGCGTCGTTCAGTACAGGCGTTAGGCGTCATTGTATAAATTTAGGCGGCTAAATTTCTAAACATATCAAAACATGTTTCTTACCTTCCCCCAATCACAAGACTAGATAGAATCAGCTGATTAGTAACAGTGACGACATTTCCGCCCAGCACTTGTGTTGTTAGCAACTAAACCTAGCTGTCTTGTCATTTGCGGGTGTGCAGTGCAGTCGTGTTTTCAGTTAGAAAGTGTTGTGTTATGTCGCAAGACAGTATCTCTTCTGAATTAGAGATAGAACTTCTTGAATCACAAACCGTTCATCAAGAATTGCTATTTCATTGAAGTCTACTCCATGAGAAAAGAACTAAAAGCAATGTTTTCATATAGTGAGGAGATAAGGCAGTATTGGTCCACTCCCATTCAACTACCAATGCAGCTTGAAACACGATCTTCTCAAGAGCCACAGCAGGGAACGGCCGCGCTCTAGCTAGAGCGCGTGAAATGAATATTAAACAGGCACACGTCACAGCCTATAGCAGAAAGCCACGCTTTAACGGCCGCGGTCTAGGTGGACCGTCGCTTTGTCACGTCCTATTCAACAGGCTGCCTAGTCAGGCGGCCGCCGGGTGTACTTTATACAATTGCCTTGTTTGTTGAATCAAGCTTTTAATAAGTGCACTTGGTGGCTGCTTAGAATAATCTTCAACAACGTGCCACGATTCTACGCTTGTGTGAACACACATCCCACCCCTTTCAGACACTCCCTATTCAGATAGCTTTCAATAGCCAGTCATTCGTCACAATAGAATGAAATCCCAACTTGGTTGACAAATAGCCCTCCTAAGAATAAAGGCATGGTTAACCAAGTCCCCATTGTTTTGTTTGTTTACTTCTTAACGGTCCAGTGACAGAGAACTATAAAACAGATAATCCTACACATTATGTATGTTTGATGTTTGATGAATGTATGCGTGAAAATGATGTTATTGAAAACGATCAAGAAAAACGAAGGATTAAGCAAAAACTTAAGTCTCAAAAGTTTTCTAAATTAGTGTTAAAAACAGATAATCCTACACATTATGTATGTTTGTAAAGTGTTTACTATTAGAGAACTATAAAATAGGCACTCTGGGTAAGCCGGCGGAGCAACAGCGAAACCGGCTTCAGCCGGTTGGAGCTGGCGGAGGTGGGTGAGCCAGAGTGCCTATTTTATAGTTCTCTGCGTTCCTGGCCCTGTGAGTGGAGAATGTCATAATGATATCGACAACACAGACGTTGATGGCCTTACCCCAGAGCGTTCCTGGCCCTGTGAGTGGAGAATGTCATAATGATATCGACAACACAGACGTTGATGGCCTTACCCCAGAGCGTTCCTGGCCCTGTGAGTGGAGAATGTCATAATGATATCGACAACACAGACGTTGATGGCCTTACCCCAGAGCGTTCCTGGCCCTGTGAGTGAAGAATGTCATAATGATAGAGACGTTGATGGCCTTACCCCAGAGCGTCCCTGGCCCTGTGAGTGAAGAATGTCATAATGATAGAGACGTTGATGGCCTTACCCAGAGCGTCCCTGGCCCTGTGAGTGAAGAATGTCATAATGATAGAGACGTTGATGACCTTACCCCAGAGCGTCCCTGGCCCTGTGAGTGAAGAATGTCATAATGATAGAGACGTTGATGGCCTTACCCAGAGCGTCCCTGGCCCTGTGAGTGGAGAATGTCATGATGATATCGACAACACAGACGTTGATGGCCTTACCCCAGAGCGTTCCTGGCCCTGTGAGTGGAGAATGTCATGATGATATCGACAACACAGACGTTGATGGCCTTACCCCAGAGCGTTCCTGGCCCTGTGAGTGAAGAATGTCATAATGATAGAGACGTTGATGGCCTTACCCCAGAGCATCCCTGGCCCTGTGAGTGAAGAATGTCATAATGATAGAGACGTTGATGGCCTTACCCAGAGCGTCCCTGGCCCTGTGAGTGAAGAATGTCATAATGATAGAGACGTTGATGACCTTACCCCAGAGCGTCCCTGGCCCTGTGTGTGAAGAATGTCATAATGATAGAGACGTTGATGGCCTTACCCAGAGCGTCCCTGGCCCTGTGAGTGGAGAATGTCATAATGATATCGACAACACAGACGTTGATGGCCTTACCCCTGAGCGTCCCTGGCCCTGTGAGTGAAGAATGTCATAATGATAGAGACGTTGATGACCTTACCCCAGAGCGTCCCTGGCCCTGTGAGTGAAGAATGTCATAATGATAGAGACGTTGATGGCCTTACCCCAGAGCGTCCCTGGCTCTGTGAGTGGAGCGGTCACTGTGGAAGACATGGCAGGCAAAGCGAAGCTCTCGGGGATGTTTGGTGATGAAGGCGAAATACCTGAACACACACACACACACACACACACACACACACACACTCACACACACACACACACACACACACACACACACACACTCACACACACACACACACACACACACACACACACAGAGTGAAGAAAAAAGAGCACACGTTTTTACTGTCCACACAACTTTACAACGTAAACAGGTAAATGCAATTATTTATGGGCACAGTTCTCACAATCTGAACGCTTTGAATATACACGTACATTATATCCACATGAATGCATATAAACACGCACAATGTGGGGAGCCGGAATAGCTCAGTTGGTAGAGCGCCGGACTCGTAATCTTGGTGATCCTGGGGCTGCGGGTTCGAACCTCCGCCGGGGCGTTTCGGTACAGGGGATTTTTCCCTCGGAGTTAACATTGGTTCTGACTCCATTTCCCATACAGTCCTTCGAATGAGACTATAAACCGAGGTTCCGTGTGTGAACGCACGCATAACATCTTGCACACACGTAAAATCCCTTCACCAACTTTCGGAAGAGTAGGCCAGTTTGGCCGTTGGTATGGATGACACGTTACACATAGCATGCACCCTGCGTGAGAAATGGAAAGAATGAAGGAAGTAAGGAAAATGAGTGATCGATATTGAACGATACTGACTGGATGACACGGGAAACGACTGAATGAAGCGCCAGCTGGCAGCTCTTCAGTCGGCACTACCCAGGTAGGCAGCCCGTTGTGTAAACGAGTGTTGATTGTAAAGCGCTTAGAGCTTGGTCTCTAGCCGAGAATAGGCGCTATATAAGTATTCATTATTATTATATTATTAATGTGCACACACTCCCACGCACATGTCCACTTATCTCTTATTGTAACCCCCCCACTTCGCCCACCCCCCTCCCCTGCCCTCCTCCTTTCTCTGCTCCCTTCAAAATTACCTGTAAAAGCACATGGAACAGCATTATGAGATAAGGATTAGTTTAAACCATTTTGAAATCAATTTTCGACAATCATTTCCGTAATCTTTTTTTTTTTTTATCTACATTGCCTGAGCAATAAAGAGAGAGAGAGAGAGAGAGAGAGAGAGAGAGAGAGAGAGAGAGAGAGAGAGAGACAGAGACAGAGAGAGACAGAGACAGAGAGATGGATTGACAGATGGGTAAGCGGGGGGGGGGGGGGGAGGGGGGAGGGGGGGGGAGGGGAGCGGAAGAATGACGTAAGAGAGGAACAGAGACAGACAAAAACAGAGGGACAGCCAGAGGAGGGTTGAAAGAGAGAGGACAGACAGACAGACTGACAGACAGACAGACATGTGACATACATAAAATCAGACAGAAAGACAGAAAGATCGACAGATGATGTCATGTGTACCTGTTGTTGTTGGGGTGAGTACCGCAGAAAGAGATGTTCTTCAGGGCGAAGAAGTTGCTGAACTTCTGGCTCTCGTGCTGAAACACACAACAAACCAACATCTGCGCGCGTCAAAGAGCTCATGGCAACATGAGAGAAAGCGGCAACAGCCTGTTCAAAGATCCATTTTCATGTGTAATTCGAATTACTTAGATTAAGTATAAAAAAAAAAAATTAAATCGGTGGCGCTGTACTGCGGTGACCTGCTTTTCCCACGGAGGACAACAGCCTGAAGTTTACTCCGGGAAATCTATCGTTGTGAAGTCAGAGCAATATACCACAGCTGTTTATTGAACCTCTCTCTCTCTCTCTCTCTCTCTCTCTCTCTCTCTCTCTCTCTCTCTCTCTCTCCCTCTCTCTCTCTCTCTCTCTTATTTCAGCTTGATCATTTTTTTTTTTACATGGCCAGTTTCCCCCATCTATTTTCTCTTTCTTATACAGATCGCTCATTCTTTACACTACCAACCTCTCTCTCTGCCTGTTTCGGCGCGGCTCGCTCGCTCGATCGATTTTTACTCTGTCAGTTTCTCCCCCACCTTCTCTCTCTCTCTGTCTCTGTCTCTCCCACTCTCCAGCTTTAGACTTTAAACTGTTGAATAAGTTGTGTGTGTGAGTGTGAGTGTGTGAGTGAGTGTGTGTATGCGTGCGTGCGTGCGTGCGTGCATGCGTGAGTGAGTGAGTGAGTGAGTGAGTGAGTGAGTGAGTGAGTGAGTGAGTGAGTGAGTGTGTGTGTGTGTGTGTGTGTGTGTGTGTGTGTGTGTGTGTGTGTGTGTGTGTGTGTATGTGTGTGTTAAGCAGCGC
>CM065724.1:5508053-5518053 GCA_033310375.1 Conus canariensis
TGGAGCGCCAGCTGGCAGCTCTTCAGTCGGCACTACCCAGGTAGGCAGACCGTTGTGTAAACGAGTGTGGATTGTAAAGCACTTACAGCTTGGTCTCTAGCCAAGGATAGGCGCTATATAAGTATTCATAGCAATGATGATGATGATAATAATAATAATAATAATGATAATAATAATAATAGTAATAATATATTCAATTTGTTTCTTTAGTCTACACCCAAACTATCAAACAACCAATTAAAAACCATTCAAATAAGCAGTTACTGACACTAACCACAATGGAATGACTCGAATATAATATACCCCAAAAGCCTAAAGTTCTATACCCAATCAACCAGTCATAATTCACCACATCAGCCAATCATAATAAATCATATCAAGCGAATGTACAATGCTAAATCAGCCAATCATGACACACCAGTTCAACCGGTCATAATATACCACATCTGCCAATCATGATGTACCGATTCAGCCAATCACAATCGATTCTGCCAATCATAATATCCCAAACCAGCAAATCCAGTCAGCAAATCATGATATGCCAAATCAGCCAATCAGCATCTTCCAAACAACTCCTCGTCTTAACCAACCAATCAGACAACACAACAAGGGGAAAGGGAAGGGCTGGGGGGGGGGGGGGGAGGGGGCACGTCACCACCAACCCCCTGCCGGCTCACCTGCTAGGTCCGGAAGAGGCGTAGCCAATCAGCAGTCGTTTCTTATCGAAGAGGTGGCCGACGTGTTTGTGGATGTAGGGGTACTGCTGGGCGGCCTTGGCCTCGGAGGCCGAGGAGGAGGAGGAGGAGCCGTCAAAGACCTCGCCTCCGGCCTCCTTGATGAGCGCCTCCTGGATCTCGTCAAAGATGCTCCGCACGTGAGTGGAGGAGGCGGTGGCCAGACCTGCGGGGAGTGGATCAGCCGGTGAATCCAGTGAGTGGATTGATGGATACATTGGTGGATGGATGGGTGGGTCGAGGGAGGGAGGGGACGGAGGGACGGAGGAAGGGAGGGAGGAAGGGACGGATGGGCGGACGGACAAACGGATGTATAGATGGATGGATGGATGGTTGGGCAGATGGATGGATGGTTGGATGGATGGACGGACGAACGGATGAATGGAAGATGAACGGGCGAAAAGATTAATGGGTTTGGCAGGACAAGAGGACGAACGGACAGTCTGATGGATAGATGGACAGACGGATGGACAAACGGGAGGAACGGACGAACAGGCGGATGGATGGATGGATGGATGGACAGAAAGACGGACAAACAGACGGATGGACGGACGAACCGATGGCTGAATGGCTAAACAGAAAAATGGATGGAAAAACGGATGGACGAACGCACGGATAGATAATGGATGACGGATGGCTGGACGAACGGACGGATAGATAATGGATGATGGATGGATCGACGAACGGACGGACAGAAGTATTGAAGGACGGACGGACGGACGGATGGGTGGATGGATAATCAATCAATCGTGCAATCAATTACCAAACTTCTTATCTCAAGTCGCATGACCCATCTTCCGCTATAAAACGGGCAAACACAGACAGACGCTCATTTGAATAGATCCACGGTCACACAGTTTAAGATCAATTGAGAGAGAGAAAGAGAGACATACATACAGACATACAGACAGACAGACAGACAGAGACGTACATATATGAATAGACAGGATGAGCGATACATAGACAACAGAGACAGACAGATACATAGAAATATAGATAGATAGCGAAACAGGTATGTTTGGCAGGCGGGTAGATAGATAAACAAACAGCTATATGGATAGAAACAGAAAAACAGACAGACATACAGATAGAAAGATAAACAGACAGACAGGTAGGTAGATAGACAGATTTCTTGATGGACAGTCAGATAGATGGGTAGATAATTGAATGGATGACAGATAAATAGGTATATAGATATACGTACAGACGTACAGACAGATAGGTAGATAGATATACAGGCAGACAGACAGACAGCTAGCTAGACAGACAGATAAGCAGCCAGGCAGGCAGACAGTAAGATAGTAGTAAGGAAAGGAAACGTGTCTGTGAGGGAAGAAAGAGGTAAAGAAGTTTAGCAACAACATAAAAAGAAGGGGAAAAAAGGGAGAAAAAGATCACGGGGAGTGCTGCTGAGATGGCCACAGAAACACCCGACCACCTAGCAGGCCTTCGCTAACAGACTGACCCCTTCAACATATCAAACCAACGACCCGCCTACCACAGAAACACCCGTCCACCCTGCAGGCCTTTGCTAACAGACTGACCTCTTCAACACATCAAACCAACGACCTGCCTACCACAGAAACACCAGTCCACCCTGCAGGCCTTCGCTAACAGACTGACCTCTTCAACACATCAAACCAACCACCTGCCTACCACAGAAACACCCGCCCACCTAGCAGGCCTTCGCTAACAGACTGACCTCTTCAACACGTCAAACCAACGACCCGCCTACCACAGAAACACCCGCCCACCTAGCAGGCCTTCGCTAACAGACTGACCTCTTCAACACATCAAACCAACCACCTGCCTACCACAGAAAACACCCGTCCACCCTGCAGGCCTTCGCTAACAGACTGACCTCTTCAACACATCAAACCAACGACCCGCCTACCACAGAAACACCCGCCCACCTAGCAGGCCTTCGCCAACAGACTGACCTCTTCAACACATCAAACCAACCACCTGCCTACCACAGAAACACCCGTCCACCTGCAGGCCTTCGCTAACAGACTGACCTCTTCAACATATCAAACCAACGACCGCCTACCACAAAAACACCCGCCCACTCTGCAGGCCTTCGCTAACAGACTGACCTCTTCAACATATCAAACCAACGACCCGCTTCCACAGAAACACCCGCCCACTCTGCAGGCCTTTGCTAACAGACTGACCTCTTCAACATATCAAACCAACGACCGCCTACCACAGAAACACCCGCCCACCCTGCAGGCCTTCGTAACAGCCTGGCCTCTTCAACACATCAAACCAACCACCTGCCTGCCTCACATATTCTCTTCCACTCTCTTTCTTCCACTTTCGTCGTCTCTCCCGCTTAATCTCTGTCTGTCTGTCTGTCTGTCTGTCTGTCTGTAGCATATTCTCTTCCCTCCACCTCTCTCTTTCTTCCTCTCTCGTCGTCTCTCTCACTTTCTCTCTGTCTCTGTCTGTCTGTCTGCCTCTCTCTCTTTCACTCTCTCTCTCACTCTCTCTCTCACTCTCTTCACTCACTTTCTTTCTCACATGCATGTGCACACGAGAGTGTGCCTGTATGCATACAAGCGAGCGCGCGCGCGTGAGTTTGTGCTTCCACGCGCGCGCGCGCGCGCGCGCGTGTGTGTGTGTGTGTGTGTGTGTGTGTGTGTGTGTGTGTATGAGTAATTGCGTATGTGTGCATGGGTGATTGTGTATGTGTGTGTGTGTGTGTGTGTGTGTGTGTGTGTGTGTATGTGTGTGCGTGCGTGCGCGCTCGCGCGCGTGTGTGTGTGCGTGTGTGTGTGTGTGCATGCGTGCGTGCGTGCGTGAGTGCGTATTTGCGTGCGTGCGCGTGCGCGTATGTATGTGTGTGTGTGTCTGTCTGTGTGTGTGTCTGTGTCTGCGTGTACCCACCTTGGTGTTTTCTGGGAATCTCTGGCAGTTTCCTGGGTCGTCGTGGCACCTTCAGCTGACCGTTGTTGCTGGCGCCGCCGTGGCTGGAGACGGTGGCGGTGGAGCAAGTGGTAGCGGCAGTCACGTGACCACTGACGTTATTTCCAGCCCTGGGCTCCGTGCTGGCCAGAGTGACCTGCTCCTGCATGGGCGAGGGAGTGACGTCACAGGCCAGCGTGTAGGGGCCGTGGTATTCGGCACCCTGAAACCCGCCAAAAGGGGGAGGTGGGGGGGGGGGGGGGGGGCGTGGCGGAATAGTAAACCAGGCTCCAGCGAGAGAGGATGCCGACTAAATCAGAAAGACAGGTTCGCCAATCCTTCATTCCTGTGGTTCGCATTCGAACGACGCCAGCCGTCCGTCCACAACCAAGCACACAGATGCATGGCTTCTGTATTCTCTTTGTTAGTATGCCCAATTATCAATGAGGAGGGCAGTCACAACCATGTCATGGAGGTCCGTTTTGGTTTGAACAGTACGGGCTGTCACCGTGCTCCACTGGTCTTTTCCCGAATTAGCTGGCGTCGGGGGGATCCACATGGAAGGTAAGGTTGGTTTAGGATTAACGGGTTGGGTTGCAGTTAATGTTAGGTTCTAAGATATACTTTTTTACGAATAATCTATTCTGTGTTTTGAAGAGAGTGAAAAATACAGGTCTACCCCATTAATTTATCACACACACACACACATACGCACGCACGCACGCACACACACACACACACACACACACACACACACACACACACACACACACACACACGTACATTCTTGATAATAACAAGTTACCATCATCTACAGACAAAGCAGAAGCGTTTGTAGACCAGTTTGCTAAAGTGAGCAGGTTAGATGGGTTGTCTGAAAATCAAAGAAAATTCAGAGAGGATAAAGAATCTACCCATGTCTTTAATGATGTATCTGATAACGACACAAGCGACATCAACGCCCCAATTACATTACAAGAGGTGAAAGATGCTATAGATTCTCTCCCAAACAAAAAAACAGCTGTTGGAGTTGACTCCATTTCTAATGAAATGATTAAACATTTTCCAGACAATTGGATAAGCATTTTACTCAGCATATTTAAAAAATGCTGGAACTCAGGTCATTTGCCTCAAATATGGAAAGAATCAGTAATAGTACCGATTCACAAGGAAGGTAAACTGAAAGAAAGTATAGATAGTTACAGACCTATTTCATTAACTTCTCATGTCTGTAAACTTTATGAAACCATTGTTTTAAATAGACTAAACTACTTTTGCGATAAGAACAAAGTCATCCCAACAAACCAAGCAGGTTTTCGAAAGGGCAGAAGTGCTGTTGAACATTTGGTCAAACTTACCACTCAGATTAAGCATCAATTTTCCAGGAGACAATCTTTACTAGCAACCTTTTTTGATATCACTAAAGCTTACGATCAAGTGTGGCACTCTCGTTTGCTTTATAAACTTAAAGAGATTGGATTATCAGGAAACATTTATGATTTTCTTAAAGACTTCTTAGAAAATCGATATATTAGAACGAAGGTAGGGAACTCCTACTCTACAAGAAGAAAATTATACATGGGCATTCCTCAGGGGTCTGTTATTGCCCCTTTACTTTTTAGTATTCTGATGTACGATTTACCCACAAAAATTTCTAAAAATATAGAATTAGCCCAATATGCAGATGATATATGCATATGGATGAGGGTGACATTAAAAAAATGTACATCTGTCAGATCACAAAATTATATTAAAAAGTTATATCAAAAAGAATTAAATACCTTTTCTGCTTACATGAATGAAAATGGTTTGCAAATATCAACAGAAAAAACACACATGATGTTATTTAATACTGGATTTGATCCAGTTAATATGCCTTCATTTCAAGTCAACGGCATACCCATCAGATATACAAAAATAGTGAAATTCCTTGGAGTAAATTTAACATCAAAGTTGTCATGGAATTTTCATATTGAGCATATTCTAACAAAAGCTCGAAAAACTTTAAATTTATTAAAGATTATTAGCAAGCATGCTTGGGCTCAGGACACAGTTACTCTTTTGCACCTTTCTACTGCACTGGTTAGATCAAAATTAACGTATGCACAAGAGGTATTCTTCAGTGCACCCAAATACTTACTGAAAAAACTTCAAAGTATTGATTCCAAAGCATATAAGATAGCCATGGGACTACCAGTCCATGCCTCTTGTACAAAAGCATACAGTGCTGCTGGGATATTACCACTGGAGGAATATAGGAATCTCGCATGCACCAAGTTTGTTATAAGAAGTTCTGCTATAGACAACAATATAGGCCCTGAAATAAATATTAAATCGGACACTGATTTTCCCAAAAGGGCTAAAAATATTTCATCTCAAACGACTCTAAGAACATATACTTCCTCGATTTTAGAATCCTCAGATATCAAACTAACATCCATTGCAAAAAGATCTATTGTGTCTCCTATCCCTCCCTGGAAACTAATACGAGCACATTTTGATATTGAGCATACAGACCTAACAAAGGCTGAAAATACTAATTTATTGTTATCGAATATCAAAATGCATTTGCATGATCACTATTCCAACAATTTTAAGATATACACTGATGGATCTTTAATTAATGAACATGCAGGTGCAGCGTACATTATCCCAGGTCTTAACAAAGAAAAGTCTTATTATCTTGGAAAAAACAAATCTATATTCACTGCTGAGTTAACTGCCATAATTATGGCTTTAAAGTTTGTTGTTGATTACCCTCAAAATCTATTTAAAGTTGTTTTATGTGTAGATTCCAAGTCAGTTCTTACTGCAATGAAGAATTTTAATTTAAAAATTCGACCTGAGATGATCACTGAAATAAATAATTTAGTACATTTCCTCTCAGTCAGAGACACTGAAATAACATTTCTTTGGGTGCCCTCCCACTGTGGGTTATATTATAATGAAAAGGTTGATGTTCTAGCAAAGAGAGGAGCAAAACGATCATCAGATTCACATTTTCTAAACTTCTCTATGTCTGTACAAGAGTGCTATGCTATGGCAGAAAAAGTACAATTTTCCAATTTTCATTTGATAGAAAGAGAAACTGGGTGCTTTGGGTTACACGATGAAATGAAAAATATTCATGAAAAGTTAAGTAAGTACGATCAAAACATTTATCGTAGACGACAGATAATTTCCTTGATCTGTAGATGGAAATTGGATTGCTTTAAAACAAAGTATGTCAAAAATATACATTGTATATGTGGTCATAGCATATCAAATGATCACATTCTGTTATGTAACTTAATGAAAAAATTCATTCCAAATACGTCTGTACAGCCTATTCAAAATGTTTTCCTGTCAGCAAGTGAAACATATCTTTTCTTTTTGCGCTTAGCTAAAAGTCCAATTGGCAGATACTTATAATAGATAATAGTCAGTGGTGAGATGAGACAGAAGAGTTATATGTTTTTGTATTTTGGGTTGTTGTTTTTTTTTTTTTTTATCTTTGATTAAGTGGTTTTTCTATTTTTGTGTTATGGATGTAGATAAGTTAATTCTTTTGACTCGTTGTGTTAACCTTTTTCCCGGCCCCGATATATTTTTTTTTTCCCCGTCTAATATCACGTTATGTGGAAAGACGTAAAACAAAACAACAACAACAACACACACGTACGCACGCACCCACGCACACACGAACACACACACAAGCGCGCGCGCGCCCCCTCACTCATACTCACACATGATACCATCATGAACGGCAAGTAACTTGAAGAGGAAAAGGTCCTCAAGTACCTCCTCCTAACCAAAGAACACATCAGCACCAGACGTCAACATCAGACTCGCTATTCAGGTGCAAGCAGCGACGAATCTGACGTGACTACAGAGAAACGCCGACCTCAGCCTGCGAACTCAGGGTCTACAAAAGTGACGTCACCTCTTCTGTTCCGTTCAGGTGGGAGAGCTGAGCCCTGACAAGAGACGAGAGGAAAGACTGAAAGTCACAACGGCATGTGGGAACCCATGGTTACGCCGGGTATTGCCGTCACTCTTGCCATCATCATCATCATCATCATCATCACCATGATGCTATCATCTTAAGTCACCGTGTTGAAACGGGTACGAGTGTCTGTGTTTGATCGAGCCCATGTATTTTTTGTGTACATAATGCATGCATCCATGTGTGTACACCAGCTTCCATTTTGACAATGATTAGCTGAGCCTTTACAAACAAAAAGAAGAAATTTGAGAAGAAAAAAGAAAAGGAGGGAGAGCGGGAGTCAGCAGACGGGTAGCGCGGGTGAGGGGTGGAGGAAGCAGAGGACGTGAAAGTGTCAATATCAAACCCTTTACCGACAGCATGTTGGGATAATGATAATAATAATTATGATTATTTATGGCGCTTGATATTACATCATAAGCCCTAAGCGCTTACAAATACAGACAAGGTTACAGAAAACATGAATGAAACCAATAAGAGATGATGAATATTGCGATAAGTACCATGCACCTACAAACAAGGGTGCGTATTGAACTCACCCACGCACACACAGAAACACAGAAACACACACACACACACACACACACACACACACACACACACACACACACACACACACACAAAACACACGATCCCACACACTATCTCACAACAACGGACACAACAGCATGCGCGCACACTCACAGACATATGCGTACCCCCCCCCTCCACACACACACACACTCTCTCTCTCTCTCTCTCTCTCTCTCTCACAACCCCACACACACACACACACACACACACACACACACAACACACACATACACTGACTGAGAGTTTGAACTACGCAAAAATATTGGGAGTTTATTCCAAGAAACCGGACCCTGAAAAGAAAAAGAACGATCGCCATTGTTACGCCTATCTAGAACTGACTTTCGTCTCCCCAATGAGACTGGTCAACAGATCCGGCCTGGCTGTGCCGATCCACCCTGGGTACAGAGATGAATGTCTTTACATGTCTTCCTCTACGACGTGTTTGTGAAGGCATCTAGTACACTCTGCCCTACTGACCGAAACAACGAACGATAACCAGCACACAGAAACGTGATCTGTGGGACATTACAAGGAACTACAGACACCCGACTGTCCAAGTCGTCCAGGCTCCCCCTACGGGCTCTCGTTTGGAGACGTTGATGATGACAGCGAGGGTGAAGATGCTGGTGGTGGTGGTGGTGATGATGGTGATGGTGGTGGTGGTAGTGGTAGTGGTAATGGTGGTGGTGGTGGTGATGACGATGACGGTGATGATGATGATGATGATGATGATAACGGTGGCGACGATGACGCTGACGCTGATGATGACGACGATAACGATGATGATGGTGATGATGACGGTGATGACGATTATGATGATGATGATGATGATGATGATGATGAAAAATGGATATTTAGTGAACAGAAGTAACATCTCCCACTTTCGACTTTCAAACATCTCCCCCCTCCCCTCCCTTCCTTCCCCTAAGGATTACCCAGACTTCAATCTACATGCAGAAGGACATAATACTCACGTTGTGAACGGCCAGCCGCAGACCGGAAGTCCTCGACCCGGCGCAGTGCTCGGCGTCGGACCAGCACCCGGACGCCCCTCCCCTCTCCTCCGCCGCCGCCACCACCACCACCCTCCCCCTGGGGGCGGGGGAACGGGACGGGGTGAGCGGGGAGGGGGACGGGGGACACATGGGGACGTTGTGAGAGATGGACACGTCCTCAATGCTGTCGTCATCGTCGTCGCTGACGCTCCGCCGCCCTTCGTGGCAGACGTCTGTTGTTCTGGGGGACCTGGCGTCCTGGACCGGAGGGGTGGGGGGAGGAGGCAGGGGGGAGCAGGCGTGGTGGGAGTCGTCCGCCCTTCGTTTGACGCCGTGTGTGAGGGTCGCCGCGCCGGGTGAGCAGGGCTGTGCGGCGGTGATGTAGGCCGAGGTGGGCTGAGCGGTCGTCGCGGTGCTGTTCTCTGTCGTGAGGTTGGAGTTCACCTCCCCGTTCCACTGCCCGCCCAGCTCCTCCGACGGCGGCCCGGTCTCCTTGG
Source organism: Conus canariensis (assembly GCA_033310375.1). Lineage (NCBI taxonomy): Eukaryota > Metazoa > Mollusca > Gastropoda > Neogastropoda > Conidae > Conus > Conus canariensis. Next base: position 5,517,745 of record CM065724.1, read on the forward strand.
ACGAAGCGGGGCACGGCGAGGCCGAGGCCGGGTTGCACGTGCCGGAGTCTGGGGCGGCCTGCTGCTGCACGCTGAGGTGGCCCTGGTTGTAGATCTCCTTGGCGTTCTTGGACGGCGCCAGGGAGGCGCCATGGGCCGGTGGGGGAGACGGGGCGGACGTCCTGGTGTGACCGCTGCTGTCGGCGGACGTCCTGGTGTGACCGCTGCCGTCGGCGAACGTCCTCACCTTCGCCTCCTCCTCCTCCTCCTCCTCTGAGGACAAGGTGGGGGACGAGATGGAGTCTTCGGAGTCCTCGGGCGTGAGGTCTG
>CM065724.1:5528053-5548053 GCA_033310375.1 Conus canariensis
GGTTGTGCAGGAACCTTCTGATCAAGGTTTGCCGTGCCCCACATGCCGACATGTGTGTGGATAAAGACCAGGACTGCACAGCCCTCATGCTTCTGATCCAGGTTTGCCGTGCCCACCGTGCCGACATGTGTGTGGATAAAGACCAGGACTGCACAGCCATCATGCTTCTGATCCAGGTTTGCCGTGCCCCACGTGCCGACATTTGTGTGGATAAAGACCAGGACTGCACAGCCATCATGCTTCTGATCCAGGTTTGCCGTGCCCCACGTGCCGACATGTGAGTGGGTAAAGACCAGGACTGCACAGCCATCATGCTTCTGATCCAGGTTTGCCGTGCCCCACGTGCCGACATGTGTGTGGATAAAGACCAGGACTGCACAGCCATCATGCTTCTGATCCAGGTTTGCCGTGCCCCACGTGCCGACATGTGAGTGGGTAAAGACCAGGACTGCACAGCCATCATGCTTCTGATCCAGGTTTGCCGTGCCCCACGTGCCGACATGTGAGTGGGTAAAGACCAGGACTGCACAGCCATCAGATCCTGTGTCGCCATTTCGTCATTTCCTCTGACTTGCTCTACGGATCGGATCCAACATCTACTGGCTCCGTTCGTGGACTGCATTCTGTTCTTCCACTGCGTTTCGCTACAAAATCAGTTCCTTATATTTTTCCGTAGTGTTACTGACACAAAAAAGCAGCTGCGGGTGAAAACATTATATCCTTGGAGGAGTTGACAGCACCATCACCACCACCACCAACAACAGCAGGAGCAGCAACAACAACATATTGATATTCACTTGGGTACAGAATGAGCAATTTTATGGATCGAGTTCTCCAAGTTTACTTGATAAAAAAAAATATAAAAAAGAAACGAGAAAAATAAAAACAGAAAGAGAAGAAGATGCAGAAAAAGAAAGGGAAGAAAAACGAAGATGAAGAAGAAGATGGAGGAGAAGGTTAAAGGAAGACGAGGATCAGAAGTGTGCTAAATGTGGAGGAGAAGACGAGAAGAAAGGGAAAGAGGAGAAAAAGAAAAAGAAGGGAGAGAAGGTAAAGACGGAGAAAGAGAAGAAATAGGAGGAAGGGGAGAAGGAGGGGGAGAACGGAGAAAGAGGGAGGGAAAGAGAAAAAAAAAACAAAAAAAACAAAGGAGACGAGCAGAAGAAGGAAAATGAGGTAGGAAGGAGAAGGGGAAATGAGAATGAAAAGGAAGAATGGAAGGAGAAAAAGACGGAGGACAGATGGAAGAGAGAAAGAGGAAAGGGGAAGGAGAAAGAAGAGAAAAAGGAGGAAGGGCAGAGTGTAAAGAAGGAGGAGGGGGAGGAGTATAGTCAAATGATGGAAGATGGATGATGAGGAGAAGAAGGGGAGGGTGAAAATAGGAGAAGCGGGAAGGATACCGAGAAAGGGAAGAAAAAAATAAAGGAAGGGAAGAACGAGAGGATGGGGAGAAGAAGAAAAACAGAAGGAAGAGGGGAGAAGGAGAAGGGAGAAGGAAAAGAAGAACAGGAAAAGAACGAAGAGAAAAAGAGAAGAGCAAAGGGAGAAGGAGGTGAAGTACGGGAAGAAGAAGAGAAAGAAGAGGAAGAGAGATGGAAGAGGAATTAGGAAAGAAAAAGGGGAGGATGGACAGAAGGAAGAAGGGGAGAAGGGGAAGAAGAGAGATGAAGGAAGAGAAAAAAGGAAGGGGTGGAGAAGGAAAACTTCCAAGGAGTGTGAGGGTGGAGAGTGCGGTTGGGAAATCAAGGTGGAGACAGAAGATAGAATAAATAAATAAATAAAAACTCGACGAACTCCTACTAAGTAGAGGTGAATGGAAAAGGAAATGAGGTCAGGTCGAGGGTTGGGCAGGCCATGGAACTGGGGGGCGTGAATGCTCTTTTGTTTTGGAGTCAAAGAGATTCATCCACATTTCACCTCCAGTGATTATCTCCACGCTGGCGTGGACGGCCCTTGGTAGAATCTTCCAAGCGCCGACGGCACCATTTCATCCAAACCCTCCTCTGCTCGGCGTTTTGTTCTTGTGGTACCCAAAGGGTGTATCATATCTGAATCACTGTTGTTTGTCCTTTGCAGGCGAAGATGACCACGACTTCTGCTATCACTGGGCGGTGCTGTGTGTACGAAGATGGCTGATCAGACCGATCCTCGCAGTGAACAGTCTGTTGCAGTGTGGACAGGGCAGACTTGGAGGTGAGCCAGGCTGAAAGGTGCTGCAGTGTGGACAGGGCAGACGTGGAGGCGAGCCAGGCTGATAGGTGGTGCTTGCTCTGTTCCCCCCCACCCCCCACCCCCGAAGCTGACGTGTTTTTGTTTTTTTTTCTCCTATGCCTCCACTCGCCTCGTTTCACAGTCTTTCACTCCGGATTTGATCATGGTGCGCCAGGTTGAGCGATCTTGTGCAGCTTCTTCCCAGGAGACAGGGGCGATGCTACAGCTCTTCAGTGAGGTCTTCAGTGTGTCTTTGTAGCGCTTCTTTTGTCCTCCATGGGAACGCTTGCCTTCCAGCAGCTCGCCATAGAACAGGCTGTTTGGGAGACTCAGGAGTCTGAATCATCAGAAGTCCAAGCAATAGCAAGACAGCGGCAGACCTTCAACTGGCCGTGACATTCTCTGTCTGTCCGTGTGTGTTGTGTGTGTGTGTGTGTGTGTGTGTGTGTGTGTGTGTGTGTGTGGTGTGTGTCGTGTGTGTGTGTGTGTGTGTGTGTGTGTGTGTGTGTGTGTGTGTGTGTGCGCGCGTGTGTGTCGTGTGTGTGTGTGTGTGTGTGTGTGTGTGTGTGTGTGTGTGTGTGTGTGTGTTGTTGTTGTTGTTGTTTTTGTTGTTCTTCAATTTAACGTCTTTTCACTAAATGTGATATTAGACAAGGTGTATGTGTTTGTGTTTGTGTGTGTGTGTGTGTGTGGTGTTTGAGCGTGTGCGTGCTGCGTGCGTGCGTGAGTGCGCGCCCACGTGCGTGCGTTTGCATGTGCGTGCGTGTGTGTGTGTGTGTGTGTGTGTGTGTGTGTGTGTGTGTGTGTGTGTGTGTGTCTGTGTGTGTCTGTGTGTGTCTGTGTGTGTATGTATGTGTGATGAGGAGAAACTCTAAGTAAGAATTACACTGTTAAAAAAAAAAAACTAAAAAAAAAAAGGAAAAAAAAAAACATCAAAAGTAAAAACAAACAACTGTACAAAATAAGATCATGAAACAGCAATTACAGGATTGAGCCAACTGGGCTTAACATAAGAATTCGTACAAAATTTAAGAGAGACATGGTATCCTGGAATATGCACTTTGAAGCATCATTTCTAAATTCTGACAAATCGGAATCAAAGTAGGGGCAAAAGTATAGAACGTGTGTTGTTTTACAATTATCAAGGGCGCCGCAAGCACATCGAATATTCTTGACATATTTTGTTCTGAATGCATTTATTTTTAACCGAAATAATAAGGAGAGAAGTTGTTTACTGTGTCTTGGATATAATCCTATGTTTGTATTACGGTTTACTGGATTTACTGAGGAAGCCCTTTTTAAAAGATTACTTGCTCGAGAGTTCGTACAACAAAGTATAGAAGAGTCGAGTTTGTGTATTCGGGGGAGAACACTTTCTTTGTAGTATTCCTCAAATTTTTCAAAAGAGGCTCTTTGTAAGAGAGAATATCCTTCATGTAAGCTCAAGGGAATATGAATAGTAGCCGTATTGTCAGAATTGTTTGCACCTGCTCGAGCAATCCTGTCAGCCCATTCATTTCCGGATATGAAGCAATGGGAAGGAACCCAACAAAAATTAATTGTTATACCTCTTGTTATAAGGTTGTGAATAAGTAGTTTAATTTCTGATATGACTTCAGCACGATTTTTTGAATTTGTAGATTCTAAAGCTTGAAGAACTGACTTAGAATCTACACAGAAGAGAATACCATAAAAGTCAAACGATAAATCATTTATGTACTCTACGGCCATTAATACTGCTATTAGTTCGGCTGTAAAAATAGATTTGCCCCAAGATGAAAGGATTTCTCAATTTTTAAAAATGGAATGACAAAGCCACAACCAGCATTATTGTTTAATAGAGACCCATCAGTATAGACTTTTACGAAGTGACGATAACAATCATTGATATGTGATTTTGCTTCACAAGCTAGAATATTAATGTTATCAGTTTTAGATATAGTAGTATAGTTATAATCAAATTTTGGTTTGAAGAGCTCCCAGTTTGGTACGGGACTTATGGGAAAACGCACAGCAAGCTTTTTATGATTGATACCTGAATTTGTCAACAAGTGAGAAGAATATGTGAGTATCGTTTTAGTGGCTCGAATGTTTCTAGCACGTTTAGGGAAGTCTACATCAGACCTCATATCCAGTTCCGTTTGGTTAGCACTTTGAATAGTTGAGCAGCGAAGAATGTACTTAGCGCAGGCTAGTTCACGATGGTCATCAAGAGGTAAGACACCAGCTTCATGGTATGTTCCTAAAGCTGAAGCATGAAATGGAACACCAAGGGCTAATCTGAATGCCTTAGAGTCTATACACTGAAGCTTTTTTAATAAGTACTTAGGAGCACTAAAAAAGACCTCTTGTGCATATGACAATTTGGATCTAACTAAAGCAGAAGAAAGATGTATTAAACTTTTTGTTTCCTGGCCCCAACTTTGTTTGCTTATAACTTTGAGCAGATTAAGAGATTTTCTCGCTTGATTTATTATGTGTTCCAAGTGAAAATTCCAAGAAAGATTTGACATAAGATGCACACCAAGGAATTTAATCTGAGAAGTGTAGCTCAATGTGGTATTATGTACTTTGAAGTTAGGAGTATTGTGAGCAGACCCACCTGCATCAAATAACATCATACGGGACTTTTCAGCCGACAGGCATAAGCCATTATCAGACATGAAGTTCGCAATGTTGTTTAACTCTTTTTGATATATTCTTCTAATGTAATTAACAGATCTTTTTGATGTGTTCTTTTTTAATGTGGCGTTCAACCATAAGCAGATGTCATCCGCATATTGAATCAAGTTAAAGTTTTTTGAAATGTATTTAGGTAAATCATTAGTTAAAATATTAAAGAGAAGAGGGGTGATCACAGAGCCTTGAGGGATACCCATATCTAGTAATCTTTTGGACGAATAAGTATTACCTATTCTTGTCTGAATACTTCTGTTGGTCAGGAATGTTTTAACAAATTTATAAATATGACCAGAGAGACCTATAGTTTTTAATTTATATAAAAGCCTATCATGCCAAACTTGATCAAATGCCTTGTTGATATCGAAAAATGTGGCGAGAACGTTTTGTCTTCTAGCAAACTGGTGTTTAATTTGCGTAGTGAGCTTTACAAGATGATCAATAGTAGACCTGCCCTTTCTAAAACCGGCCTGGTTTGCGGGGATAATGCCAGTTTTTTTCACAATAGTATGTCAATCTGTTTAGAACAATTATCTCCATTAGTTTACAGACATGAGATGTAAGAGCTATAGGTCGATAGCTATTTGTGTTTGTCATTGATTTTCCATTCTTTAAAACGGGAACAATAATTGAGTCTCTCCATATGGAAGGTATGTTCCCTTCAATCCAACATTTATTAATAATTTCATGTAGAAGTAAAACAAAATTTTGTGGTATATGTTTTAACATTTCATTAGAAATGGCATCTAGACCAACAGACGTTTTCTTATTAGACAATGAAGAAATAGCAGAGTGTAATTCCTGAGAAGTAATATCAGCATTTAGATAATGATCATTATTTTCGTCAGGATCAGCGTACATTTCTTTGTTAGATTGGTTTTCCCTCATAGCTCTGCATTTGTCTGATAAACTACAGAAGGAGCTGTTTTTGGAAAACATGTCAGCAAATGATTCTGCTTTTTGGTATGCCGAAGGAAATTTTTCAGCACCTATTATGATTGGATATACAGGTAAATGGATTCCGTTTTTCATTTCATGAATCTTTTTCCAAATTTTATTGATATCTTTATGTTCACTTATTTCATTAAAACAAAATGATGACCAGTACTCGCGTTTAGCATTTTCAATTACTTTATTCCTTTGATTCTTGGCAGTTCTAACTGGTATGCTCCCTTTAACCTTTTTTACTTTTGCGTAGTTTAAACGTGCTTTTATTTTTATCAACAGCGTTTCTGCAAGATTCTGTCCACCACACTTTACCCGTGTGTTTGAGAGATTTTGATTGACTAAGAATCGGAATTGCCTCACCGGCTGCATGCAGTAGTGAGATAGTAAAATGATGATTGACTAAGAATCGGAATTGCCTCACCGGCTGCATGCAGTAGTGAGATAGTAAAATGACTGTACATAGATTCTATGTCAGATTTATCAAAAGAATTGACATCATATGAAGATAGCACAGATTGAAATTTGGCCCAGTCAGCTCGCTTGTAATCAAACTTTGGGATTTTATCCTTACTGTCATCTTGGCTCACTACAAATCCTCTCAGAGAAATAACTATGGGAATATGATCACTCCCTAAAGTGTTATCATAAATTTGCCATGTACAGCTCGGGACCATTGATGGGGAGATTAAAGACAAGTCAGTTGCAGATTATCTGTGACTAGGGATATCAGGCAGTCTCGTGATACTTCCATCATTTAACAGGACGAGTGGAGAGTCTGATATGTTCTCCACTAAACGGTTTGAGCTGACTTTCGTGCAAGTTCTATCCCAGAAAGGAGCATGCTCATTAAAGTCCCCTGCAATTAGCCATTTACTACTTTGAAAGTTTATATTATGTAGCCAGTCTGAATTGCTATCAATGACTCCTTTTGGGAAGTACACAGAGACAATGTTTAAGACTAGAGAATTGTCAAAGTGAACAGAAGCTGCACAAGAATACAAGTCTGAGGTGCCAGGAGGTATAGGTGACTGAAGGGGATGGTAAAATAACTGGTCATTTATATAAATGGCTGCAGAGACTTTCTCATTGTCACCAGTTTCTTGTACCACAGGTGGGTAAAAGAAACGATCCAGCCGTGGCAAGTCGTTTTTAGACACATTTAGCGATTGAAGAATAAGGACCATGTAAGAGCTGGCTTCAAGATGTTGAAGATTTACCAAATTCTTGTTAATCGACCGGCAGTTCCATTGTAGTATATTAATGTCAGTCTTGTTTGCCATCAATTGAGGAAACTATGCGATGTAGCAGGCTAGAAAAAAAAATCAAAATGGCAACCAGGCAAATATATATCACAAAGACGATCAGATTATCATTTCAGTCGCTAGACATTACAGCACAACTACTGACTTTTTTGACGGGGGAGTGTTGTTAAGTTTTATGAAGATCATTCACCAGTCTTGTAGAACATCATAGAAGTTCCGCCAGGGCCCTGGTACAGAGAAAAGGGTAGATCATGATATCTGTGTGACGAGAAGACTGGAGGAGGGAGGTATCGTGTTCTCCATGAAGAACGGTGTAGACTGGGATTCCTGGACTTGCTGCCAGAGGGTTTCTTCCAGAAAAGCTGGTGTACGTGTCGCCCTAAGTTACCAGCAAGTACACTGGCTCTTTTCTGGTTCGGGTGGACTCCGTCTTTCAGTGTTCTGGGGCTGGCAAGGAGATTCTCATGGCTGATGACGGACACTTTGGGAACTTTGAATAGTTCAGAGTTTATAACCGCGTTGAACATTTCGCGGTTTATGTTTATTTCGGGGTTAGAAACAGGAGCCACTTTACTGATCACAATGCTGGCGTGTGAATGCTCTTTAGCGATGGTTTTAATGGTGTCCGCAAAGAGTTTGCTAGAGGATGCAACGTCTTTTTGTTGAATATCATTGAGACCACAATGAATAACAATTGCATCGACTTCTGTATCCATTGACGACAAGGTTTGTCTCAGCGTGGGCAGTAAGTCCTTTGTAGTGGAAGATTTTTTGGAAACGGTTTTGAAACCATAAGATCGACCAAGTCGGGGGCATTTCACACCGTTCAAAACAGAATCATGAAGGACGAGAACAGATGGGAGATCTTCATTAGCCTTGTTCACTTTCCTTTCCAAGTTGTGTCTTTTCTTTGTTCGATTCTGAGCAGTCTGTGACGTGATGACGCTATCATTGGGATTGACGTCATGAGAAGTTGTCTTCTGTGTTCTATATCGTTCTTTTGGCTTTAGTTTTTTATCTTCTTCTTTTTTCTTTCCCGTTTGATGTTGAAACCGGGCGTTGTGCTGTCACCTGAGCGTAGGTAAGGTCTTGTTTCGCGCTCTCCTTTACCATTTTCTGTTCTGGATTCGTCTGAACAAATTTAGAACGTGGTTCAGTATTGCACTTTACGGTTGTGAGCTGAGCAATCGTGTTGTTTTGCTCACGTACCGTATCTTCGAGGGATACTATTTTTCTGCATAATGTTTCAATTACTTTCCTCAACTCACCGATTTCTTCTTTCACGTCCTTCATGGCGTAAGAAGTGAAGGAGTTGAGATTTGGAATGTCATCGGTGCTGTCCGTTCCAATGCCAGGAATGTCAGCATTTGTCTGTTGACCGGTTCGCTTCAGATTTGAAAATTCTCGAAGCGCCGACTTACTTGGTTTTGTCTTTCTTTCTTGACTTGCATTTCGTACTGGGCACCAAAGAAGACCTCCCTGGCTCCTAGTTTTGGTCATTTCTGAGACAGAGCCTGCAGAAATGCTATAAGCTAGCAGACCCGACGTTTAGCTTCTGATCGCTGTCGCCATCAAAGTGTGTGTGTGTGTGGTGTGTCGTGTGTAATGCAGGGTCTTTTCGGATCAACTGCTGTCGTGCACCAACTTTTCAGGAGAGACTGCACGAAAGGCTGACCGGGACTGCCGACATCTGCCAGCAATCTCTCCATCGTCTTTCCACCCTTCTCACCGTTACCTACTCCCCTCACTCACACAAACACACACACACACACACACACACACACACACACACACACACACATGCGCGCGCTACTCTCTCTCTCTCTCTCTCTCTCTCTCTCTCCTCTCTCTCTCTCTCTCTCTCTCTCCATTCGTTGTTGGCACTTCTATACGCTGGCTCTGTACAAATCGAACGACCTTACTAAAAACTGCCACCAAACCTTGCACGTCAATGCACGTTGTTCGTGGCCTTGTCAGCCACAGCGGTCTGGCTGTATCGCAGCTGCCACATCGTTAAAGTCGATTCCCGGTTTGTTAAAACACACACACACACACACACACACACACACACACACACACACACACACACACACACATGTTGTGTCCTTGAGGAAACGAAAGTACAACCAGAGTGGTCCCCCTTACCGGACACGTATATATGGATTTACCCATAATGCTGAGAGAGCTGGGAAAAAGATGGCAAGAAAATAAATACCTCCAACCGTCACCACCAAGTCTTTGAAACCCCTATGCATGGCTGTGTTCACACACACACACTCTGCAAGCATCACAGACACTAAATCTGGCGACGAGTGATCTACTGAAGCTACAAGCTAGCTTGAACCCAACCTCAAGTGACACAGTAAGTCGTTTTAGTTTGTCTGAACTTTTCGACCACGTAATCACGATCAGTCTTTACGTCACACAACGTCGAGTCGTAGAACTGTAGTGTTAGAGTACACAGTGACTGTAACGATGTCAAACTTGCCAAATTTCGAACGTTTTGTTGTGCATGGGGAAGAGAATACAGCAGGATAGGATAGGCAAGCTAGAAAACCTGATGACAGCAATGAACATTACAAATGATCAGAGAAGGAAGGCTTTGCTGCTCCACTATGGTGGTGATGACATTTTCGAAATTCATGACGCCATGACAGATGAAGAAAAGGGTATAGGTGCAACTGACAATGAGGGTCATGCCATTGAGTATAAGACGCTCAAAGAATCATTCACTGCATATTTCACCCCCAAAAAGAACACTTCATTTGAGACTTTCAAATTTAGGCAAACAGTGCAGAAAGCAAATGAAACCATTGACTCTTTTCACACTCGACTCAGAAGCTTAGCAGCTAACTGTGACTTCCATGGTATGGACAAAGAAATTCTGTCACAAATAATTCAAGGATGTACGTCATCACGTGTTCGTCGCAAGGCTCTTAAGGACAACCTCACCCTGAAGCAGGTCTTGGATGAAGCCCGTAGTTTTGAACTTTCAGAAAGTAGAGCCAGTGCCATAGAAAGCTCTGCAACTGCCAACGCCATTGCTGGTGAAGATGTTGACTGTGCTGTCTATTCAGTCAGAGGTGGTCGACGCCCGAGACGTGGTCAACGCTCCAGAGGTCCTGGTCACCATCCAGCAGCCAATACAGGTCAACAACCGGCCCACAGCTCACATCGTGCTCGCCTTGCCTACGGCCGCAACCCCAGATCCGGCCGTGGTTCCCGCTATCATACTTCAAATCAGTGCGACAACACCGCGCCCTGCCGTTACTGTGGTGGCCCGGTGACCCATACACTATGCCCTGCAAAGGGGAAAGAGTGTCGGCTCTGCAGAAAGCCCAACCACTTCGCACGTGTCTGTGAGTCTGCCCAGAGCCAGAAGATAAGGCAGATTGACCATATGCACGTTCAAACAGCCGCTGACAACGCAGACAGCTCCAGCGAAGAGATCTTTAGCATCACCGCAAAGCGTGCATCAAAAGCGCCAATTGTTGATGTGTGCCTAGGTGGCACCGTGACCAGCTTCATCATCGACACAGGGGCGACGGTGAATATTGTCACAACAGACACATTCAAGAAGCTTGCTAACAGTGAGACATTGTATGGGCCTTGCCCGAAGGTCTACGCCTACGGTTCGAAAACGCCACTTCCAGTCAAGGGCTACATACAGACGAACATTGCCTACAAAGAAAAGCAAACACGCGCAAAATTCTATGTAGTGGAAGCTGAAAACACCGACAATCTCCTCAGCGCAGACACAGCCCAAGCGCTCAACATCATTCAGTTCGCCCTGGCCACCAAGACATCGACAGGCATCATTGATGACTTTCCAAGCCTACTTGATGGAAAACCAGGGAAAATCGAAGGTGTTCAAATTAAACTGCACATCGACGAGTCTGTGCAGCCTGTGCATCAACGACACAGACGCATCCCCTTCCACATACGAAAAGACGTGGAACGAGAGTTGGAACGACTAGAGGAAGACGACATCATTGAGAAGGTGTCTGGCCCAACACCGTGGGTTTCCCCGACCGTGGTAGTACCCAAGAAACAGGGAGGTGTTCGTTTATGCATCGACATGCGAGAAGCAAATAAGGCGATCCAGAGGGAAAAGCACCCAATGCCGACCATAGATGAACTGATCACCGACTTGAATGGGTCCACCATTTTCAGCAAATTAGACCTGTCAGGTGCATACCACCAACTACAACTCCACCCAGACAGCAAATATATCACAACATTCTCTACACATGTTGGCCTTCGACGGTACAAAAGACTTTTGTTCGGCGTAAACGCAGCAGCTGAAATTTTTCAAACGCCATTGCTGAGATCCTACAAGATATCCCAGGGGCCAGAAATTTGAGTGATGACATCATCGTGCATGGTGCCACGGAAGCTGAGCATGACGAAAGCCTTCGGAAGACCTTGAACAAGCTGAATGAAGTTGGCGCTAAGCTGAACCGTGGAAAGTGTGTTTTTTCGGTGAATGAACTCACTTTCTTCGGCCATGTATTTGGCCAGAATGGTGTCTCGGCAGATCCGGAGAAGATTCAGACGATCGCCCAAGCTCAACCTCCTCAATCTGCAGCCGATGTGAGGTCCTTTCTTGGAATGACGCAATACGTTTCCAGATTCATCCCAGGCTACGCTACAATCACTGAGCCACTGAGACAGCTCACTAAGAAGGACACTGTCTGGTCCTGGAACACCCCTCAGCAAAAGGCCTTCGATGAACTGAAGTGTGCACTGACCAGCGCACGCGTCATGGCTTACTTCAGCCCTCACAAGCAAACGGACATCCTGGTAGACGCCAGTCCCGTAGGTCTTGCGGCCATCATGACCCAAAACGGGCGACCGATCTGCTACGCCAGTCGTGCATTGACGGACACTGAGAAGAGGTACTCGCAAACAGACAGAGAAATGCTGGCGATAGTCTTCGGTGTCGAACACTTCCATCTGTACATTTTCGGGTCCCCATTTGTGTTACACACAGATCACAAGCCTCTGATAGGAATTCTGAAGAACCGAAAACCTGCAACTGCTCGAATTGAACGCCTACGCCTTCGTCTCCTGCCCTACGAGATGGATCTACGGTACCGTCCTGGCAGGAACGAGCAAAACCCAGCTGATTTCATCAGCAGACATCCCACATCTGAGCCCAGAAGAGAGAACGCATCAGAGGCGTACATCAACTACGTTGCCCAGAATTGCATTCCCAAGGCAATGACTCAAGCAGAAGTTCGAGAAGCTGTCCAGCAAGATGAGACGCTACAGGAAGTGATGACAGCGGTGCAGACAGGAAAGTGGCACTCCCCTGACATAAAGGCTTTCGCCCGCTTCAAAGATGAACTGTCTGTACATGATGGACTTTTGCTACGAGGCCATAGACTGGTAATCCCACAGCAACTTCGACAGACAGTCATCGACATCGCCCATCAGTCCCACCAGGGAGTTGTCAGAACAAAACAACATCTCCGGGAGAAAGTATGGTTTCCTGGCATTGACAAGAGCGTCGAAGCGTCTGTGAAGGCTTGTATCCCATGCCAGTCCTCACACCCAGGTCCCTCCAAGCGAGACCCCATACTTCCCACCCCACTCCCCTCCAAACCCTGGTCCTGCCTGGCAATGGACTTTGCTGGGCCATTTCCTTCAGGTGATTATCTCCTGGTCCTGATCGATGAATACAGTCGATACCCTGAAGTGGAAGTCATCGGATCAACTTCATACAAGACTGTAACTTCCAAACTGGAGACCATCTTCGCACGCCAAGGGTTTCCAGAGGTGATCAAGACAGACAACGGTCCCCCATTCAATGGTGCGGAATTCTCCACCTTCCTTGAACAACTGGGAATCCAACACAAGAAGGTCACTCCCTTATGGCCTGAGGCAAACGGTGAAGCCGAGCGGTTCATGCGAACTCTCAACAAAAACATCAGAGCCGCCACTGCAGCGAACCTGAACTGGAAGACACGGCTACCAGTTTTCCTGATGCAGTACCGTGCTACACCCCATGCCTCTACCAATGTGTCTCCCTTTGAGGCGCTCACCTGCAGGAAAATGAACACTGGCCTTCCCGCCGTTGACGCCACTACCACCCCTTCCCCCACTCACCCCCGCATTGCTCTCCACGATGCAAAGAACAAACAGAAAATGACCTCATACGCCAACGCCAAGCGACATGCCACGCCCCATGATCTTCAGGTTGGAGATCATGTGCTGATCAAGCAGCCAAAGACCAACAAACTCACCCCCCCTTTCAACCCCAAACCCTACACAATCATCATGAAGAAGGGAACCATGCTCACAGCCCAGCGTGGTTCGCGGCAAGTCACCCGCAACTCATCACACTTCAAACGCATTCCCCCAACCATCAACCGAGATGAGGACGCAGACAGCGAAGATGAGGAGGAGAAAGATGAGATGACACCTCCAGTCCCAGAACGCCCGCCAACTCCTGAGCGAGCTACGTCACAGCCCGCTCATCACCCAACTCCAGATCAATGTAGACCTGCACCTCCGCCTGGTCTTTGCAGTCCCACACCTGGTCTTCGCACTCCTGAACCTGGTCTTCGCACTCCCGCACCTGGCCTTCACACTCCCATGCCTGGTCATCGCTTTTCTGCACCTGATCCTCGAGCTCCAGAGATGTCCTCAGCCCAGCCGATGGCCAGACCTGCCCGTGAACGCCGCTTGCCAGAACGACTAAAGGACTTCGTGTTGCCGTCAATCAAGACATTCGCTGTGTGACCTGAGATTCCAGTTCTTGCTGTTCCAGGCTCCATTATTTTGTTTGTGTTGTATTTTGGAGTTAAGCCATATATACTCGCAGTCAAACATTCGCATACACACACAGAACATACAGGTGTTTTCGTTTGTGTTTTGAATAGTTTATTCTGACGGCTGTCGCAGTGAAAATTACATTTGGTAATTATATATAAGAGACTTTAACGGACGAGCTAATGTTGAACTTTGGTACTAAAGTATTTTTACCACCGTGCAAAGTTACACTTTGAATTTTGAACAGATCAAGTTACACTCTGAATTTTGAACATATCAAGGATCCCCGTCCATCAAAGAACATTGACTTGTTAGTAGTATTTGATCATTACATAGTTGAATGAGTAAATTTGAATGACTCTAATAATATATAAGTTAGTTGATAATCTAAAATTTAAGATCTTGCTTATGGAGTTTGATGAAACTTTATTTGAACATTGATAAAATTAATTTTAATTTGAGACCAACAAAGGTAAACTTTGAGTTGAAGTTTACAGCTTATGTTTTCCAGTGTGTTAAAAGAAAAATCTTTAATTAAAGTTGGGAGAGATGTTGTGTCCTTGAGGAAACGAAAGTACAACCAGAGTGGTCCCCCTTACCGGACATATATATATATATGGATTTACCCATAATGCTGAGAGAGCTGGAGAAAAGATGGCAAGAAAATAAATACCTCCAACCGTCACCACCAAGTCTTTGAAACCCCTATGCATGGCTGTGTTCACACACACACACTCTGCAAGCATCACAGACACTAAAACACACACACACACACAAAAGAAAAAAGAATGTGACATTAACAAGCTAGGTCATTCAAACACATCAAAACGCCGTAAGGCTGGATGTGAATTAAGCAAAATCTAAAAATCAGATGAAAAATGCTTATCCCAAAGAAACTGATAAATCACATTTACTGGAATATCCCTAGCAAAATCTTCATGGAGTCAGCTGTGGGGCAAAGTATTTATGTCGACAGACATGTAGTCTACCAGTGTATGCTCCACAGTGAGTGAGTGATCTCATGGCATGCAACATGCAGTCTCCTCACCTTTTAAAACATTCGAGTGTGTGTTGGAAAAAAAAAGTGGCCTCAAGGAAACTGGAACTACGCTTATATATAGCCCACTTCAGCCTACCAGCTGAAGATGGTAGAAATTCTTTCACGTTTGGACGAATCTCAAAACGTTTATTCTCCGTTCATGTGATCCAGTCCTCTTCAAAGATCTTAGCCTAACAATGAACTTTGCGTTTCAGATCTGTGTAGGAGATATATGACCTGAAATATTTATGGTGTTATTGACATGATGGTCGGTTACTTCATTGCTTCTAATGCAAAGATGACCCAGAAACAAAGCCAGAATATTCGTGCATGCATCGGCGACATAAAGTCACTTCAAAGCTTCACAGGTAAAAGAGATCTTGCAAACTGAGCTTGAAGAGCCCCATGCCCAAAAGACAAAATGTTCGGAAATCTGCACAGGCGACTGTCTGTGTCAGAGCTTGCATCAATCGTGGCTGACCCCGCCGTTTTGGTCAGCAGGTTCAATGTCGCTGTTCATGGAGAGGACAGCTCTTTGGAACTTCCCCTATGATGTCAAAGGTGACGAAACAACATGACGTCGTATCTGTCGTCACAAACCTGCGTTTTCTTAAAAAAAAAATTCCAGATGTGTCGTTCTGTATGATCGTACGTGCAACAACCAGTAAGCGGAACTCTGGTTAACTTGGTAAATATCCCTCAACACACATTCAGATCAGTCTCACTCGCATCCTAAGTACTATCACATATAACATTGTATTGAAACACGTACAGGGTATGCAGCAAAAGCTCAGTAATTTGCATAAATACTTGATCATCACACAACCCATCCGTAGGATAAAATGTCGGGGTATTTGTTTCTCTCTCTCTCTCTCTCTCTCTCTCTCTCTCTCTCACACACACACACACACACACACACACACACACACACACACACACACACACACACACACGCTCACACACAGTTTTGCGCGTCGATGGAAGTAAACCAAATCACACAGCGGACCTTGCGGACCATTACTCTGCGGCAGGAGGCCAGAGAGACCGTGGTCCCTTCCCTACGTCCGTTGGTAGACCTCACTGCATGCAGTGACTGTGGTCCCTTCCCTACGTCCATTGGTAGACCTCACTGCATGCGGGACTGGCCGGCCTTTGTGGCAGTGAATGCAAACATCAGCTAGTCAGGCAGACAGATAACCATGGCGGTAATGATGGGTTATGTCACGGGCTCCCGGCATAGTTGAATGGTGTAAGCTTATTTACATCCCAGTTTGCCCTGTTGTATATTCCATAATGTTGTTGAAAGAGAAGAAGAGGGGGCAGGGGCAGAGGCAGAGAGAGAGAGAGAGAGAGAGAGAGAGAGAGAGAGAGAACGCACACAGAACTGGACACACACACACACACACACACACACACACACACACACACACACACACACACAGACAGAGACAGAGAGAGAGCACATACAACTGAAATTTCTCCCTGTCTCTCTCTCTCTCTCTCTCTCTCTCTCTCTCTCTCTCTCTCTCTCTCTGTACCTTTCCCTCGGTAGCAATAAAGCTGTTACCGTTGTTTCAAACAAGTCTGTTAAGTATGTCTGTGGAAGATTCCAGACGACTCGAGAACTCTTCTACACACCGACCGATGCTCATTCATACCTGGACGACCCCTCCTCTCGCCCCCCATTCACTAGAGACAGCATTTCATACTCTGAACTCCTCCCCCTGCGCAGACACTGCTCCGACGAAGATTTTAGACCATTAACAGCCAAAATGTTTGTTTTTCACCAACCTTGGATACCCAATGCTATCATTAATGATGCTCTCAGCCGCACCTTAGCTGTGTCCAGAACATCTGCACGGGAAGCCCAGCCTCCAAATGAAAACGAAAGACCCACCGCCCCCCTCCTCTTCCATCCACTTCCTGTCTGTAGGATTCTAAAGTCCAGCTGGCACATAGTAAAAGATCACAAACCTTACAGACTAACCGATGATTACTTTCCCGTGCGACAAAAACCTCAAAGACTCAAGTTTCAAAACAGAGTGACTGAGGGCGGAAAATGAAGCAAAATTTCGAAAGACATGGGGTTAAATACCGCAAGGACACAGACAAACATAGCACAGGACAAGACACCAAAGACCTACCTGTGCGCTCCAAATGGAACAAAATCATCACACTTAAGTGATCCCGTATTTCTCCTTGTTCAAAACCCAAATGCAAAATCTGTCCTCTCCCCAAGCCAGAGACCGTCCTTACTATGCAGGATGGCGTCTGGCCAGGCTCAAAATTAAACGCACATTTTCTTATCACAGCCACAGCATCGTGTATGGCTATCCACCACGAACTGAGTGGTAAGGTCTATGTAGGTGACACACCCCAAACACGTTAAAAACTCCTCTCTGAACACCTGGCGCCATCCGCCATCATCCACCTAGACCACTCGCACCAAATTTCAACCACCCCCAACACGACATCAATTATGGCTAAGTCCTGGCACTGCGGCAATCACAGAGTGGCAACTCTGAGCATACCGTGCAGGACACCTGTCTTATTGCCAGACCAGGGATCCTTCGCTCCCTTGGCATCAACATAAAAAAAAACACCAAAAATATCATGTGCCTTTCCATCACCACAACACTAGCCCGCAGTAATCTCCACAAACACACTACCAGTACCACACTACTCATTATTTGCCTCATGTATATGTCCCAGCAATCTTTCCTTCTCCCCTCCCTTCACTTCTCCATTTTCTTTATCAGTCTATTCTTCACTCATTCATCTATCCACTTCCTTTTCTTACTCTGGTTTTCTTTCAATTACGCATACTCCCTCTTTTAAACACATTTTTCTTCTTTCTTTCTTTCTTGTGTGTGTGTGTGTGTGTGTGTGTGTGTGTGTGTGTGTGTGTGTGTGTGTGTGGGTGTTTCTCTTTTTCCATTCCCTGTTTCGATAGTGCTGACAGCTTTTTACTGATTGATCATTTCTATTCTTTTTAACCTATTATTATCACTGTTGTTGCTGTTCCTGTTGTTAATAATAAACTGTAATAATAATGACCATCATCATCATTGTTGTTACGATTATCATGATCATGATGATGATGATGATTACTATCATCATCATTATCGCAATCATCATTACCATAAGTGTTATTACTATTGTTATATCATCGTTAATTCTATCATTAGTGGTAGTAGTAGTAGTACTTTTTCTAGATTTATCATCATCATCATCATCATTGTAATATCATTAATAATTCATTATTATCATTTTTATTATTACTATCATTATCATCATTATTAGTATTAATATCATCATTATTTTCTTCATCATAATCAATGGTTTCATTTTTTACACTACATGATGAACTTTATTCCATTTGTATTTTCTGAAATTCTATGGTTTAGTATATTTCTTAGACTCCACATTCCTATCTTTCCCATTGTCTGTATCCTCCTTCTCTCAGGCCTTCTTCCTCCTCTTCTCCTGCACCTTCTCCTCCTAGGATCCTCCTTCTTCTTCCATATCAACGTCATCACAATCATCATCATCATCATCATCATCATCAGCCACTACTACTACTATTACTACTACTACTACTACTGCTACTGCTGCTGCTGCTACTGCTACTTCTACCAGTACCGCTACAGTTACTATGGTAATTATCATTATTGCAACTATCACTGTATTATAGTAAGTATTCTCTAACTCATCTCCTCCTCCAGTTCTGTTAGTATTTTATCATTATTACCATAATTACCATTAATCATCATTGTTATCATAATTATTACATGATCACATACCAGTAGTAGTAGTAGTAGTAGTAGTAGTAGTAGTAGTAGTAGTAGCAGCAGCAGTAGCAATAGTAGTGGTGGTGGTGGTATGGTGGTGGTGGTATGTTTAGAAGTAACAGGTCGAAACGCGTCGTGTTTGTGATTTGTTTATTTTTCCGTCTGGCGGCACCGTAATTCTGTCTTTGCTCCTATGTCAATTTCCGCCTACAGTCCCCCCCCCCCCCCCCCCCCCCGAAACCATCCAGACAGTATACGGAACTCGAGGCAACAGAACATGACGCTGTCACTCCGTAACATTACAGCAGAGGAAATCACACTGTCGTCGTTTTCAGGCTGGCAAATACCACCCACGCCCCTGTCGTGCTGCCTCAACGTCTCTGTGCTGTGTATCACCGAAAACGTCCATCCCAGGTGATCAGGGATAGACGATCCCAGGTGAACAGGGATAGACGAAGGGCATTCGTCAAGTTTATCTTTGACAACTACGCCCAGTTTTGTTCTATGATGCTGGTACTAACAACTAAAAAATTGCTCCTACTGACGAACTGGTAGCAAACAATGATCATTTTGTCTTCCTCTACTCTCATGTCTTTATCTGGCATACAAAACAATAATCAGCAAATTGATGGGACAGTACATTAACGCCGATATGCAATTAGCGACAGTGATCGGTGAAGAAAACGGCGTGACAGAAACACGTTTAATTAATACGAGTTTTTGTCTATACAATGCCGAATGTTACCAAAATGAACGTGAAGGTGACACTATAGAATCTGTTTACATGTCGATGCAGCTGTCTGACACTGAGTATAAAACCGGTGTGAAGGTTTGAAACCCAGTCAGGTGTGGTACAGAGAGCGTGCAGCTTTCGGCAGAAACTGATCATGTGCAGAAAACATAGAATGTTATCAAAAAAGCACATTTTACATACAAGTAGTGGCAAGTCTACGGAAAAGGGCTAAGAGACCGGACAGTCTTCTCCATGTATGCAACGAAGTCAAACTAATTACTTTTTGCACCTGCAGCACAGATGTTGACGATAGAGATCAAACAAATTACTTTTTGCACCTGTAGCACAGATGTTGACAATAGAGATCAAACACATTACTTTTTGCACCTGCAGCACAGATGTTGACGATAGGGATCCTCAGCAGGATCCATCTTGACTGTTGTGATGTGCTGTTTTGACCGTTTGTGCATTTTTGCCTATGACTGCATGAGACGGATAGTCCCCTGTGTCATTTTGTAATATCCTCGATACTGCGACGTGGAATCCATAGCTCGGTGAAT
>CM065724.1:5555553-5603053 GCA_033310375.1 Conus canariensis
ACGCGTTGTCTTTGCTCCTCAAATAGTCTGAGCGTGTTGTCTTTATCTCCAAATAGACTGAATCTGCTGTATTTACCCTCCAAATGCATTACATGTGATAATCTGTTGTATTTACCCTCCAAATGCATTACATGTGATAATCTGTTGTATTTACCTTCCAAATGCATTACATGTGATAATCTGTTGTATTTACCCTCCAAATGCATTACATGTGATAATCTGTTGTATTTACCCTCCAAATGCATTACATGTGATAATCTGTTGTATTTACCCTCCAAATGCATTACATGTGATAATCTGTTGTATTTACCCTCCAAATGCATTACATGTGATAATCTGTTGTATTTACCCTCCAAATGCATTACATGTGATAATCTGCTGTATTTACCCTCCAAATGCATTACATGTGATAATCTGTTGTATTTACCCTCCAAATGCATTACATGTGATAATCTGTTGTATTTACCCTCCAAATGCATTACATGTGATAATCTGTTGTATTTACCCTCCAAATGCATTACATGTGATAATCTGTTGTATTTACCCTCCAAATGCATTGCATGTGACGTCTTTATTCCCTTCCCAAAAATCGACTGAATATATAGTGTCTTAATTCCAAAATAGTCTGAATGTGTTCTCTCCCCATACCAACACCATCCCACCCTTACTCCGGACTTAGTGTTGTCTTAATCCCCCGAATGAACAGAATGTGTCATTTTTATCCCAAAGTGAACTGAATAATGTAATACGCATCACCCAAATGGCTTGACTGATCTTCATCCTCAAAACAAAAAAACAAAAAAACAAAAAACAAAAAAAAAACCCTGAACGTTTTGTTTTCCATCTCTTAAATGGACAAAGAGTGGTGTATTTATCGCTTAAATTGACAGAATGTAAACATCTACACATTTTCATCCCCGAAATAAACTGAATGTGTTGACTTTATGTCCTAAATGGACCGAATGTGTTGTCTACATTCCCGTTCTTCCTCCTGTGCAGTGAATAAAGCAGTACATGTTGTCACTTTGTACTATCATTTCCCCAGTTTAAATAGTGAAACAGTACATGTTGTCAGTTTGTACCCATCATTCTTGTATTTCGTTTTCAGCAGTACATGTTGTCAGTTTGCCCCGTCATTTGTCTTGTACAGATTGTAAATCAGTACATGTTGTCAGTTTGCCCCGTCGTTTGTCTTGTGCAGATTGTACAGCAGTACATGTTGTCAGTTTGCCCCGTCATTTGTCTTGAACAGTTTGTACAGCAGAACATGTTGTCAGTTTGCCCCGTCATTTGTCTTGTACAGTTTGTACAGCAGTATATGTTGTCAGTTTGCCCCGTCGTTTGTCCTGTACAGTTTGTAAAGCGGTACATGTTGTCAGTTTGCCCCGTCATTTGTCTTGAACAGTTTGTACAGGAGTACATGTTGTCAGTTTGCCCCGTCATTTGTCTTGAACAGTTTGTACAGCAGTATATGTTGTCAGTTTGCCCCGTCATTTGTCTTGTACAGTTTGTACAGCAGTAAATGTTGTCAGTAGTAAGTGTTCCCAGCCATCTGGGGATGATTGTTTATGCGCTTTATGTGTGTTATTTATATCTTCTGAAGAAAGTACATTTGTTGAAAACTTATATAGTGCATTAAAACGCACCTTATTTGCTTTTGTTTATATTTTAGCTCTAATACTCTGCACTTTCACCACAGACTAAGGAGATTACATACTTAATCTGTGTTTTATACTAACACGAAAACAAAAATTTGAAAGGCTTCGGGTCAGAAACGAAATCTTTTCTAATTGTGAACATCCTTCCCCTTGTGTTTGACAAGATCGACACGCAATTTGCATAGAGCTGTTAAAATCCAGAACACACAAACACTTGCCGGCAACTCCAATTTCCCTCATAGGCTTAGAAAAATATGAACCTGAGGTCTCGTCCCATCTACCCTACTGTCCACCAGAAATTCACAGACCTCCTGTATGACACATTCTTAGACCAGATAGTGTAGTACCC
Source organism: Conus canariensis (assembly GCA_033310375.1). Lineage (NCBI taxonomy): Eukaryota > Metazoa > Mollusca > Gastropoda > Neogastropoda > Conidae > Conus > Conus canariensis. The sequence continues at coordinate 5,557,561 of CM065724.1, forward strand.
ACACACCTTTGCTACACCTACACTTGGTTCAATATCGCACATTCACCTTCCAACAATAGAAGTCATCCACAGCATCTCAGATCAGTGCACTGGGTAGTCTGAGAACAAGACGAGACATTACCGGCTGCAGAACGCAAGTCATCTCATCCCCTTCCACTGGCAAACAAGCTGGCAGGGCGTAAGCCATGAGATGCTAGAACTCGTCTCTACGGGTGACTTCAACACAACTGTGGCAAAGCTTCAAAACTACCCCAACGACGGCATGCGTCGGCGAATTCCTACCAAGATGCCAGAACGTAAGGACTCCTATCCTTGGATTACCCAAGAAATAAACTTATGAGGAGACATGACAAGACCTACCGGCAAATGGAAAAGACTGGTTCACTAACCTACAAGAGGACTCCAGAACCAGCCCGAGGTGTTTCTGGACTTGCATGAAGCACGAGCGCTCCACAGTCTTCGCCGAAATGCTGAACACCTAGTTCCTATAGCCTTCAGCAGGGGCACCAGCTACTCAGAGGATAGGTTCAGAACTCTATGTACAATGCCTGGCTCGTGAGACGACTTCCCATCCATTGATATTGACCAGCACAAGAAAGATGGAAAAGCCGCTAGCCAACCTGAATCCCACCAAAGCAGCTGGGCCAGACAGCATAATTCCTGTGTACTGAAGAAGCAGACTACATCTACAGCACATCCTGCCAACAGGCGAGGTCACCCAGGGACTGGGAGGAGGTGCTGGTGACCATGTCTTCAGAAGACCAGAACACCACAGGGTGTCTAACTACAGACCTGTCTCGTCAGCATTCCATCGTAGGTCCTTGAGCACATCCTTGTGGGTGCCATCAGGCATTACGTGGAGGCGCACAGCATTCTCCTCAGTCAACAGCACGGTGTCTGCGAAGACCGCTCATGCCAGACCTAATTCCTCGACTTCCTTTACAAAGTGTCTGCAGCGATGGAAAATGATGTAATAACCGATGGGCATACCATGGACTTTGTCAAAGCATTTGAAAAGTTAACCAAAGGCTACTTACACACAAACTACATCACTAAGGCGTCCGAGGAAGCATCAACAACTGGATCACACTCTTCCAGCAAACAAGCCGTAGTAACTGACGATTCACAATCTGCATATATCAGTGTGAAGCCTGGTATTTACCAAAGATTTGTGCTTGGGTCTTGCCCGTCTTGGCCTATATTGACGACCATCCATCGTGTTCTCCTCATTTAGACTTTTTGCTGCTGACACTGCAGTCTACAGTTTAATCACCCGCTCCAACACCCTAGCAAACTCTAGTGGGATCTTGCAACTTAGAGATCTGGGAGAGCGAATGAGACACAGAGATTCAATCTCACTCCTGAAGAGTCCACCCAGCTACTCTGGTCCCAAAGTAGAAAGCCACTGAACGCAGAATCTAATCCCGCTGTCCATGGCGACACCCTCCAGAGCATGTCCTCAGTGAAAATATTAACCCCGCAAACAGACCTGCCAAAGGGAGAGCGAGGGGCGTGTGAAGAAAGAGCGGGTGGGGTCACTGTCCACAACTTTTGCACCGAGGAAGTTCCTGGGCTTTTTCCAGAGGAACCTGAGAGTGGGCTCCAGCAAGACTAAAGAACTGGCATGAGGACGCCAAGAGCTTTGGGAATCCCACACCGACAGACTCTTCTTGAAAATAGGGAAGATCCAGCGAAGAGCAGCGAGGAATGTCCTCAAATGGCACAGGAATATCTTGAATATAAATGAAATGCTTGAACTGGCCATTGCAGTTGTCTCCAAGACTCAGTCAGAACTGCTAAAGTTAAAAAAAAAATTAAAAAAAAAGCACAAAGCGTAACATTTTGACATTTCAAATATAGCGTTTCAGATATAAACATGGCACTCATATGTGACGCCACAAGTCAGACTCAACAGCACTTTCAGTTGCACCAAGTCAGACTCAACAGCACTTTCAGTTGCCCCAAGTCAGACTCAGCAGCACTTTCAGTGCCCCAAGTCAGACTCAACAGCACTTCTAGTCGCGACAAGTCAGACTCAACAGCACTTTCAGTGCCCCAAGTCAGACTCAACAGCACTTCTAGTCGCGACAAGTCAGACTCAACAGCACTTTCAGTGCCCCAAGTCAGACTCAACAGCACTTCTAGTCGCGACAAGTCAGACTCAGCAGCACTTCTAGTCGCGACAAGTCAGACTCAACAGCACTTTCGGTGCCCCAAGTCAGACTCAACAGCACTTCTAGTCGCGACAAGTTAGAGTCAACAGCACTTTCAGTGCCCCAAGTCAGACTAAACAGCACTTCTAGTCGCGACAAGTCAGAGTCAACAGCACTTTCAGTGCCCCAAGTCAGACTCAACAGCACTTCTAGTCGCGACAAGTCAGACTCAGCAGCACTTCTAGTCGCGACAAGTCAGACTCAACAGCACTTCTAGTCGCGACAAGTCAGAGTCAACAGTACTTCTAGTCGCGACAAGTCAGACTCAACAGCACTTCTAGTCGCGACAAGTCAGACTCAACAGCACTTCTAGTCACGACAAATCAGACTCAGCAGCACTTCTAGTCGCGACAAGTCAGACTCAACAGCACTTCTAGTCGCGACAAGTCAGACTCAACAGCACTTCTAGTCGCGACAAGTCAGACTCAACAGCACTTCTAGTTGCGACAAGTCAGACTCAACAGCACTTCTAGTCGCGACAAGTCAGACTCAACAGCACTTCTAGTCGCGACAAGTCAGACTCAACAGCACTTCTAGTTGCGACAAGTCAGACTCAACAGCACTTCCAGTCGTGACAAGTCAGAGTCAACAGCACTTCTAGTCGCGACAAGTCAGACTCAACAGCACTTCTAGTCGCGACAAGTCAGACTCAACAGCACTTCTAGTCGCGACAAGTCAGACTCAACAGCACTTCTAGTCACGACAAGTCAGAGTCAACAGCACTTCCAGTCGCGACAAGTCAGACTCAACAGCACTTCTAGTCGCGACAAGTCAGACTCAACAGCACTTCTAGTCGCGACAAGTCAGACTCAACAGCACTTCTAGTCGCGATAAGTCAGACTCAACAGCACTTCTAGTCGCGACACGTCAGAGTCAACAGCACTTCTAGTAGCGACAAATCAGACTCAGCAGCACTTCTAGTCGCGACAAGTCAGACTCAACAACACTTCTAGTCGGGACAAGTCAGACTCAACAGCACTTCTAGTCGCGACAAGTCAGACTCAACAGTACATCTAGTCGTGACAAGTCAGACTCAACAGCACTTCTAGTCGCGACAAGTCAGACTCAACAGCACTTCTAGTCGCGACAAGTCAGACTCAACAGCACTTCTAGTCGCGACAAGTCAGACTCAACAGCACTTCTAGTCGCGACAAGTCAGAGTCAACAGCACTTCTAGTCGCGACAAGTCAGAGTCAACAGCACTTCCAATCACGACAAGTCAGAGTCAACAGCACTTCCAGTCGCGACAAGTCAGAGTCAACAGCACTTCTAGTCGCGACAAGTCAGAGTCAACAGCACTTCCAATCACGACAAGTCAGACTCAACAGCACTTCTAGTCGCGACAAGTCAGAGTCAACAGGACTTCTAGTCGCGACAAGTCAGAGTCAACAGCACTTCCAATAGCGACAAGTCAGAGTCAACAGCACTTCTAGTCGCGACAAGTCAGAGTCAACAGCACTTCCAATCGCGACAAGTCAGACTCAACAGCACTTCTAGTCACGACAAGTCAGACTCAGCAGCACTTCCAGTTGCGACAAGTCAGACTCAGCAGCACTTCTAGTCGCGACAAGTCAGACTCAACAGCACTTCCAGTCGCGACAAGTCAGACTCAACAGCACTTCTAGTCGCGACAAGTCAGACTCAACAGCACTTCTAGTCGCGACAAGTCAGACTCAGCAGCACTTCTAGTTGCGACAAGTCAGACTCAACAGCACTTCAATCGTGACAAGTCAGAGTCAACAGCACTTCCAATCGCGACAAGTCAGACTCAACAGCACTTCCAATCGGACAAGTCAGAGTCAACAGCATTTCTAGTCGCGACAAGTCAGACTCAACAGCACTTCTAGTCGCGACAAGTAGATAACAGCAGCACTTCTAGTCGCGACAAGTCAGACTCAACAGCACTTCTAGTCGGACAAGTCAGACTCAACAGCACTTCTAGTCGCGACAAGTCAGACTCAACAGACTTCTAGTCGTCGACAAGTCAGACTCAACAGCACTTCTAGTCGCGACAAGTCAGACTCAACAGCACTTCTAGTCGCGACAAGTCAGACTCAACAGCACTTCTTAGTCGCGACAAGTCAGACTCAACAGCACTTCTAGTCGCGACAGTCAGACTCAACAGCACTTCTAGTCGCGACAAGTCAGATCAACAGCACTTCTATCGCGACAAGTCAGATCAACAGCACTTCCAGTCGCGACAAGTCAGACTCAACAGCACTTCTAGTCGCGACAAGTCAGACTCAACAGCACTTCATGCGCGACAAGTCAGACTCAACAGCACTTCTAGTCGCGACAAGTCAGACTCAACAGCACTTCTAGTCGCGACAAGTCAGATCAACAGCACTTCTAGTCGGACAAGTCAGAGTCAACAGCACTTCTAGTCGCGACAAGTCAGACTCAACAGCACTTCTAGTCGCGACAAGTCAGACTCAACAGCACTTCTAGTCCGACAAGTCAGATCAACAGCACTTCTAGTCGCGACAAGTCAGATCAACAGCACTTCCTATCGCGACAAGTCAGACTCAACAGCACTTCCAGTCGCGACAAGTCAGACTCAACAGCACTTCTAGTCGCGACAAGTCAGATCAACAGCACTTCTATCGCGACAAGTCAGACTCAACAGCATTCTAGTCGCGACAAGTCAGATCAACAGCACTTCTAGTCGCGACAAGTCAGAGTCACAGCACTTCTAGTGCGACAAGTCAGACTCAACAGCACTTCTAGTCCGACAATCAGATCCAACAGCACTTCAAGTCGCGACAAGTCAGACTCAACAGCACTTCTAGTCGGACAAGTCAGACTCACAGCACTTCTAGTCGCGACAAGTCAGACTCAACAGCACTTCTAGTCGCGACAAGTCAGACTCAACAGCACTTCTAGTCGCGACAAGTCAGACTCAACAGCACTTCTAGTCGCGACAAGTCAGACTCAACAGCACTTCTAGTCGCGACAAGTCAGACTCACAGCACTTCTAGTCGGACAAGTCAGACTCAACAGCACTTCTAGTTGCGACAAGTCAGACTCACAGCACTTCTAGTCGCGACAAGTCAGACTCAACAGCACTTCTAGTCGCGACAAGTCAGACTCAACAGCACTTCTATCGGACAAGTCAGATCAACAGCACTTCTATCGCGACAAGTCAGACTCAACAGCACTTCTAGTCGGACAAGTCAGATCAACAGCACTTTCTAGTCGCGACAAGTCAGACTCAACAGCACTTCTAGTCGCGACAAGTCAGACTCAACAGCACTTCTAGTCGCGACAAGTCAGACTCAACAGCACTTCTAGTCGCGACAAGTCAGTACTCAACAGCACTTCTAGTCGCGACAAGTCAGACTCAACAGCACTTCTTGTCGACAAGTCAGACTCAACAGCACTTCTAGTCGCGACAAGTCAGACTCAACAGCACTTCTAGTCGCGACAAGTCAGAGCTCAACAGCACTTCTAGTCGCGACAAGTCAGACTCAACAGCACTTCTAGTCGGACAAGTCAGACTCAACAGCACTTCAATTCGACAAGTCGAGTCAACGCAAGTCGCGACAGTCAGATCAACAGCACTTCTAATCGTGACAAGTCAGACTCAACAGCACTTCTAGTCGCGACAAGTCAGACTCAACAGCACTTCTAGTCGACAAGTCAGAGTCAACAGCACTTCTAGTCGCGACAAGTCAGAGTCAACAGCACTTCTAATCGCGACAAGTCAGAGTCAACAGCACTTCAGTCGCGACAAGTCAGACTCAACAGCACTTCTAGTTCGCGACAAGTCAGAGTCAACAGCACTTCTAGTCGCGACAAGTCAGACTCAACAGCACTTCTAGTCGCGACAAGTCAGAGTCAACAGCACTTCTAGTCGCGACAAGTCAGATCAACAGCACTTTAGTCGCGAAGTAGCTCAGAGCACTCAGTCGGAGTCAGACACAGCACTTCTAGTCGCGACAAGTCAGACTCAACAGCACTTCTAGTCGCGACAAGTCAGACTCAACAGCACTTCTAGTCGCGACAAGTCAGACTCAGCAGCACTTCTAGTGCGACAAGTCAGACTCACAGCACTTCTAGTCGCGACAAGTCAGACTCAACAGCACTTCTAGTCGCGACAAGTCAGACTCAACAGCACTTCTAGTCGCGACAAGTCAGACTCAACAGCACTTCTAGTCGCGACAAGTCAGACTCAACAGCACTTCTAGTCGCGACAAGTCAGACTCAACAGCACTTCTAGTCGCGACAAGTCAGACTCAACATCACTTCTAGTCGCGACAAGTCAGACTCAAAGCACTTCTAGTCGTACAAGTCAGACTCAACAGCACTTCTAGTCGCGACAAGTCAGACTCAACAGCACTTCTAGTCATGACAAGTCAGACTCAACAGCACTTCTAGTTGCGACAAGTCAGACTCAACAGCACTTCTAGTCGCGACAAGTCAGAGTCAACAGCACTTCTAGTCGTGACAAGTCAGACTCAACAGCACTTCTAGTCGCGACAAGTCAGACTCAACAGCACTTCTAGTCATGACAAGTCAGACTCAACAGCACTTCTAGTTGCGACAAGTCAGACTCAACAGCACTTCTAGTCGCGACAAGTCAGAGTCAACAGCACTTCTAGTCGCGACAAGTCAGATCAACAGCACTTCTAGTCGCGACAAGTCAGACTCAACAGCACTTCCAATCGTGACAAGTCAGAGTCAACAGCACTTCCAATCGCGACAAGTCAGATCAACAGCACTTCCAATCGCGACAAGTCAGAGTCAACAGCATTTCCAATCGCGACAAGTCAGACTCAACAGCACTTCCAATCGCGACAAGTCAGAGTCAACAGCACTTCTAGTCGCGACAAGTCAGACTCAACAGCACTTCCAATTGCGACAAGTCAGAGTCAACAGCACTGTCATTCGCACTGTGCTTCATGCATGACATAAACCTGAACTATGGAGACGGAAATCTCGCTAGTTATCGCGTGGTTTTGACTGAACCTTAAAAATAAGGCCAACAACAAAACAAATTGATAATACGTCGAAATCACGATCGTCGTTAGCGATTTTTATACTACTTTCTTTTATCGTCTCCTCACTGAATCTAACTTTTTTTTTATCGAAAAAAGTCTATAGTCTCTAGATATATTGTGTGTCAGTTCCGTTTTAGTCGTCGCTGAATCCGACTTGCTTTTTTCCCTCTCTTCATAGCATTTCGTCACCGAGTGTAGCAGCCTAGCCTTGTCAACGAAATCTTAGCATGCTACGCCAAAAGCAGAGCACTTGGCTCTTGGCAGCTCTGCTCCGTTGCTCTACACAATCCGCTTTGGACTGGTGGCATGTGTGAGGTGTGTCGACTGAAGCATCTGTCCTCCAGTGGTAGCAGAAGCCACCACGACCAGCAGCAACATTGACGCGTTTCCTGCCGTACTTAGTGACTGCTGGAAAAAGGTTTTCTTCCCCCAAATCATTCTTGACTGGAACCTCCTACTTGTAGAGACTGTTACGTCCCTCTCCATCGGCACTCTCAGCTTGATAGTGCTGAAAAGAGCGCAATAACCCAACACCTCTCTCTCTCTCTCTCTCTCTCTCTCTCTCTCTCTCTCTCTCTCTCTCTCTCTCAGGTCGTTGCGAGTGTGGCACAGCAGCGGACACCAAGGGAGAGGTGGCAGATCTCCTTTGAAGGTCACTGATGTGAGATGTCAGTGTCAGGCGGCGCAGCGATCCCTCCAGCCATATGGGTGACGGCGGGTTTATCCTGTGTCGTTGGGGGACGGCTCCTGGATATCAGCGATGGAGGTTACCTGACTACGATTACCGTGGCCTGGGATACCGCGTTCTGAGCCAGGCAGACATCGGGGCACTCCTTATGAAGTTGGGCTGAAAAATTGCCCTCTCGGTCGTAGTCTGCGTGTACTCGCCGAATTTTAAGGGCTCGTGCAGCGCTCCAGTGACTTTCGTCCTGCTCCCTCCCTGAGGCGGCCTCACGCGGCACAGGACCATCGCCACCCGAGCACGAAGAAGGCCGCCAGGTGGTCCTAAAGACAGCCTTTTGGTTGGGGAAAAGCAGCCAAGTACGCCGACGCCCATCGTCGGCCGACCAACTATCGAATTTGAACTTAAGTTTAAAAAACAAACAAACCCAGAGCTCTGAGAGAGACATACGACGGACTCGTCCACTACTGCCCAGCGACAACAGTTGCCACAGAAGATGCAGACCTATGTCTGCAAGTGTACCTTGTCCTTAAGGGCCTCAGGCCAATAGGACGTTAAACTCACTCATCTAGTCCACTCTCTCTCTCTCTCTCTCTCTCTCTCTCTCTCTCTCTCTCTCTCTCTCTCTCTCTCTCTCTCTTTCCCCTGTGCTGCGCAAAATCATTACTGAACCCTGGGCTGTCAGTTATGCTCACTGTCTTTCGCACGAGACACACAGACCTTTGCACAGACCTGTTGGACCGCTGGTCGTAGTCTTCACCTCCTTGTCGAAGGAAATTTAATAGAATTGGACAATCTACGTACCCCGACATGTACATTATGTACAGATGAAAGATACAGAGGTGGACGCATATACAACATGATGAAACAGACCTTAGTTTTCAACTATCATTAGTTTTCAACTATCATTGGTTTTCAACTATCATTAGTTTTCAACTATCTAGCCTACAGTCTAATTCAGTTTCCTCTTATCTAAAATCCACTTTATCTTCGATACGCTTATCTTAAAAGGCTTGAGGTCCAAGATAAAATCTCTCCCAATTATGCTCAGCCAATTCGGGCGTCCTCGTGCACCAAGAAATAGTGACATCCTCTGATATATATGTGGAGATTTCGACATTCTCACTCGCAAAGGCTTATTGGGAAAGTGAGAATGCCGTATACTCATCTACAGGTTAGAGAACGTTAATGTGAATATAAGGCACAGAGAGGAAAAATAAAGACCAAGCCTAAACAGTCTCAAACCTAATGCCTCTTCTTTCCGTTTAAAATCCACGTCATATTTTACATGAACAGGATAAATATTGTCTGAAAATGCCAACGTGTGGCTGATAAAAAATCTTTCCGAATTATGTTATGTCATCACTGTTGTACCCGTTCGCAAAACTGAAAATATAAAGCCATCTGATTGGTAGATGGAGAATTCGGCTTTCTGATTTTGTCGGGGCAAGAGCTTACATGCTTGATATTGATTAACCGTATAAAATCCGCTTACTTATCAACACAAACAAAAATTAGTGCCGTCTGTAAGGGTCCAGGGGTCGGAAAAGAAATCTGTTGTGTTGTGTACCGCCATGTGTGTGTGTGTTCCATGCGCTGTAAATTGCAGCTTCCTCTGATTGGTCAATGGACTGATCCTGTTTCTCTCTCTTAAGAGACCAGCGAACTGGACCCCTCCCCCCCCCCCCCTCCCTCTTCCCCGCCCCTTCCCTCCTCCGGCCATTTCTTTGTCCTTTCTTCGAGAAGCCTTTCGTCTCGTTCACAGGGGGGGGGGGGGGGGGGGGGGGGGGAGGGGGGGCAGGTTGTCTCGTTGTCTTGCCACCTGTCTTTGTGCCGACAGCCCTGACAGTCTGGGGTGACGCTGCACATGTCCTAGGGCTAGGGGCGAACGGTCACAGCTGACTGATAACAAGGCTCTCAGTGGCGACAGCACTTGGAAGATCGTTCATTTTCCATTGACTGCGCACAGCTGGGCAGCGACTCTGTGTCCGCATGTTGTTGAAACAGACCCAACCAAATCATGGCAAGAGCGCGCACGTGTGTGTGTGTGTGTGTGTGTGTGTGTGTGTGTGTGTGTGTGAGAGAGAGAGAGAGAGAGAGAGAGAGAGAGAGAGATTCGTTGGCGTTAATATTAGCTTTTGTACACTGATGAGCTGGTAAATGAACAGAACTGTCATCACTATGGGATCATTCTTTGCCTTTGTTCTGGCGAGAAGCATATTATCCGACAATAACTTTGATGGCATGTTTCACGCGCGTGCGCACACACACACACACACACACACACACACACACACACACACACACACACCATGCCAGCAAATTGTACATGTTGAGTCATGATCAACCCATTAGCCCAGCCAACCCACACAGGGTCTCACAAGACTGTCACAAGTCGTGGGGAAAATCCGATCCTATCAAAGAAACAAACAATAAAATATATTCTGATCAAACTATTTGCGCTGATTTAACACTTTAGGCTATTAGCCATTCCACTTCATCCCCCCCCCCCCCCCCCCCCTTCCCCCCCCCCCCCCCCCCCCCCCCCCCCCCCCTTCCCAAAAGAAACCCCACTGAAAAGCACAAGCACAATCGAAAATACTGAAAACGCCGAGTGGGCAAACAGATGCTACAAAATAGACAGCCAGAGTTCAGTTTTGACAGTGAGTACAGGCTTACTATCGGATCAGATTTTGACAAATGGAATAAAGCTCTCATTGCAACTGTTCTTCTTTGAGCAGTATAATTACCGTCTTTGTGGTGATTGAAGCAATGGTCAGATATTGGGCCCAAAAGCAACGAAACAATAATTGTGAAGCAACAAAGTAAGAATGTCATCTCCAAACTGAAATTATCACTGTCTTCAAGAAGACAAGTACCCACTTCCTTCGCACAGAATCCAACTAAAACCGCCGCCATTTTGTTTCTGTCTGCAAACAGCCTCTAAGGGCTGCTATACAATACGCTTTACGCGTACATGCCAAGAAAGAGCGTCAATTTTGTATAGGAACTAGGGGACAGTGGAGAGCAAACATCCCGTGGCAGACAAAAGAAGTTCTGGATGGCTACATCACTTCAACTCTGGTGAGACTTTTGAGCCGAAGTCCCGTGTTCGGACACATGCAGTTAAACAAAATCCGCATGCGTTCACAGCTCTAGGCCATCAATGATCATGTGTGGATCACACACACACACACACACACAATACACACGCACGCACGCACGCACGCACTCACGCACACACACACACGCACGCACTCACACACACACACACACACACACACACACACACACACACACACACACACACACAACACAGAGGCTCGCTTGCGTTCGGTTAATTGGGAAACACAGTAACGTTCAATCGAGCATTAAAAATTAATGCTTTAGTGAAAGACGATCGATCATGATTCTTCCCCCCACCCCTTCTCCATTTGCGCGTGCAGGAACAGATAGCTAGATAGATAGACAGATAGACAGACGGTCATATGAGGAGTCTAAAGTATCCATGTTGTGACTAATTAGAGTGACAGCAAAGTCAGTCAAGGCTGAGTGAATTTGTTTCTATTTAATGAAGTCTTGCCACCCTCCTTTTTCTTCTCCGCCTGCTCACCTCCACATCTACCCCCACTCCCTTGCCCCACCCCATGGCCTCTCTCCGTCCCCCCTTCCCTCCCCCTCTTCCACCTTGGTCCATGTTTGCATGTTGTCAGCTGTCCTGTTTCACTTCATCTATGTTTGCATGTTGTCAGCTGTCCTGTTTCACTTCATCCATGTTTGCATGTTGTCACCTGTCCTGTTTCACTTCATCCATGTTTGCATGTTGTCAGCTGTCCTGTTTCACTTCATCCATGTTTGCATGTTGTCACCTGTCCTGTTTCACTTCATCCATGTTTGCATGTTGTCAGCTGTCCTGTTTCACTTCATCCATGTTTGCATGTTGTCACCTGTCCTGTTTCACTTCATCCATGTTTGCATGTTGTCACCTATCCTGTTTCACATGATCCATGTTTGCATGTTGTCACCTGTCCTGTTTAACATGATCCATGTTTGCATGTTGTCACCTATCCTGTTTCACATGATCCATGTTTGCATGTTGTCACCTGTCCTGTTTAACATGATCCATGTTTGCATGTTGTCACCTGTCCTGTTTAACATGATCCATGTTTGCATGTTGTCACCTGTCCTTTCCGCGGCAGTCCAGACACCAGGCAAACAAAGTATGGAAGAGTTTCGCCTTGGCACGCGTCACTGTGACCTGTCAACATCCGTAGCCGAGTCCCCCTTTGTTAGCGCCACCCCAGGGCTTTGTATGTGTACAGTTGCGCAACCGAAGAGGCAGTACCCGCCGAAACCTGTTCTTGTGTTGTCCCTAATCCCAACGACGCAGTAGTTAGAAACATCTTTGATTGGTTTAGCCACACAGTACATCCGCCCACATGACTTTCCTGGGAGTCAGTCTCAATAAAAGGCTGGACACGACGTGCGGACCTACGGACCTACCACGGAGCTCGGAGCTGGCCGTGTCGCTGGTCATTAACTGGTCCGGGTTCATGGGGTGTCTGCTGGAACACTCTGTGCAGGCACATAAACTTTGACAAGTCGGTCTGACTCTGCTGCAGCACGTTGAAGAAAGTGACGCACATTGCTGCTCATCACTCTCCATGAAGACGGCCCCCACAACTGTTCATACACGGCGGAGGAGGCTTCTTTAGATGGTCTTAACCCGTTTGGACTTCAATCTGCTCTTCACCCACGTTGAGGAAGACTCGCATGCCGTTCTTCACGCATATGGGAGGACAGCCCCACTGCTGTGTTTCTACCAGTACTCCACCTGTGAAAAAGGTAGGTCTTGAATTTGCAGAACTTTACATCGTAGCGTTACCACTACTACTACTACTATTACTACTACTAGGCAGCTGCTGCTGCTCATAATTATTACTAGTTCTTGACACATGCAACGTTCATTTACTCGATTCAGTGCGGCGTATGTTCGGGATACTTAACCATACGTCGGCGCATGCACTCCATTTGGATCGGAAATAGTTTGAGTAAACAGAACACGACCATTGGCCGGTTCGTGTGAAGAATGACCTACAAAAAAAGCTTGTTTTCATCTCTGTTTTCATCTGTTTAGCCGGGTCAAGACACCTTCATGTGTTGATTTCTTAAACTCGCCATGATTCTGTGCTACAACGAAAAGAAGCAAGTCCGTGAGATTCGAAAAAAAAAAAAAGAATTAAAGTGAATACTATATCTCTCCATCTCCCCGTTTCTGAGGGAGTAGGGGAGCCGGAATTCGCACGTGATGTATCCGGCATTGTGTCAGTGTTGAAGTCAGTATGACAAAAAATACCGCCAGCCAAGTGACCGCTTGTCGGGGTGGCTGAAAACTGGCCAACAGGATCAAGATGGCGGTTCCCGAAATAAGACCAGATAACATTTGTATACTTTCCTGGACGTAATAGCCTTCATTCATGGCGGAGGTCCGTCGCACATTGATAGTGTGTGTTGAAGAGAACATGTCCACTGTCAACTGTTGAACCTTGATTTTTATCTATCTATTTGTAACATGACCATTTTAAAATAGGTGATTAAACATGCTCGTGATTTTTTTGTTTGTTTAGTAAACATTCTATTAGGTTTTTACTTTTAATTGACGCGTAGTCTGCAGGCGCCATACGTTAGCCTAATTCCGACTATGCTGTCCATTTTAGACGTTTGATTTGTCAGTGTATATCTGTACCCGCTCTATCGCTCGCTCGCTGATTTTGACAAAGCATTTACCAGCGGCCGGCGAAGAGATGCAAGGCATGGGCCTTTTCCGCCGAGTCATCTTTGCGCCTCGGGGACCTTATGCAACCGACACACCCGACAAAGTTTCACACGGTGGGCAAAGACTTGCACGAGCACAGGGAATCTTCTCGTCTCGGTGACCGTACACGACCGTACACAATTGACCTGTTGGCTTATATAAGTCCGCGCTGTTACGTGTTTACTCTCTCTCTCTCTCTGCGTTTGCGCGTGCTTGCTCACTCAGAAATGTAGCCGTGAGTAATCATGTCGACTGTTCATAGCAGAAACCGATTTGCGCTGTGCTGATCAGTATAATCGCTGTAGTGGTATGCCGCTGTAAAATTTTCTTTTATGTCGCTGTAGAGGTATGTAGCTGTAAAATTTTTTTCATGTCGCTGCAGGGTATGTCGCTGTAAAATCTTTTTATGTCGCTGTAGAGGTATGTCGCTGTAAAATTCTTTGTCATTGTGGGGGCATGTCGCTGTAAAATTCTTTTATGTCATTGTGGGGGCATGTCGGTGTAAAATGTATGTCGCTGTGGCATTATGGAGTAGAATGTCGCTTCAGTGGGTATCGCTTAACTGGATTCGCTTTGCTTCACCATGTTAACTTTGTTCTTTGTGTTATCATTGTTCTCTGTGTTATTGTTGTTCACTATGCTATTTGCGCACACGCACACGTTCTCTCTCTCTCTCTCTCTCTCTCTCTCTCCACTGTTGGCTGACCGTGGCCCCGACGTTCTCTTGCACTACAATGTCGGTTCATTAGTATCGGTTGGCTGCAAAGCGAGGCAACAGCAGGCGAAAACCTCAAGCGACTGCAGGCGGAACCTAAAGAACGTAGCTCCCTGGTGCCACTAGTTTGTCCTGTGGTAGGGTTCTGTTTGCACTGCTCATTAGAGGTGTTGACAAAAATCTTTAAAAAAATCTTAAGTTTTAAGTACTACATCCGCCAAACATGGAACAAAACGAATGACAAGACGAAACATGTGATTTTGTGACGCATTGTCTTGTGATTCGTTTGTTCATGTTTGGGGGATGTAGTACTTAAACTCGTTAAAATTAGTAGTAATGGTATTGTCACGTGGGCTCTCTCTCCCCGCGCCCACTCTCCTTCTCCTGCCCGTCCCTCCCCCATCCCCCACATCCCCACCCTTACCTCCTCCTCTCCCCCAGTTACCCTCTTCCGACTCGTCACTGTTTTCCCCAAACCGTCGACACACGGACGTTGGCCCTGCAGGGGGAAAAAGAAACAGAAACGAACAAACAAACATGCGACGCCGCCGGACCGTCTGTTTCGCGCCATAAACTTACTGTCCGTTCGTGTCGCAGTAGGAGCTGCTGGTAGCGACGGCTGTAAGCGTTTCCCATTGGTTGCGGTTCACTGTGCTGCTTGACAATGAAAGCAATGAGACGACGTTAATGTCTTCGATATTTTTGCCGATCACTTTTGACGACCATGGTTTCGACGTGGTGGTCAACGCCTTCAGAGCCAATAATTCGGAAAGAATAGTATCCTCTCTCTCTCTCTCTCTCTCTCTCTCTCTCTCCTCTGTCTCTCTCGTTTTATTTTCTTTCACAACAGCCATAGTGAAAGTAAATGAAGGTGAAAGCAAATAAACACGTTCAAATATAAAGATTTTTTCAAGCCTCCGTTCTAAGGGACAGTAGAATATGAAAAGACCGTATTCTCTCTCTCTCTCTCTCTCTCTCTCTCTCTCTCTCTCTCTCTCTCTCTCTCTCTCTCTCTCTCTCTCGATCGTTCGTTTGTCGTGTAAAACAGATAGGCCTACTGACAGTTAACTGCATTTTGCTTCATGCTATATTCATCACCAAGTGAACACAAAGAAAAATTATTTAAACTAAATATTATCGAAAGCCCTTGAAATCCTCCTTTGCATGACCGATGAAGGGATCCCTGTGACTGCCCTAGAGATCGTTACACGCATGCGCGACCTGGGCTGCAGATCCCAATACATCTGTGTTGTGCACCATGGCTGTTGTGTGTGTGTGTGTTTTGTGTGTGTGTGTGTGTGTGTGTGTGTGTGTAATCAAACAGCAACAGGAACGACAGTATTTTTATCGTTGTGAACTACAAATCGTTCCCACTGATGTAGCTGTATAATATTCGTTTTTCAGATATCGCTGATCACCTGCAACAAGTCTTTACCTGCTGTAAGGGGAAACGACTCCTGTGTATATATTATATACACAAAAAAAGGTCTGCAAGTCCTTGCCTGCTGTAAGGGGAAACGACTCCTGTGTATACATTATACACACACCTGCAAGTCCTTACCTGCCGTAAAGTAAAACGACTCTTGTGTATACATTATACATACACCTGCAAGTCCTTATCTGCCGTAAGGGGAAACGACTCCTGTCTACACGTGTCCCTGGGCACCACTGAGCTGCAGGGGAACACCACTTTTATCCCCCACCACCTCACTTCTCATCCGCTCCCCACAAACCTGAGACTGGTCTGACACGTCTGGTTGTACCCGCTGCAGATCCAACTGTACCTCGTATCCAACTGTACCTCATATCCAACTGTACCTCATCCAATTGTACCTCATCCAACTGTACCTCATATCCAACTGTACCTCATATTCAACTGTACCTCATATCCAACTGTGCCTCATATCCAACTGTACCTCATATCCAATTGTACCTCGTATCCAGCTGTATCTCAACTCCAACTTGCCTCAGCTGTGTTCAGGTTATTTGCCACCGACTAGCCGACTATCCCCAAGTTAAAATGGACGCCGCTCTCCCAGCAAGTTTTGATGGTTTAAATGTTGATAACAACTCCGTTTCCGAGAGACCTGTATCTCTCGCCAAATTTGAACCCGTTCGCGTGTTGGGTCAGGGTTCCTATGGCAAAGTAATTCTAGTTTATGACCGTACAGTGGACCTTAATTTCGCTGTAAAATTGGTTTCCTTAGAGACAGAATCGGAATATGATCGTAGATTGGTAGACATCATGGAAGAGAAAAAAGTATTGTCAAAATTATCCGGGCATTCCTTTTTCTGCGAAATGTATTTTACAGCCCTCACGGAGCAGTATGCCTGGTTCTGCCTAAAGTTTTATCCTGGGGGTTCTTTACACGATTTGATTCAAAAGTTTGCCACGACTGACTTGAAACTTGGATTTAGGGACGCTCGGGCTTTAGTAGGTGAAATTCTTGTCGCGGTGAGAAAACTTCACAAGAAACATTTTCTGCATAGGGATATCACACCGCACAATATTTTGTTTGATGATAAGGGACATGTTGTTTTGTCAGATTTCGGCCTGAGTGTTCAAATGAACAAAAAGAAAGCGGTAGAAGAACAGGTCAGTAGGGATTATTTTGAGACAGGGACGCCTTTTACTGCTCCCGAAACGACAAACGAAAATTTGACTCATAGTTACCCGTCCGACTTTTACTCGGTTGGCGTACTAATAGACCGTCTATGCGCTGAAGAAAACTTGGATGCGACCTGGAGCCAAGAAAACAAAGCTGATGTGAAAAACCTGGCAGAACAGTTGACCAGGCCTGATCCCAAGGAGAGACTCACTTTTGACAAAATTATTAAACACAGATTTTTTGAAAACGTGTCATGGCGCGATGTAGAAAGTCGTAGGGTAGATATGCGCCATCATCCGAAAGACACTGCAGTGCAGAGGCCTGGTCAGACCAAGTGCGATGACACGCTGGGCTGCCTTCACCAGCCCGCCAAGGTCAGTCGCTTGTTAGCAGAGTTTACCTGTTATGAGAAGTATTTGCAGCTTAAGGGACAAAAGCATAGGCTTAGTTAATCGACAACAACAACAAATCTTATGTTTCGGTCATAGGTGTAGAAAACATTTAAGGGCGTGATTTCTCTTTAGTGGGTGTTTGCATGCTTCTTAAATCTGTCCAGTTTGAGCAAGTTTGTTTGATCCAAATTTCATTGGTGTTTCGGAAAGCGTTGCCTCCAGGTCGGATTGCACGAGTTTCTTCAGCGTAATAGACGATGCAGTCGTGGCAATTAGAAATGTAGGCTATAAGCAAAATTCTAAAGGTTTTTTTTTTTTTCCACAGAACTTCAGGGAGAGCGGTCGTCCATTTGCAGCAACGATGGAATCCCCCCAGAGTTTCTCAAAGAATACAATAGAAAGACCGTGAACTCGGGAACTTGTCATCAGTCGGTCACACATACATGTAGCGCAACTTGCTTCCGCTTTAAACTGTATCCTCCTGTGACAGAATGGTGTACAATAAACGTTCTCTCTGTATTCAACTGATTTGTTATCTAAATGCACTATGTTATTTACATGTATTAATTTTTTTCTTGAAGAAGATCCCTGGCGAATGTTGAGCGATATAGAGCTAGTCGGTGTGTAAGTGATATTTTGATTTTAATCTATGGCCATACTAACAGCAGACCAAACTGGACATCATTTATAACCGTGCTTTGAATAATTTGACTCGTTATTGCTGCATGGTACAGATAATAGTGGTTTGGCCAAATGAATGTTTATTGGCTCTTTTTAAAGGAAACTTTGGTTCCTTTCAGTTTGAATGCACATTTTAGAATGTGCAGTCCAGGCAAACGATAAGTTGGCAGCGTGTTGGCAGTGTGTTTCTTTAACAGAATAAAAAAATGTCTTGTACGGTACAGGCAAAACACGAGGTCAGTTATGGTTCTTTTAAGTTCTTTTCGCTATTGAATGCGTCCGGCTTCTACTACCTGTTGACATCAATTACTGTTTCGGTTGTTTTTGTGTCGTATCAATATTCGGGGGGGGGGGGGGGGGGGGGGGGGGGGGGGGGGGGGGGGGTTTGCACAGTTTCACAAACGGAAAATAAAATGAACTGACTCTTTCAAGTTACAATGCCGCTCAATGTTTCCAGTAAACAGAGGTCTGGAAGATTTGTGCCTGTCCGTTTTCTGTAATGTGCATAATGTTTGTATTCTGCTTGTTGGTCGTGCTGTTTTTACCACGGTTGTAACAATAAATTTACAGACTGTGTAATGTGCATAATGTTTGTATTCTGCTTGTTGGTCGTGCTGTTTTTACCACGGTTGTAACAATAAATTTACAGACTGTGTAATGTGCATAATGTTTGTATTCTGCTTGTTGGTCGTGCTGTTTTTACCACGGTTGTAACAATAAATTTACAGACTGTGCCATGTCACGTTAGAAGTTTGCGTGCTTTTTAAAGTTTGTATAAATGTGTACATACCTGGCCCCCATCCCCTTCTCTCTCTCTCTCTCTCTCTCTCTCCTCTCTCTCTCTCTCTGTATGTGTGGGTGCTTGCGTGCGCGTTCGTGTGTGTGTTTATACCTTAAAATGCATAAAGGGGATAGGAGTAACAGTAGCACATGGAAAGGAAACGAGGATTAACACCTTAAGAAACTATGGATATAGGTATGTGAAACGTGCATGATAGTATTTCTAAGTTACTGGTTTTGTTTTTTGCTAAATGTGTTACGATGACCATAACGTAACCAAAATAGACGATGTCAGGAACTCTGCAACCGTGCGAGGAAGACGATATGAAAGTTCGCGTCTATCGAATGACCTCGCATGGGACACAGCCCAAGCAGTCTCGCTTCATCAGTCAGCGTAACAGTTCAATCAGGAAGAGAACATGCTGAAACATGGAACATGCTGAAACATGGGGGTGGAGACGGTGCGCAGGAGATAGACAGTCGACATTCCGCCCGTTACCTTGGCGTGCACTTCGAATACAATAGTTTACTCTTTAGAGTAATTTGCTTGAGCCATAAACAGAGAAAAGGTAACAACGCTATTTACCAAAAAAAAAAAAAAAAAAAAAGGAAGCGCTGTCTTTTTGCCACGCGGAATCTAACCCTATCCTTCGGCTCCTTCAACCTTTAGCGCACTGAATCAGCCACTCGGTTAGCTGCGTGTACCACGTTTCGTTCTCAGGCCGCAAAACTCGAGACTCCGCTAGTGGCTCCTGACCATCGAACAACTCTCTCTCTCTCTCTCTCTCTCTCTCTCTCTCTCTCTCTCTCTCTCTCTACACACACACCACACACACACACACACACACACACACACACACTCTCTCTCTCTTTCTCTCTCTCTCTCTCTCTCTCACTCATACACACACACGCGCGCGCGCGCGCGCGCGCGTGCGCACAAGGAAATGAAAATCGTACATCCTCTCATCAGTAACCGATTATCAAACTCCACTTGAAACTTGTAATACTGGGTATAGCAGCTTGCAGAATGAAGTCACAAAATGCCACACTCCGAATCTGTGTGCTGAAGGGGAAAATACGTATGGTATCAGTGACTCCCCATTCCCCAGCTCCTGCTCCCCCACACCCTCCCTTTCCCCCATGAAGTGAATGGGCAGCAAGTGGAGCCCAGTGGAGAAATGGATCAACGTTCTGGCCGTTGTTGATGTAGAACGAGAGAAAACAGCTGCATTCTCCCCCACCCTGGCACAATTCATAACATCTTTAATATTGGGTTTCAGGGTTAGGTTAGGATTGGGGTTACGGTTAGACTTTGGCTAAGGATTTGGGTGTGGGTTGGGTTAGAATCAGGCATCCTGCGATAGTTGGGTCTCTTAACGCAGTTCCCATTTTCTAATTCATATGTTGCTGCCTTGACACTGCATTCCCATGAAGGGAAAAGACACTGGGTTTGTCGTTTTAGTTTTGCAACGGCCTGTTCAATTTTCAATGTTTGTCGTGCCTTGCTCACTTGATTTTAGCAGGTGGTTGAATGATAGCGGCCTCCCTTTCGGATGAGTCAATCAGCCAAAACATACATCTTGGTCTAACGTTCACGCTCACCTCAGGTGACTGAGTTGAGGGTAGGGATGAGAGTGGGGGAATCGAACACTACACTGAACCACCAGAACTACAAAATGTAATGATGATGGACCCCCAAAATGTCGGTTTTTTTTGTTGGCTGCGAAGGGGATTCGACTTGAGAACACTGGAATTCGAACTCGCTTCCCTACTGCTGAGTGATCCTGGCGCACACAGAAGGCAGGTCCCGCATGTAGTGTGCATAGAAAGAGTGTTATCGAACATCCATGATACCACGGGAGTTGTTCCTGACATGGTGACGAAAAGCCTGACCTGGTTCAGAAATGGAAATACACGCAGGCAGAAAAAGATGTTGAGAGTTGATGGGAATGCTGAGTTGTCCCCCAGCTGCTCGGTGGTGGTGAAGCACAAAAACAAATAGATCAATAAATGAACACATAAATAAATGAATAAGCAGATGAAACCTGTCAATCGACAATTAACGACATTGCCCTCACCATCAACTGTGACCATTTGGCATCTGGCTACACAGACACGGGAAACAGTAAAAAGACACGCGACAAAGTCGGGAAAAATACAATAACAGAACCACCCCACCCCCTCCCCCCCCCCCCCGAACAAAAAGCAATATCCTTGATTATATTTTATTCACAGACTGAACGCTAATGAGGTCCGCTTGCCAGAAATGATCCAATCCATCAACGATGATCCGGCGACGGGGAAAGTAACGTAAAACTCGTTTACGCAAAGTATATGCGTCATGAAAAGACAGCCATTCTTTTATATTTTTGAGATTTAGTTTTGTTGCTCGTTTTAGAGCACAACACCACCAAAAGCCGATGAATGTGAAGGAGAAAAATAATGTTTTCTTCAAATCCTTACATTTTTTTTTCATCTCATTTTTGTCTTTTGCCGTAAGGACTAGTTGACTGACCATGAATAAACTAATAACGATGAGGATTCCCCACTAAATCTTGAGGGACGTTCATCTGTCTTTAAAACCTCAGCAAACACTTGTCATCCGTCGGGGGTCCTACGTTTTCGAACGTTTTCTTAAAGTATCAAGAATCAGATCCACTAGGTTAGAATGTTTTGCCGTTTGCCCTTGATAGGAGACTTCACCACGTTCGTTCCACGAGAGGTCAGGATTCAGGTTGAGACGATGAAGTAATACCTCAGCCTTTTTCTTCAACGCTTTTGGAACAGTGGCTAAGAAATCCTCCATTACCAGGTCTGGTTTGTCTGTTTTCTCATCTTGTTTGGGGATGTATCATCGTCACAGATCCTAAAGGTTGATAGTTATACTGGTCAAATCTCTTCAAGAAATGAAACAACATCTGATTTAGATTGCGAGCTTTCTCACAGTCATTCAGTTCTTCCGACTGTAACACATTTTCCATATCTCGATTCATTTTCCTTAAACTCTCGGATTTTACATCAGGCACTGGACGACTCGAGACACTTTCTAACACTCTAGGATCAACTAGCTTCATTTTCTTGGTGTACTCCCATTACACTCCACTCAAAAAACATCCTGACACTCCTAATACTGGTTTCAAGAGTGCTCCTGAAAACCCTCCTTTTTGTAAAAGATGTCTGCTCCGCTTTAGTGGGGTTTTCTTTTTGGCCAGTGCCCGTAAAGACTGCTTGTGCTGACACAAAGTCTTCTTCTGATGGGCAGACAGAGGTACATTCCCTTTTTAAATTATTCAGAGAGCACTCGCATAAAGCTTGAATAAGGTCCGGAGAAGCCGTTCTTGATACAGATTTTCTTACATTCAACGCCTTCTTCCTTGCGCTGAACTCTGAAGCGATCTGAAGCGATCAAAGCTAAGTGAATTTTCGTTATTTTATTCGTTTGTGTCTTACCTGAAGAAGACCTAAGAGGTCGAAACGCGTTGTGTTTTGTCTTGTGACTCGTTTGTCCACGTTTCTCTGGGCGGTTCGCTAACATTTATGTAAGATTTGTTTAGATTTCCGCCTGCAGTCGTCTCACTTTGCAAGCAGATTTAGTCTTAGATAACATTTTCAATATAGGAAGATGCTTTTTTTAATTTGTTTTTTTAATTTGAAGAGACATTGCTCTTATTTGTGAACGTATACGATCTGATAATCAGGAGAAAATATTTTCGTCGTCAGACCACAGACTAAGGAGGTTAATCTGTGCTTTCACTATTCATGCCACCAAGTTCTACAGAAAGATGTATCTTTGACAATGTCGCTGGTACACGTGTGACATCAACTCGTGCATGACGTCACCTTTTAAAACTGACGTGAACCATTCACATCATTGGTGACGTCATATTTGCAGACACTGTTATTCTTTTCTTGTGAAGCAGGTTGAAACTATGTCATGATGAGAATGATCCAGAATCGTAAGGTAAGGTAAGGTAATGTTGCTTATAGCCCAGCCGACCGCAGAGGGCCATATCAGGGCTGTCACCACGTAGATCCAGAATCCGTCCGCTGTTTAGTCTGAGTCCGGCTCAAAATTTAGGCTAATGGGTTTGTGCCAGGGGCACTTCCCTCTTTTGACCAAGTATGGTTAAAAAATTTTTGAAAGAAGTGTCAGTGAATCCACCAAACAACAGGAGACAAACAGATTACAAGATATAACACGACGCGTTTCGACCTCTTCGGTCTTCTTCAGGCAATATAAACAACATTCAGGACAATGAAAATGAAGAATGAGCCATCACTTATCTTCTCATATTCGGCGCAAGATGGGCGTTGATTGTTGATTGATGGACTCGCAAACAAATCTTTTTTAAAATTCGTTGCAGTTTCCGCCTGCAGTCACCTCACTTTGAATCTAACTTGGTTAAAACAGGTTCTGCTGCTGCTTCTCTCTCTCTCTCTCTCTTTTAGTGACCGACACACAGCAAACATAACCTCCATAGCGGAGGCAATAGTAATTAATAGACCTCTTCCAAACAAAAAAGAAACAAAAAAATCAAAGAAAGATTATGCATGTCATTCCATAGTATATAGAGTGACCTTTTCTGTTTTGTGGGTTCAAGCATGTAAATCTTAGAGAGCCAAACATTTGCGCACCCCACAACTACGATCGCGCATCGTTTAACGCCCTTGTTTGGTCGGTATTTTCTCCCTGTGAATTGTGAAGCTGACTGATTGGGCAAAATGTCTTTGGGCGTGCCCATCAGCGGCATTTGTTCCATGAAAACGGCGGGGTCCACTTTCTCTGAACGCGAACGAGTTTCACGGCGGGGTCACTCTTTCTGAACGCGAGCGCGTTCTAACATAGATTACCTCCCTTGCAGGTTTCGTAACCTCGTCAATCAGTTGCTGAAGAAAGCAGACGATCTCTGTCGTTTGTTACGGCTTTTGGAAGGGGCATGCTAGTTGGTCGAACGTCCCAGGGGAATCTATGTTTCATCACCCAAATTACCTCTCCCTCCCCCCTCCCCCTACCTCGCCCCAGCCTTCTCAAACTTCCTATCCCCATAGCTCCGTTCCACTGGCTCGCAAGTGCACACGTAGGAACAGACTGTGAAATGTTCGAATAGCGAAAATATCCAAGCGCTGTAGTGTGTGTGTGTGTGTGTGTGTGTGTGTGTGTGTGTGTGTGTGTGTGTGTGTGTGTGTGAGAGAGAGTGCGTGCGTGCGTGCGTGTGTGTGTGTGTGTGTGTGTGTGTGTGTGTGTGTGTGTGTCCCTCTCTTTATGTGAGAGAGAGAGAGAGAGAGAGAGAGAGAGAGAGAGAGAGAGAGAGAGAGAGAGAGAGCATACACGAGACGATTCTGTTGTTTACTTATTCCCTTGTTTTCGCCCTGACAGTGTTCAGCTGAAAGAGTGTTGCATCGTCATAACAACGTCATATTAGAAAAGGTCATATGTATATGTAAGAAAGCGGGCCTGCCAGCTCCATGCCTCTCTCTCTCTCTCTCTCTCTCTCTCTTGTAGCTATTTTCTGCTGGAATGACGTTGATTTGTTACTTGTATGACCCCCCCCCCCTTCCACCCATGGTGACTGTGGTATCATTATGCTTTTATTTTTCTTCTCCATTTGTGCTTTATTTTCATTCTATTTCCTGATGCTTGAAAATTGACTGTCTTGCATTTCCTTGGTTTTTTGTTTGTTTGTTCGATTGTTCTAAACATGCATAACTACGTGCTTTTTCTCGCCCCCCCCCCCCCCTCCCCCCTCTTCCTTTCTCTCCCCCACCCCATTCTCTGTCAATCTCTCTCACCCTTCCCTGCACTCCTTTCACTTCTGCGTCTCTGTCTCTGTCTCTGTCTCTCTCTTTCTCCCTCTTTTTTATCATTTTTTTTCGTATCTTATTTTAGTTTTCGCCACACTTGTACGCTTATCTTATTTTGCATTGTTGATCTGATCCTACTCAGGGCGAGGACTATATGTAAAAAAAAAAAAAAAAAAAAGCACCCCAGCTTATCTATTACCCTCGTAAATAAAGAATTTTGTCTTGTCTTTTTTCTTATCTGCGAACGCGTGTTTCCGTTATCAGCACCAAAGTGCAGCGTTTACGACAGCACCGACAGAGATGCACCTGCATGTGGATATATCCTGTCTCCGTCTCCTGCTCATCCTCGCCAGTATCTAGCCTCTTCTCTCTCCACCCTCCACACACACACACAGTCACACACATGCTCATTCAAATACATATACACACATATAGGCAGAAAGACTCTGAGGGAGAGAGAGAGAGAAGGGGGGGGGGGGGGGAGGAATGAAGAAAACGATACTCAAAACATTTGAAAGGGCAGTTGTTTGTTTACAGCACAACCATATGAGACTGTATACAACAACGATGAATTAAAATGCAGAAACTGTTAATGTGTAATAGTATTTAAGAGCGTGGGAGGAGAGAGAGAGAGAGAGAGAGAGAGAGAGAGAAGAGAGAGAGTTTATAAGCCAAATAGAACGCTAACTTCCTTGATATCAGCCTTTTCATTTTTTGCCCGATTAGGAGAATGTTTGAAAAATTAGATGAAAAAAGCGCATTCTTGTGTGTGTGCTGGGAGAATGGCATATGCATTTATTTCTTTGGAGGATTTGAAGGATAAATCGAGAGAGACTGAGAACTTTGGGATGGGATGGGATGTGCGCTCTTTGGATGCTTTCTTAATTATTGCAGTATTCACACATCTAGGCTTGACGTACTGGGCTGGTACACCAATCTTGTTTTCAATTCATTGTGCAAAATGTAGTCACTTTTCTGTTTATCATCTTTTAAAGAGAAAGGTCACTTGTTCCGCAAGGCAATCCAGACAAAGATTATAGGACAAACCACGATGCATTTCAACCTCTTGGGTCTTTCTTTAGTTAAAAACAAACAAACAACATTTAGGACAATGAAAACGAAGAACGAGCAACCACATATCCTCTCATATTTGGCGCAAAGTGGGTGTTGAATGAAAACACCATTTTGCTCCAAATTTTCACTCAATATCCATTTAGCGCCGAATGTGAGAAAAGTGGTTGCTAGTTCTTCGTGTTCATGGTCCTAAATGTAGTTTGTCTTTGCCTGAAAAAGACACAAGAGGTTGAAATGCCTAGTGTTTTGTCCTGTGATTTGTTGGTCTGGATTGTCTTGTGAACTAATAATCTTTTCGAAATCTGCTTCAAGTTCAGCCTCCAGTCACCTCCCTTTGAAACTAAGTTTATCATCTTTAACTTTATTGTTTGCTCGTTTGCATTGGTTTACATGTATTAGAAATCAAATCAACGTTACATAACTTTGGGGAAAGAGCGGGATACAGGGGAATATGTAATTGTTCGTTTAAAAGAAAAATCAGGTCTACATCTGATCTAAGCGCAAGACTGGCACTTGGAGTATTTCTTGTTCAAGATGAAATTAGTGTCAAGAAGGCTGGTGTATTTATGAAACTTTCTCAGCAGTTTGTTTTGAACATTGAGAGCTAAAAGTTTCGGGAAGATGATGTGCATTTCACTATCATCATAAGTAGAATATGGTGTTATAGCAAGACTTTGAAAACGTTCATGGCAAAATGGGAATCTTAAATGATGCGGGGAACAGTGAACAACAGACAAGAAGGGTAACTCTTGCTCCCGTGATGAAATAATTACAGGCCCTTAACTCCAAACAGATACTGCTTACACCAAATCGCCTAGCAGAAATGACAGCACAGAACAAACAAGGAAACATTCTGTGCGGTCTGTGTTGTCATTCCTGTTACGCGATTTGGTGTAAGCAGCATTCGTTTGGAGTTCTGGGCCTATAATTATTTCATCATGGGAGCAAGAATTACTTGTTCATTTGTTTTATGGCCAATGTAACTCCCATGTGACCTCCCCGGCACTTACGAGAGGCCAGTCTTTCAAACCAAAACTTAAGAAAAAAAAAAAGAGCAAAGAATAAATGCTTTCACATTATTTGTGAACACAAAGCACACAAGTTTTATCCTTTTTTTCTGATTATGAAATATTAAGTGTATGGCTTTTTGACATGCCGCACACTCCAACCAAAAGTGTATAGTGGCACAGATTTGGTATTTGTATATGTCCTACTCCATTACATGTGTACATAGACCCTTTTCCTGTCCACATTCGCTCACACTCATAAATCTAATTCACACTGAAAGTAGAATTACAGAGCTGTTTAATCGTCAACCACATTTCAATGTAAAACATCATTTCATGAAATCAAAATCAATGGACATTATACAACACATTTTTACGAAATTACAGTTCTTTTCTTTCAAATTACTCAAATTTGCACATCTGTATACATTACACTCTTTTAATATTTTTTTTTCAAAGTTTATCAATGCAGCATTACATTTAACTTTACCACGACCAGACTTAACTGTTCAATGACCAACCTCAGCAAGGACATGACCAGACTTAAAAGTAGAGAAATGATCAGACTTCATTACAGCGTGAGCACATTGGATAAGGGCATGATCAGATTCAACTAGGGTGTCATCGAGTCAAACTAGAGCATGACCAGACTAAACTTGGACACAACAAAACTTCACTAGGGCCTCCACCAGGTCTGAAAATGCCATGTCCACACTTGACTAGGGCACGATCAAAGTTCACTACAGCATGATCAAGCAAGGGCATGACCAAATTTGGGCGTCTGTGAATCTAAGTAAGGCATGACCACATCAAACTAGGGCATGTGGCCTAGATTATTCCTAAATCCCAAAGAGACAGTCAGAAGGAAATACGTAACAGGCACTTCTAACACAATCTGTACAGTGTGTGTGTGTGTGTGTCCAAGGTACTGTCGCCAACAACGGTGGATATAATTATAGGAATCAACCTCTTGTACTCAAATCAGATCATTTTGAGCATCTATGGCTTTATTCTTGTATCAATCACTGAAACTAAGCCACTTTCAGATCATTCACTTATGGGGAGGTCACAGTCATTTTTTCTCCGCTCAATCTGATTTCTTTATGGTTGACACTAACATTCTACATTACTAATCATGCCCCACACAGAACTGGATGCTTTCTTCTTTTGGGGAATTCTTTTTCTATATCATTGGTCCTACCCCACAAAGGATGGTGCCCTTTTCATTCTTTATGGATTCAAACATTCTATATTACAGACTCTTTGCTATGGATGGGACATTTCTAAAAGCATCAAAATAACAGAATCAATGTAAATTAATAAACCATCTGTCATGTAACATGAATACACTGAGAGGGAGAGAGAGGGGATGGGGGGGGGGGGGGGGGAGGGACAGAGAGGGAGACAGAGAGAGAATATAACCAACATATGGCTGTATGAGGTAAAGTATATATTGTATCTATTTAGAAGAAAGAAAAAAAAAACCCTGACACAGTAAACTGTTCATATGATTTCAATAATATACCATCATGATATATACCATTTTACAAAAGGTGCTCGTCCCTGTGCCCTGAATATCTTTTACGATTCCATTTCACTGACTGCACATTTCAACGGCATGTCACGCTTCCACCAAATTTCTCAGAGGTAGAGTCATCAATGTATCGCTCTGGTAAGATCAGGAACGCTTTACAATGATGAAAAACCAGTCAACCATAAGGCATCTCACTCACAACGTCATCAGTTCATCTCTACCAACACATTCCTATCACATCACCTCATCATGACCACTGACTACTCTAACAATTGTTATGTGCGCTGCAGGAATAGGAGGGGATCACGATCGAATAACACTGCATATACTTCACACTGTGACTAACAGAGATCTAAAGGGAAAAACCTCAAACAAGAGAGGGAAGATGGTGAGGTGGGACATGGCGGAGCTGGGCGGGTGGGAGGGAGAGGGGAACATTCCAGTATGAGCAACATTATACCCGACAACCACCGGTCACCATGGCCACCACTTCAAAAGACTTGATCAGCAGACTACTCGGTACCATCACCTTACCAGAGCATCAACACATCACCACATCAACAACGTTATGAGAGGTCACACAACTCTTGGATTGCTTACCCAGTGTCAACAGTGTCGCCAAAAAGTCTTCTACACAACAGACCCTGCTAACAACTTTGTCGGTAACATCACGCATTGACGTAAGTGAAAATACCAAAACTGGAACAGTGGAAGACAACGACGATCGACAGGCACGTAACTCACTAACAGCAAATCACCTGACATGCCCTGAATATCAAAGTTTATAACTTGCAGTTTCTAATCTTTTTTTTAACCAATAATATAAATCTTCCCAAACATGAGGCTTCACTGAAATTACAATAATACAAGAGCAGAAAGGGGTAGGCAGAAGCGGTTTGGTACATGGCTAAAGACTTCAACTGGACGTGTATTCCTTGATCAACATGAAAAGACAGTACGCTTCCTATTGAGGAGCAAAAAGCTGCAGTCACCACTGAACCATGACAAAGAACCAAGGTCACATTCTACTGTGAACAAACAAAGCAAACTGGGACCATCTCCACTCCCTCACTGGTCCTCTGGACGGTCTTCTTGCTGATCTTCTGAACTTTCTACACCTCCTCTCTCATCTTCTGCAAAATCTCCATCCCCTCATTGGGTCTTATGGACCATCCCCACCTCCGATCTTATGGACTATACCTACCTCCTCACAGATTTTCAGGATAATCTCCATTTTCTTCATGATGACCTGGACTATACCCACCTCCTGTTGGGTCTTCTCGACCATCTCAATATCACTGACCTAATACAGTATCTCCAAAAACTCTTGCCCTGTTCTAGTCCGTTAGGCTATAGGCACCATTCTGTCCTTTTTCGAAGACCTCTGTAAATGCTGTTGAGAATTTCATCACTTTTCTTACAAGTTTGACAGTTTGTGACTAGACGTAAGCTTTCAACAGATATGCAAATATGTACTAGAAGCACATGATGACAGAATTATGTTACATGACCCACAGTCTGCTCTATAATGGTACCTGAATAGTAGACTCAACATGAAGAACGATTTCAAAACAACCGTTATTTCAAACACCACGTCTACACTGCTGACCAAAATTCTTGACATGTCCCTGATCAAATATGAGCGATGGATACCACCTCTTAAAACTTTGTTACAACTCACAGTAACCAATACAAAATAATACTGTAACCGACTTTTTGTGCTTTGTACCAACTGAGAGTAACAACACCACACCGTACCCCACTTCATTACACAGGCAGCAAATTAACTTTGTAAAAGACAGCACCAGCCCATCTTTTAAAGTTTACATCTGACAGACTCTACACAAACACAAGACTTGGGTCTGAATTCTCAGACGATCTGAACGTGTCCTTACATGGCTGCGGATAAGATTTCTGTTATAACACAATCTAGAATAAGGTTCTATTTTTACTTATCCTTCTTTTCCAGCAAGTCATTTGTGGACACCAAAAACGGTTCTCCTTGCTCTAAGATGTTGGAATTCTTCCATTCTGAAGGGATTAAAGGCTGTGACAA
The DNA here is from genome assembly GCA_033310375.1 of Conus canariensis. Lineage (NCBI taxonomy): Eukaryota > Metazoa > Mollusca > Gastropoda > Neogastropoda > Conidae > Conus > Conus canariensis. The sequence goes on from CM065724.1 coordinate 5,587,921, forward strand.
AAAGGTTTTGAAGTTCACAGAGGTTCTTGGAGCATATGAGCAGTGGAATTATTGTCAGAATTACAATTTGGTGTCAAAACTGCTTCCTCTTACTAACAACTCTGTCCATCCCACAAAACAAGTGTAAATGATCCTGCTCTTTTCAAATTCATGAAGTTGCAACTAAACAGCAAAGAATTCCTTTTTTTTTTCTATTAAATACACAAATACTGAAATTCTGAGGAAAAAATGAAAAAGTCTGAATACAATAAAAAGCTCTGTAATTAACATAAGATCATACACACACAAAAGACGTGACACAAACAGTGAAAGAGAAAGCAAAAGTGTGTTAAGAGGGAGAGAAAATGATAGAGTGAGTGTACGAGACAGCCGACAGCAAAGCACAAAATAAAAATCTGATTAATATAGTCTCAGCTACAAAAGTGAAAATACACTGAGTAAACAAAATGGCTACATGATTTCTATCCCATATCTGGCTAAATGTAACAAAAGATGAAACTCTGGTTAATATAAAGTCTTGGGTACAAAACGAGGCAAAACAACAAACGAAAGAGAGAAAGGACTATGTAATTTGTATCATAGATCTGAGAAAATAAGCAACATGGTAACAATAAAATACTTGAAGAGAATTGCAAACCAACGGCTATTTCACCATATCCCTTGGGTGTACCATAAGACTGGTTTCAAATTTGAGGAAAAATGGAATTAAAAAAAAAAGTTATCAAGTGTTTATGGTACGATTTGCCCAGCATGGTACAAGCAAATCACATATATCATGATCACTGATCGTTTGCAAATGTTACATAAATATTTTGCTCACAATTCATCCTACAGTAATGTTACGGATAATCTTATTTTTCAACTTTTGTCCCAAAAGACATAAGAACACCACTCGAAAGTCTTTCTTGCAATAAATATCGTTAACCTAAACCTATCATGACATATATTCCATCAGTTCTACTGCACAAATATATCACCAATAACATGTGCCTAGCATTTTAAACTATTCTAAGACACAGACATCATGCGTCTAAATGTAGAACATCGACAACAGAATTTTCAGATAGTCTAAAAACAGACGCATCATCAGAGTCAGACAAACAAAACCAACAACAGACACAGGAGGACATAGAAAGAAAAGATGTTGCACAAACACAGGAGACAATACAAACAGAATCTATATTAGCAATGATGAATCTCCAAGTTGATTGCAGTAAACCAAAACCAAGATGCATGTGTCTTACAAAAACCAGGTGTGAATGCAGTTGAACATAGTCACTACAATGACAAAACAAAACTCCATTCCCATGCTAATATAACCTTGGATGTCACCCACACTAACATACGTAATTGTTTATGTATTACGACTACATAAGTACAATTGCACACACAAACAAGGAAAACCACACCACAGTAACAAATCATAACAACAAAACAAAACAAACCCCATACCAACAGAAACATAACTGCTTAAAATATGAAAACATCACCAAATAAGACGAAAAAAAAAAATGTAGAGGAGGAAACGGAAAACCCAGAACTAGGATAATCAATGACCTGAAAGCAACATATGCGTACACACACAAAAAAAAGGAAAAAGTAACAGCTGACCAGTTCCACAACCACATTGCTGTAACACGCAGGGCAATGCAAGACATGGCCCGACCTTTTGCCATACAACCTCAAGCCACTGTCTACAGCAACGACAAAGGACTGCTGTAACACGCAGGGCAATGCGAGACATGGCCCGACCTTTTGCCATACAACCTCAAGCCACTGTCTACAGCAACGACAAAGGACTGCTGTAGCACGCAGGGCAATGCCAGACATGGCCCGACCTTTTGCCATACAACCTCAAGCCACTGTCTACGGCAACGACAAAGTCTGCTGTAACACGCGGGGCAATGTAAGGTAAGGCCCAACCTTTTGGCCAAAGGGGCTGAAGCCATTGTTTACAGCAACGACAAAGGACAGTCGTGACAGCAAGGCACAGCCTGACCTTTCCCCCAAGGGCCTCAAGCCACTGTCTACAGCAACAACAAAACGCTGCAGCAACACGGAGGGCAATGAAAGGTGTGGCCCGACCTTTTCCCATTGAGCCTCAAGCCACTGTCTACAGCAACGACGAAGGACTGCGGCGAAAGCTAGGCAGGGCAAAACGTAGCCAGGCCTTTCCGGTAATCCCACACAGGACCTGAAGCCTTCGACAGGAAATGGTTGATGACAAAGGACTTCTGGGATGGCAGGGCAGGGCAAGGCTAGGCTACTGCCTTTCCGGACAACTTGAAGCCACTGACGGCAAAAGGCGACAAAAACAGGACTGCTATGTGTGTGTTAAAGAGCAGTCTCAGAGATCAGAGGGCACAGAGAATGAAGACAACAAACGCACTCTCCAACACCTAAGTGTTTCCTACCACATCTATAGCACTTGTAGTGATCAGCTTCTATTTTGTTCACTTGGTGCATCTCCACATCCTAACTTCACACCAGCAGCAGCCATTGCTACACAAAGTATTCACATGCTAACTGCACAATTCCCAGTGCATTTCTAAGCTGACAGCAGCGTTCTCAATTGGTGTATGGCATGCTGACAGCAGTATTTCCAAACAGCAGCATTCCCAAATAAATGTATTCTCACATTGATAGCTGCATTTCCAAACAGTGCATTCCTATGTTGACAGAACTATTCCAAATGGAACGTTGACAGCATTCCTATGTTGACAGAACTATTCCCAATGGAATGTCAACAGCATTCCCTAACAATGGGTTCCTACACTAGCAGCATTCCTAAGAGCTGGCCCACGTCCAACATCACTGTTCTGTAACAAGTCACCTGTGTGCAGCATCACAACTTTCACCCTTGCTCCATACCTGCTGGTCCGTCGTAGGAGAAACAGCTCCCCACAAACAAAACTTCAAGTTGAAGGGCATGCTAAGTAAGGCAGGGAGATGCAAACAGTCAATCAAGGTCACTTTTGTTCTCATGATGAAGCAATTATACTCCCAATACAACTAAACCTGCTGGTGGTACCCATTCATCTAGCATATACAGAGAGACAAAGTACACCAAAGAGCTTCCTTGTTTGATCTATCTCATATGTCATTTGTTCTGTGTGCTAAACCAATGGGTACCACAAGGAACAATTCGTTTGGCATCATGGACATTCAATCATTTCACAATGAGAACAATCTTACATTCCTCGATTATCCTTTAACATCTAAAAAGAAAAAAAAAGGAATAATTAAAATTTTTAAAAAAAGAGGAAAAGATGCAGTTGTTTCGTAAATTTTGCCAAAGTAATCAGTTTTTCTGTCTGCCCTAACTTTCAGTTAGATTACTAATGAGATTCATTTAACTTTTCCTAGGACTATAGTGAAACGCACTGACGTTTTCTTTTGATCTCAGCAAGATGCATACAAGTATTCTTTAGATAAAAGCAAGAAACGTACAATGGTGTTTTTTTTCCCATTCTAATGAGATGCATGTAAATTTTCTTATCACTGTACTCAGATGTAATAAAATTGCTTTTTTGCCCCCCTTACTCGAATAACCAAAAATCTCTTGTACAACACTTTGCGACAAATCTGTCTCTGGCCTATTCCTGTCACTTGTGTGTTGGGCATGAGGTGAATGCTGCAAACTGCCAGTCAGGCGAGAGCAATTTTCTCCGATCATCTGTTGCAGAATGACTGAAGTTCAACAAAGGATGCTGATATTGAATAATCGTCACAACCATCAGAAATTTCACCTTTCGTAGCTACCATCTTAAGTTGATGTTTATGACATCAACATTACATATCGTGCCAAGCGACGGAATAAGTCAGAGGCATTTGCCAATCAGAATGTAGTTCAATGACTGTTTAGTTGTGCACAGTTGCGCTCCAAATGGCGGATGGTTAAGTGTGTTCTCCTGTTTCTTCATCATTTTGTAACTTATATAATTCAAAATAATCACCGACTGTTGACAGGCAAGTGGTTCTGCACGGGGACTTGTAAAAACGTTTAGCCTATGGGCAGATCATAAAAAAAAAAGGATACTGTCTGACCCTGCTTCAAAAGGATTTTACGCCAAACACCACCTTAAAAAACCATCATGTTACTTTTAAGTTGATTATCTGTTCCTAGTGAAAAAGTTTCTTTTGTTCAACCAAAATGGCTGTCTGAGCAAAACTCTAGTCAGCACTCGGATAACTCTATTAACTCTTTCATTCCTACTTTTCTATGAACCATTACTTCCTCTTGTTCCTAGATTCTTATAATACGAGTATTCACTTCATTCCTGGATTTAGAGGGAAAAAAAAAGAAGAGTAAAGTGAGAACTGCCACGTATGCAGTAGCAAAGTGGCCAGAATAGAGCGGCGACCCTGTAGGGACCGTCTGGCATCCATTCCATTCATAAACACTGCCGCGCAAGCGACCCGGTCATGACATGTACCGTCGACTCACGCGAAGTTCAAAGCGCTTACCGTGAGAACTGATTTTCCGGGCTGCAGGAAGGAAAGGAGGGATTTTGTGCTGCCCGGTTTTCCGGGCTGCAGGAAGGAAGGGTAGGATTTCTGAAAACCGGGTTGCAGGGATGAAAGAGTTAATCAGTACACCATGGCAACACTAATCAGGATGGTGGTACTTTCAGAAGTTGAACAGAACTGACAAAACAAGCCCAGTCAACCACAGCTGGTTAAACCGGATGGAAAGATAGCTGATGCTGCACACAGCGACGACAGATGGATCACCGGAAAAGCTGCAGAAACATGAACACTGAAACCTTCCATGACTGATTAGCAACAACAGCAACAGCAACAAGCTTCTCTGCCTGACCAATCCTACACTACAATCCTCATCTCCTTAATCTTCAGGTCCCACCTTCCAGACAGTAAATTCAGTCCAGAAAGCAATTCCTTAACACTGTAATTCTGTCAACTTCAAAACAGGCACACACTGCTTTTAAATCCAACAAAAATTCTCTCTGTGTTTCCAACAAACAATGCTGTCTTTTTCTTCAGGAAAATATCTCCATTTTCCACTCACACAGAGTGTTGACACACTCCACTCTCTAGCCCTCTCTCTGTTCACCAGGGGGGGGAGGGTATCCTCTTCAACAGGGTTTCAGGATGAACGACGGAGAACGCTCCTAACCAGTTGGGTCTGGTTGTGCGGTCTCCTTCAGATGAGCAAATTCTGCCCTTGCTATGAATTGTGTACCATCGTCCTTCCCCTAGGGCCAAGTTATCTAGGTTTCCGCAGGGTGAAGTAGCACCGCATTTGGTGCTTCCTCCGCCCTTTCCCTGACCTCCACACAAAGACAGACAAGACAAAGACACGACAGACAAAGAATAAGACAACCTCCAACCAACACGTAGACCCTGCGCGGGCCCCTCGGGGTGTGCAGTTAGGTCTCAGAGGCTTGCTGGACTCCTCCCAGCCAGGGCAACGACAGTGTACACACACAAAATCCACACACCACAGTCTCTCTGTCGCCCTTGGCCGCGCCCACTCCCACGACGCAAGCCCCCTGTTGAGACCCCTGCACGCATTCTCCTAAATGACGGGCGGGGCGAAGGACAGGGGCTTGGTGGCCAGCTGGAACTGAGGCAGGAGGGAGGTGGGGGAGCGGGGGGACTTGGTCTTGGAGTACTGGGTGTAGGTCAGCGTGTAGTTCTTGAAGCAGCACAGCTGGTGGTCGTTGCGGCTGTAGCCGTGGATGGTGTCCGCATGCTCCAGCGTCTTGTGGGTGTCCCGTGCGATGGACGCCTGCAACACACAGAGTTTGTGTCCCATCAAACAGCGACAGGTTGGGTGCTGACAGTGGAAGGATTTCCATGGTCATTGACGTAAGTTAGGGGTTAAGAGTGTAAGGGTTTCGGGGTCACTGACATAAGTTTTTATAGTGGGAAGGTTTCCATTAGTTACTGACGTAAGTTTGGGGTTGAGAGTGGGAGGATTTCCATGCGTCACTGACGTAAGTTAGGTGTTAAGAATGGAATGGTTTCAATGATTCATTAGTATTTACAAGTAAGGTGTTGAGAGGGGAAGGGGTTAAGAATGGAATGGTTTCAATGATTCATTAATATTTACAAGTAAGGTGTTGAGAGGGGAAGGGGTTAAGAATGGATAGGTTTCCACGGGTCTCAGCCATAAGTTAAGTGTTCAGAGCGGAAGAGTTTCCACTGGTCATTGGCTCAAGTCAGGAGTTGAATCGGAGGGGTCTGTTGGTCACAGACACAAGTTGGGCGTTTCCAGCGAAGGAGCTGTGCACTGACCTTGTTGGCAAAGATGGTCATGAGGAACTGGCCCGGCCGGAACACCTTCAGCACTTTCTCCATCAGGTCATGGTAGGTCTCCTGCAACACACGCCGACATGACGTGAAGACAGAGAAAATATGGAGCCGTGCAGAGACAGCGATCGGAAAGAACTGAAAGAAATGAGTTTTAAAAAAGATAATACAGGAAAATTTTTTTAAATTGCTGGTTTTCTTGGGAACAAACTGAACAATAAACTTTTCCAGCACGGTTCTCCCTCAAAACTGTTAAAGCTGATGACTGTGTTAGAGTGGAGGAGGAACAAGACAGTTAGCAACAACTGTTCACTTAGCATCACTACACTGAATGGTGTAATTCTAAAGAATCTCTTCACTACTGTGTCCCCACATTTCTGCAGCAATGTGAACAGTCATGACAGACTCCATACTGCTCATCCGACTATGATCCAAACACAATAGTGAACAGCTACTGCTTGGAGCATTCATTTCACCACACCTCCACCTGCAAGGTTCCTTTTTTGTACTCCCAGTTCTTATAGAACAGGGAGTACTTTAGAATGGGAACGAAGAAATGCTGTCTGTGTGTCTGTCTGTGTGTCCGTGGTCAAAATGTGTTCCACTCGCTCCAGACAAAACTACTGGGCCGATCTTTCTGAAAATTTGTAGGTATGTTCATTATGGGCCGTGGATGATGCCCGATGTTTTAGTTTACCGCTATAGCCGTTCCTAACGGCTGTAACGGTTTTTCTTCTTTATGGAATATCTCAGAAAGTACTTGGCCAATTTATAAGCGGTTTGGATGATCTTGTGACAAATCGGAGCCTCTGTCCATATGTAAGTGATGTAATGCTGAAAATGGATTAAACAACTGTTAAAAACCGTTATTCTGATATTATTTCTTATATATAGGTGGATTTTAATTAAATTTGGTATATAGAAAGGTTATCACACCCAAATGGCACTTCTATATAGTGTTTCTAAATTTGACCGTTAAAAACCGTTATTCTTGACATATTGTCCGATTTGGATGAAATCTGATATGTACACAGGCTTTAGCCCAGTGAGGACTAAAATACCGGTTTTAAAAGTGTGTATCGGTTATATAACCGTTAAACCGTAATTTTGTCGTTATATTTTTATATATTGGTGGGTTTTAATGAAATTTTGTATATAGAAAGCTTATCACACACAAACGGCACTTCCATGTAGTGTTTCAAAATCTGACCATTAAAAACTGTTATTCTTGACATATTGTCCGATTTGGATGAAATTTGGTATGTACACAGGCTTTAGCCCAGTGAGGACTAAAATACCAGTTTGAAAAGTGTACATTGGTTAAATAACCGTTAAAACCGTTATTCTGCCTTTATTTCTTATCTCACAAAGCACTTGGCCGATTTATAAGCGGTTTGGAAAACTGGGAGTACGTTTATATGCTTCGCATCTTGTTTATTTTTCAGGATGGGGGTGGGGAATGCATACTGTGCACAAATTTCACAGAAACATCCCCTTCCTACTCCTCTGAGACAAAAAAAACAAAACAAAAAAACTTGAAAGTAAAAAAAAAAAGAGAGAGAACTTTTAAAACTCTGAACGAAAAGACTGTAGCCGTGTGTGGATGACTACAATCACCACATGGACCGGATTGTCTCCCCTTTCTCACAGGATTTCCGTCATCAACTCAACCGAAGTGAATATGCAGTACATTCAGCCTGTTATCAACACAAGTACAGTTGATCTGCAGAACAGTTGGTCCATTGTCAACATAACCCAAGTGAATATATAATACATTCAGTCTTATCAACATGACCAAAGTGAATCAACATTCAGTCCATCATCAACACAACCAAAGTGAATATGCAGTACATTCAGTCTGTCATCAACACAACCACAGACACCTAGTTAGCTTCCCAACACCACTCTCAATGCTGTATACAAGGTAGGGTAGGGCAGTGTACTGCTCTCAATGCTGTATAAAGGGAAGGGTAGGGCAGTGTACTGTTCTCAATGCTGTATAAAGGGAAGGGTAGGGCAGTGCACTGCTCTCAATGCTGTATAAAGGGAAGGGTAAGGCAGTGCACTGCTCTCAATGCTGTATAAAGGGAAGGGTAGGGCAGTGTACTGCTCTCAATGCTGTATAAAGGGAAGGGTAGGGCAGTGCACTGCTCTCAATGCTGTATAAAGGGAAGGGTAGGGCAGTGTACTGCTCTCAATGCTGTATAAAGGGAAGGGTAGGGCAGTGCACTGCTCTCAATGCTGTATAAAGGGAAGGGTAGGGCAGTGCACTGCTCTCAATGCTGTATAAAGGGAAGGGTAGGGCAGTGCACTGCTCTCAATGCTGTATAAAGGGAAGGGTAGGGCAGTGTACTGTTCTCAATGCTGTATAAAAGGGTAGGGCAGTGTACTGCTCTCAATGCCGTATACAAGGTAGGGTAGGGCAGTATACAGCTCTGAATGCTGTATAAAAGGCAGGGTAGGGCAGTGCATGCTGAATGCTGTATAAGGAGATAGGGCATGTAGCTCTATGCGTATAAAGGCAGGGTAGGGCACTGTACTGCTCTGAATGCTGTATAAAGGGAAGGGTAGGGCAGTGTACTGCTCTGAATGCTGTATAAAAGGCAGGGTAGGGCAGTGTACTGCTCTGAATGCTGTATAAAAGGTACGGCAGTGTACTGCTCTGAATGCTGTATAAAAGGCAGTGTAGGGCAGTGTACTGCTCTCAATGCTGTATGAAAGGTAGGGTAGGGCAGTGTACTGCTCTGAATGCTGTATAAAGGGAAGGGTAGGGCAGTGTGCTGCTCTGAATGCTGTATAAAGGGAAGGGTAGGGCAGTGTGCAGCTCTGAATGCTGTTTAAAGGGAAGGGTAGGGCAGTGTACTGCTCTCAATGCTGTATAAAGGGAAGGGTAGGGCAGTGTACTGCTCTGAATGCTGTATAAAGGGAAGGGTAGGGCAGTGTACTGCTCTGAGTGCTGTATAAAGGGAAGGGTAGGGCAGTGTACTGCTCTGAATGCTGTTTAAAGGGAAGGGTAGGGCAGTGCACTGCTCTGAATGCTGTATAAAGGCAGGGTAGGGCAGTGTACTGCTGTGAATGCTGCATAAAAGGCAGGGTAGGGCAGTGTACTGCTGTGAATGCTGCATAAAAGGCAGGGTAGGGCAGTGTACTGCTCTGAATGCTGTATAAAAGGTACGGCAGTGTACTGCTCTAAATGCTGTATAAAAGGCAGGGTAGGGCAGTGTACTGCTGTGAATGCTGTATAAAAGGCAGGGTAGGGCAGTGTACTGCTCTGAATGCTGTATAAAGGGAAGGGTAGGGCAGTGTACTGCTCTTAATGCTGTATAAAAGGCAGGGTAGGAGAGTGTACTGCTCTGAATGCTGTATAAAGGGAAGGGTAGGGCAGTGTACTGCTCTGAATGCTGTATAAAGGGAAGGGTAGGGCAGTGTACTGCTCTGAATGCTGTATAAAGGGAAGGGTAGGGCAGTGTACTGCTCTGAATACTGTATAAAAGGCAGGGCAGGGCAGTGCACTGCTCTGAATGCTGTATAAAAGGAAGGGTAGGGCAGTGTACTGCTCTGAATGCTGTATAAAAGGTAGGGTAGGGCAGTATACAGCTCTGAATGCTGTATAAAAGGTAGGGCAGGGCAGTGCACTGCTCTCAATGCTGTATAAAGGGAAGGGTAGGGCAGTATACAGCTCTGAATGCTGTATAAAGGGAAGGGTAGGGCAGTATACAGCTCTGAATGCTGTATAAAAGGTAGGGCAGGGCAGTGCACTGCTCTCAATGCTGTATAAAGGGAAGGGTAGGGCAGTATACAGCTCTGAATGCTGTATAAAGGGAAGGGTAGGGCAGTATACAGCTCTGAATGCTGTATAAAAGGTAGGGCAGGGCAGTGCACTGCTCTCAATGCTGTATAAAGGGAAGGGTAGGGCAGTATACAGCTCTGAATGCTGTAAAAGGCAGGGTAGGGCAGTGTACTGCTCTGAATGCTGTATAAAAAGTAGGGTAGGGCAGTGTACTGCTCTGAATGCTGTATAAAGGGAAGGGTAGGGCAGTATACTGCTCTGAATGCTGTATAAAAAGTAGGGTAGGACAGTGTACTGCTCTGAATGCTGTATAAAAGGTAGGGTAGGACAGTTTACTGCTCTGAATGCTGTATAAAGGGAAGGGTAGGGCAGTGTGCAGCTCTGAATGCTGTATAAAAGGCAGGGTAGGGCACTGTACTGCTCTCAATGCTGTATAAAGGGAAGGGTAGGGCAGTGTACTGCTCTGAATGCTGTATAAAAGGCAGGGTAGGGCAGTGTACTGCTCTGAATGCTGTATAAAAGGCAGGGTAGGGCAGTGCACTGCTCTCAATGCTGTACAAAAGGCAGGGTAGGGCAGTGTGCAGCTCTCAATGCTGTATACAAGGCAGGGTAGGGCGGCATGCAGTCAGCAGGTGGGTGGATTGTACCTGGGGCACGTTGCTCTCAAAGCTGACGTAGCTGCAGTGAGGCTCAGGGGTGACATGAATGGTGATGTACTGACCCTGCAACACACACACACACACACACACGTGATGAAGACAATGGTGATGTACTGACCCTGCAACACACACACACGTGATGAAGACAATGGTGATGTACTGACCCTGCAACACACACCCACGCACACGTGATGAAGACAATGGTGATGTACTGACCCTGCAACACACACACACGCACACGTGTTGAAGACAATGGTGATGTACTGACCCTGCAACACACACACACGCACACGTGATGAAGACAATGGTGATGTACTGACCCTGCAACACACTAACACACACGTGATGAAGACAATGGTGATGTACTGACCCTGCAACACACTTACACACACGTGATGAAGACAATGGTGATGTACTGACCCTGCAACACACTTACACACACGTGATGAAGACAATGGTGATGTACTGACCCTGCAACACACACACACACGTGATGAAAACAATGGTGATGTACTGACCCTGCAACACACATACACACACGTGATGAAGACGATGATGTACTGACCCTGCAACACACACTCACACACACACACACGTGATGAAGACGATGATGTACTGACCCTGCAACACACTCACACACACGTGATGAAGACAATGGTGATGTACTGACCCTGCAACACACACACACGTGATGAAGACAATGGTGATGTACTGACCCTGCAACACACTCACACACACGTGATGAAGACAATGGTGATGTACTGACCCTGCAACACACACACACACACTTGACGGAGACAATACATTCAAACAGCTTCAAAAAGAATAACTTTATAGGCGATGAAACCAAGTCAGCATCAGACCCAGCATCACACACACAATTTCTTTTGAAAGCTTTAAGATTCCTTACATATTTCCTATTCTGCATGATTCAAAATTAACTGTGACTGAGCAACAACAGTTTAGAACCTTTAACTGTCAAATCCTGCTCTTGCTGATCTCCCACTGGAATGCTTACAAGAGAGCCTTTCAAATCAAAACTACCCAAACAAACAAGCCTTAACATTAACTGAGAATATACACTGCATACTAAAGTATGGGCCTTTCATTTTCTTTCTCTCCACATGGCGCACATAAAAAAATTTTTAGCCTTCTATTTTCTTTCTATTACACATGACACAGATCTTTTTCTCTCTCTCTCTCTACAAGACACATAACCACAGGCGTTCTGTTCAATTTCTGAGTTTCTCTCTCACACACAGGGCACATAAACATGGACCTGTTTTCTTTCTTTCTCTCTCTCTCTCTCTCACAATGGACCGATAAACATGGACATTTTGTCACCTCTCTCTTGCACCCAGCACATAAGCATGGACCTTACGCTGCCTTTTTTCTCATGCACTAGACACAGAGACAAGAACCTGATCACAAACCGACATGGTTACACACCTGGCCTACACTGATACACAATACTGAATTATCAGACTCTTCATGTAGGCTAAAAGATGAAGGGGGACAACTCAACTCACCCCTGGCAGCAGTCCGTTCATGGAGTATCCACAGGGCTCAAACAGAAAGTCGTCAATCTGCATGCCTGGGATGATGTCAGCGATGCCCGATTTCTGGGGGACAGCCATTCACAGTTACCGTTAACACAAGTACAGTCAGCAGGTCAGTTCTCTGCCAGTACAGCTCGGTGTGTCAGTGTGTGTGTGTGTTAGTGTGTGTGTGTGTGTGTGTGTGCGCGTACGTGTGTGTGTGTGTGTGTGTGTGTGTGTGTGTGTTGTGTGTGTGTGTGTTGTGTGTGTGTGTGTGTGTGTGTGTGTGTGTGTGTGTGCAAAGCTGGCACATGCCACTGCCTTTTGAAAGTCTGTGTTCACAGTACAAACAGTCCTCATTTTTCTGTGTGATGTAAACAGATGTAAGCACAACAAGCTGCTGCAGCGATTTCATATTATTTTTCTTCTGTATTACACAAACACAACTCTAAAGCTGGCTGTGAAGTCACAGAACCTGTCACGTGTGTCAAGCCAACTCCGAGACAACACACAGTCAACTGATAAAGACATGTCTGCTGATGAAGACACAGTGTCACACCAGTTCAAAGACAACACATGCTACTGATGAGGACAACCTGTCAGACCAACTCAAAGACAACACCCTGATTGATCAAGACACAGTGTTACTCCCTCTCCAAGACAACACAGTCATATTTACTAAAAGACAACACATGTCTACCAATGAAGACACAGTCAGATTTACTAAAAGACAACACATGTCTACCAATGAAGACCGAGTCAGATTTACTAAAAGACAACACATGTCTATCAATGAAGACACACAGTCATATTTACTAAAAGACAACACATGTCTACCAATGAAGACGTAGTCATATTTACTAAAAGACAACACATGTCTACCAATGAAGACGTAGTCATATTTACTAAAAGACAACACACGTCTACCAATGAAGACGCAGAGTCATATTTACTAAAAGACAACACATATCTACTAATGAAGATGCAGGTCACACCACTTCAAAGACGTTTACTGACACAGGCACAGTGTCATGTTTGCTGACATAGGCACAGTGTCATGTTCACTGACATAGGCACAGTGTCATGTTCACTGACATAGGCATAGTGTCATGTTCACTGACACAGGCACAGTGTCATGTTCATGACATAGGCATAGTGTCATGTTCACTGACATAGGCACAGTGTCATGTTCACTGACATAGGCACAGTGTCATGTTCACTGACATAGGCACAGTGTCATGTTCACTGACACAGGCACAGTGTCATGTTCACTGACACAGGCACAGTGTCATGTTCACTGACACAGGCACAGTGTCATGTTCACTGACACGGGCACAGTGTCATGTTCACTGACACAGGCATAGTGTCATGTTCACTGACACAGGCATAGTGTCATGTTCACTGACACAGGCACAGTGTCATGTTCACTGACACAGGCATAGTGTCATGTTCACTGACACAGGCATAGTGTCATGTTCACTGACACAGGCATAGTGTCATGTTTATTGACATAGGCACAGTGTCATGTTCACTGACACAGGCACAGTGTCATGTTCACTGACACAGGCACAGTGTCATGTTCACTGACTACGCACAGTGCCACTGACATAGGCATAGTGTCATCTTCACTGACATAAGCACAGTACCATTGACATAGGCACAGTGCCACATCAACCCAAGACAACACATGTATATTGCTGAACTTCTTGAAGACACAATGACACAACACTCCAAGACAATGAACGGTCTGCTGATGAAAGACTCAAACCAAATCCTAAAACAACACTTCCCTACTGACAAAGACACAACGCAACACCATATCCAAGACAACATGTAAACTGATGAAAGACAACAGGGTCACACCTCCAAAAGGCTGAACAAGTGTTCTGATAAAGACAAAGAGTCAAAGCCACTCCAAGACAAATAAAGACAGTGTCACACCAATTCCATGACAAAACATGTACAGTGTCAAACTCAAGGACAACATATCTACTAATAAAGATAGCGTCATACCAACTCCAAGACAAATAAAGACAGTATCACACCAATTCCATGACAAAACATGTACAGTGTCAAACTCAAGGACAACATATCTACTAATAAAGATAGCGTCATACCAACTCCAAGACAAATAAAGACAGTATCACACCAATTCCATGACAAAACATGCACAGTGTCAACCTCCAAGACAACATATCTGCTGATAAAGACAGCATCATACCAACTCCAAGACAACACACATTCACTGACATAAACGCAGTGTCAGACCATCTCCAAGGCAACAACACATGTCTACTGGAAAACGACAGAGTGTAATATCAACTCTTAGACTACACAGGGTCTAATGATTAAGACATGGGGTCGAACCAACTCCAAGGCAACACATGGCTATCGGTAAAGACGCAGAGTCACTCCAACTTTTATACAACATATATAAACTGACAAACACACAGTATCACACCCAGTCAAAGAGAGCACACGAGTCTACAGTTAAAGACAGACAGTCACGTCAATTCCGTGTGCATTCATTCCCTTCCCCTGCGGGGCTGACCGAGGTCAACGAGGTTTACCTGAGTGGCCTCCTTGCCGTTGGTGCACACCTCCCTGGTGAAGATGGACATCTTCTCCTCACACATGTCCCACATCAGCAGCTGCACAGAGGATACCACAGTCTTCTTCACATCTCACAGCATTGGCACATCCACCCCTGGCATCAGTTCCAGCACATCAACGGGAGGGAGTAGGTGTGACAGACTGAATGAGGAAGTACAACCATATGGAGACAGTGCAACACACTGAAGGAGAAAGTACAACCATATGGAGGAGAAAGTGTAACACACTGAAGGAGGAAGTACAACCATATGAAAGAA